>JAWWLV010000005.1:3745667-3864241 GCA_035041135.1 Platyrinchus mystaceus
TAAAAAATCCATTGCGCAGGCTTGAAAGGTAAAAACACCTTTCCCAGATCTTCGTTCGCGAAGACTGGCCACTTACTCTGATTTTTTTTTTTTTTACCATCAGGTGACCTTTAGCATCACCCATCTGGTTGTCTCTTGGCCACAGCATTTACAATATTTCTGATACTAGCAGCAAATTTTGTAATCTTGAGGAGTTGTTCAAACCTGTGACCAAGCTGTATGGATGCTGGGAAATGTAAGGAAAAGGGAATTCTGCTCATCCTGGTCATTTTGAAGTGCTGGTGAATATGACCTCAAGCCATAATGAGTATTGGAGTCTGTTGTTCTTGATTGGAATCTAAAATAAGCTCTGTCTGCTACAATATCTACTGCCTTACTTTTTTATAAATCATAAGTTTAGTATTCATTTATGGACATCCATCTACATATGCTGAGAAAATTTACTTTTAAACAATAGAGATAATTCATCTTCATCACAGTCTCATCAGCTTTATTTGAAATTAGGTTTTGAATCTGGGCTTAAACTCATTCAGATAATTTCTCTGCAGAAACAGTCTTTGCCTCTGCTGCTCACAGTTACCAACACTGCTTTTCAAGCATTGATGCAAGACGTAGAAATATTCCTTTTCTTATTAAGTTACTCAGCACTTGACAAACTGCTGTGACTTGGCTCCTTGGGACAGCTGGTGACACAGATCAGGAGGGAAGTATTTGGGATCCACAGGGGATTTTGCATAGACACTGGCTCGTGTATCAGTGGCTGGGAGCTGAATGGAGGACTGTAAAAATTGTAGGCTCTGTAATATCAGATTTAGAGTTATCAACATGCTGGCTGTGTAGAACCTTTTAGGCCATTTGCTCATCAAGGGGAATTTGAAACCCATCAGCTGACAATGGGGAAAATATATTAAAAAATGCTGAAAGACTTAAAATCAATCTGTTTTGCACCAACTTAACTTGAAGCTAGAAAAGCTGTCCTCCTTTAATTACAGAGCAGTTTATCTAAGGCCTGGCCTTTCAGTGTTTACTTGATTTCACCACATTTTATGGAAAAAAGCTAGGAATTTATTAAGCCTTGGCAAACACAGTGGGACAAAGGATTTTCTCCAACACTGGACTGAGCTCAGCACCACATAACATCAGGTTTTGTGTATCCAGTCAAACACATTTACTATCACAAAGCAATCACTCACTTAATTACTGATGAAATCAAACAGACAGCTCTCAGATGTACCCAGAGCACATTAAATCTTTTCCTCTGTCCATTCCCCCTTTTGTCTTTGAGCCAGACACCCTGTATGTCTTTTCTGCTTCTCATACCCTTTATTTATATTGCAGTCCTAACACTGTTAATGTGCTCAATAATTTATAAGACAGCTGACCTGAACATTAGGTGAGCTATTGAACAAACATCAGGGGCTGTTACATTCAGTTTAGGCACTGGAGTCTGATAACCCCTCTGAGTCCCTGGACTTGTGTAAGTGCACCAAAAGCCCAGAGGGAAGAGGCTCCTGCACAGCTTTAGCTCCTGTCCTTACCCAGCTGATAAGCCCTCAAATCTCAGGCTCAGGTGGGTGGACCACTGTTTGTCCTTTTGTCTCCTCTTTCACTTCTGTGGCTAAAGGTAAAATCTTTGCACACAAACCCTGTTTAAGTACTCTGTTACTAAGGAAACAAACTTGTCAAGCATGGACCATGTGGGAATAATGGTGATTTATTTAGAAAAGGAAAGGTTTGTCATTTTAAGCTCACTACTACAAAATTGCTTTTTGATTACCTTCAAGCTTATTGCATTGTCTTGTCACAATAAACTATGGGAACAAGTGGAAAGGTTAATAATTGTGGGCTTTGTTCTTGTCAGTTATTCTGAAAAGATCTTACAGGAGACCTGTACCATGAGCTCAAAGGGAACAAATCTCAGCAGGGCTGGAGCAGGATCCTGGAGTCCTTTTCTTGGGTTGTTTTTATTATCTATTCCTTTCCTGTCTGTCTCCAAAGGCAGCATGTCTGAGATGTGCAGGTTTGCAGTCTGGTACAGGGATGGACTCTGTGATACACTGCTAAGGGCAGGAAAGGCTGTTTACACAGCTTTTCCAGAGTGGGAGAAGAAGAAGAATCTGAGCAGGATAGAGGAAAGACGAGGTTTGAGAGTGCTTTGTAAGGTCTAAATTGTAACAGATTTTCTGAGCCACATCACTGAAGTTCCTTATTTGTTAGGAAACATCAAGGTTTATTTTATTTAGGTCTGATAACCAGATAAAAACCATTCTAAATAACTTCAGTGTGCTTTGAGCCAGGTCTAATGTGCTTTTTGTCAGGAAAAGTTAGTATTAAATCAAGAACTTTTGCCTGGAGAGGGTGGATCACTTTCCTTACTGTTCACCAGGAAGTTCTGTTCCACTGTGAGCTGCCTAATAATCTTTAGATTGTTAGAGTTGAATAATTTGAGGAAGAATAGAGCAAGAGGTTCAAGTTGTTGTTGAGTTTAGGGGGGCTTTAAGAAATGATTGGCATCAACAAATCACCCTAAAGGCTTCTGTATTTTCACAATAATGCAAAAATTTAGCATAATGGAAAGCTGGGAGTTTATTAGAGCATAGTTGGTTTTAGGGTGAAGTTTTGAGGGGAAACACAAAACTGTTAGTATAAAATACTTCTGAAAATGAATAGGTTTTGGGTTTTTTAGTGTGAAATGATGACTCCTTTTGGTGCTTTTACTGAAGTAAGAATATTTGAAATCTAAATGAAATGTCTCTCAGGGCTGACAGGGAATTTATTTTCTTATGTAACTCACATCTTGACTTTCTGTTGTTATCTGGAACACTAAAAAATCTTGAAGTATTTCCCAATAAAGGAAAATTCTTTCCTACACAATCCTTGGAGATCTTGCCACTTTCTCTCAGTATCAGCATTCTTTCCTGCTTTCCAGAAACCCCTGAAGGCTGATTGGAAAAGGAAGACATTCCTGCTAGCATCCGTCTACTGTCTTTTCCTGTGTGAAATTACTTGCCTCACATTTTGCTAGAAAATGAATAATACAGTAGTAAAGGATGCAGCATAAAGTATTTATGGCAAATTAAAACTCCTCTCCGGGACAATTTGGATAATGGGGACATGGCCACACCTGTTCAGCTCTTTACTGGAGTGAATGTGTGAGGAATTATTTATCAGTGGAAGTTATTTTCCTTAGCTACAAGTATGAATGAAGAATAAATTAGTCACACCATAACAGGAGTTTTACGTGTCAGTTATGACCAATTTTGAGTTATTTGCTGCGCTATATTCAGGTTGAGTAGTGCTTGTACTTAATGAATGGGTTCCTGCCCTTGGATTGTGGAATTCACATGGAGGAATTAAGTTAAAGTTGAGGGACTGGATGCACTGAGATTTGGGCAGTAGTTTTTATGCAATGGCAATGTCAGACACAGACATATCTTTACTTATAGTTTGGGAAGGCCTAGAAGTATTCTAGGATGTTCTGTAGTGCATCTGCCCTGTTCTGCAGCCATTTTTACCTACTCTTCAGAATCCAGATTTCTAAAAAACAGCTTAAAAATACAATAATTTGACTCAATCTTTTGAACATTTTTATGTCTTTGCTCTGACACTAAATTCCAGATAAAAGCTCCTGAGCAATGGGCTTTTTTGCTACTTGGGAACTGGTGTTCTGAAAGCTGGGACCAGATGAATAGTTGAATTTTCAGGTTTACCCCAAACAGAAGAAAGAAAAAATGAGCTAAAAACTGTTACCATGTTAGCCAAATGTTTTAATTCTTTTTTTAAACTGAAACACAGATAAATTTTTTTCATGAAACTCCACTTTGTGGAGTGAGTCTGTGTCTCCTGTTGCTTCACACTGCAGCTGAACACCAATAAACTTCTGATTTATTGACAGTTGATCACAGTGGTAAGAGACTGTCGTGCTACCAAAGCTCTTCCAAATGCTGCAGCCTTTATCTCTTGCAGTACACTCCCATTGGAACACTTTTCCAAAGGCCTCTTTTCTACAAATATAGGGAGAAGATCCATTATTTTCTCTCCAGGACTGGCTAAAATAATTCTCCTGGGACTGGGAAGAGGTTTCCAGAAATGCTTCTGTTAGAAGAAGATTTTTTTGTCAGTTCTTCTCCATCCCTTCTGGAGATAATGCCTTCTTTCCATTTTTTCCCATTTCCAAGGATATATGTCTGACTTTTCTTCACAGGCATGGGCAAACAACAAAATCACTCTTTATCAGGCTTATGGTAAGGCCTGAATGTTTGATTTGTTTGAACTGTGGCCATTCAATTCTAACCAAAGACATGTTTGCCCCATATTCTATCTAGAGGTGGCTACATCTTCCAGAGGAAAGTCTCTTCAGCCTCTGGCCATGTTCCCAGAGCCTGGGAAGAACAGCTCTGCTGCAATATCAGCTTCCTTTTAAGGAGAATTTCTATACAAAAGGCACTGTTAGATGATACCAATAAATGGTTGAATGATTAAGTTACTTTTGTGGGTTTGTTTATTCTAAATGCTTTAGAATATATTTTCATTTGGTGTATAGTTGTTAAACACACTGTGGTGATCAAATGCTAAATCTTGTAACTTTGCTTTAAAGTGCACTGACAAAGGTGATGATGAGGAATAAAGAAGATTTCACTGTCATGCTTGTGAGCCACACTATAAAAGCAGCTTGCTGCTATCAGTCTGCCTGCCCTGCAGCCTGCTCAATCAATACTGGTAAAAATATCTTTTCCCTAGGGATGAACACAAGGCACTGCCCTGTTCATTGCTGGAAGTGGTGCCAGTGAGCCAGGGCAGCAGAGCAAGGACAGTGGCCTCCAGAAAGAGTCACCAAGGCAGAGACTCTGGAACCATTTGTAGATTTTCACCAAAGAAATAGTATTTTGCACTTCCCCATGTCCTGTGTTCCAAGCACAGCAGCCACTCTCATTGAAAGCCAGAGCACATTTCAATAGAAGAACACACTAAAAAGGATTAATGTTCCTCACTTTGATGGAGGAAGAAACTCCTATTTCTAATCTTGGTTTTGTGACAGTGCAATTGATTTCTTCCCTGTGTGGTTTGGGGCTGGCATTGCTCCCAAATCCCCGTGTGTTGCCTACAGCTCCCACTGCTCTAATCTCCTCAGGTTCCTTTGCAGCCTGATTAGGTCCTGCTGTGTGTGTGTCAGACCTCCTCAGCAGAGCTGTCACCTGTGCATTTGATCACAGCTGAATTCCAACTGTAAGAAACACCCAACAAAGTCGAGTCATGTAGGGAACGGGGTTGTTTGGGTTCCTGTTGCTATAGCTACAATGTCTAAAAAAAGCCTTGGGAAACCCTGGCTGGAGTTTGGCAGGATATGACACTGCTTAAAAGAGACTTCATTGTAAGGATGAAAGTAGATCTGTGAGCCCTGAGTGACCCCATAAGCTTTAGTCTGAGAGTCACTGCTCAAAGGGGCAAGTGTCCAAGTCTGGGAATCCTGTAGTTTCCCGTGTTTCATTTTCATTTCTACATCGAATTCATTATGCAGCAAAGAGCCCAAGGAAAGGGCAACATTTTTACTGATAATTTCCTGCCTTATCATGGAATCACAGAAAGGTGTGGATTGGGAGGGACCTTGAAGATTGTTCCCTCCCACACCTTCCACACCTTCCACTGGAACAGGTTGCTCAAAGCCTCGTCCAACCTGGCCAAGCACATCTTTAGTGGGGGACCAAGGACATGTGCTGTCTTCAGACTTGTCATTAAGGTCTTCTTTCACCTTTTGGAATTCCCTCTGGAGTCAGGAGAAGGAAACACACAGCTCCGAAGAACGATTCATCTCACTCATTTTAAGACTGTTCTATTTGGTTTTTTGAACCCCCGTCTTCAATAAATATAGTGAGAGCCTGGGCAACTACTTTAGGCTTGCTGCCCTGCTGAAGTAAGACTAAAATACTAGGTGAGAAAATCCCCCCCGAGGTGCCCCTGCCACCTGGCCATGGGCCAGCTCCTGTCCCAGGCTGTCAGGTGCCTGCCTTGCTCAGAGGGGCAGTGTGGCTGCACCAACCTGCTTTCAGCTCCTCTGACAGCAGGAACACTGTTTGCACTCCACCCATTTAGCTTAAATAGTCAAGGATTAGTTTTTCTTCCCTAATCTGACATTTCAGCTCCTTGTTCTTGCAGTGCAGCTCTGTGCTTGAACCTTGTGCCTTTTTAGAAGCTGATTCAACACTACACTGAGTGTAAAATCACAGGAAATACAGTTGGATGCAACGTTTACCCTGCACCAAGACCAACTCTACCTGTAGAATTTACTGATGCTATCAGGGTTAGAATATGATCACTGCTCAGAGTCTTGAATAACACAGCCATACAAAAGCTTTGGGACTGAATTCCCATGGGAGGCTTGCTGGGAGCTCAGCTGGGATATGTAGGAACTATAGCTTATCTTCTTTAAAAATATATGTTCTTTTCAAATTTCTCTGGTTTTCAGAAACTTTCAGGCCTTTCTAACATTAAAATTATTACCTGAAGACCAGAAACGATTTACTGAAGAATAAAAAAAGTCCATGTTCGTGACATGAGCCTCTGTAAACATCTTAGATGTAATTTCATAAAGGTACATGGCATCATTTCAATTTTGCTCTGCTCAAGTGGCAGTAGGCCCAGCAGAGTGAACAAAAGGCAGGAGGTGGGATGTCTTAGAAATAAATCCAATTAAATTTCTGTATGTGAATTGATTGTATTTTATTTACCCAGACATAAACCAGATTCTAGATAATCAAAGCTTTGGCTTGTTGCACTATATTTGATTATTCTCAACAAGTTGGTTTGTGGGAGCACAGTGTACTGTAATCCAGTTTGCTGTTCCTCCCAAGCCAAGCTTGAGTCAATAGAAAAAGTTTGATGTAGCTGAATTTGTTCTACAGCCCAATAGTGTGACTGGGGACACCAGGGAACTTGAAGAGCACAAAAAGTCCATGTCAGGAAGCTTCTTAAGTTTCAGTGATCAGTAGCTTTGATATCTAATATTTTTAAATAGATGTAGCAAACATTCAGGGGTGGGGGGGCATGTGGGAAACACCAAGATGAAGTTCTGGGCTTTGCTATTGCTTTTTCTCTCTTACGAATTTAATACTTTGCATTAATAGACTTGCTCTAGGTAAAGCAAGTCTGTTACCTTGGAGCTGAAATTAGAGCCTTTTTTGGTTCTAAAATAATTTTGTGGTGGGAGGAGGGGTGGAGGGCAGGGGGGACAAGGGTTGGCAAGGCTGGAAGTGGAGCAGTCCTGGTATTGAGTTCTAAATCATATGTGATGGTTGGAATGGACAGATCATAAAGATCTTAATTTCCAGATGGGTTCGTAGGATGTCTTTTGTGATGATTCAGCTGATTAACAGATCACACAGATTGATACCAATCTGACTGCTATTTCAGGAATAATTTTCCTGAGATCTTTAACCCTTGTGCTGCTGAAGGTCAGTCTTGTTTTAATGTAACTTAGAATGTAAAAAGTCTTGAAACAGCTGTTACCTACTTCCTAAGCCTCACAGGTTTTTTTCTAATCTCCTCTGTCTCTCCTTGCCTAAAATATTCACCTATTCTAAGTAGTACCATTTTTCTTGGAAAATACACAGGGCATTCTCATTTTGGAAATGAACCCTTTTAATGTTCTTTTAATGTCTTCCCTATATTTCTTTGAGCACCGAGCAAAAGTCCTTCACCATTTGTGACAAAGCAGCTTCCCTCGGTGATGAGTGGAGTCAGCACATAAATAAACACAACAGGCTCATTAGTGGGTGTTGTCAACTGTCAGCAATGGCTGAGAGTTGCAGCTTTGGATATAATAACCTGCTTTATTCAGCAAGGGTAAGTTAGGATGCAAGGGCTATTCCCTGGGCTGCTCAAAAAGTGCCAGGACATCTTTAGCTTCCAGCTGGAAGAACCACCAGAGAGTAGCAGGAGGAATCTCAGTTTAAACACCTCATTTGAAGGTCAGAACCTCTAACAGTGTAGCAGAAGTACATTGCAGTGTCAGCATTGGTTATGAGCCCAGAGCCTAATGTAGGGCTCAAAACCATGACCTTCTACACCAGAGGCAAGAATGTTACCAACTGAGCCCATCTGACATTAATTAAACCCTCATTAAAAAGGAGGGCTCTTTTCCTGGGTTGAAATGTGATTTCCTCTGCAAGGTTTGGTCATGCATATTTTATTACAAATTTTAGCATGTGGACTATAGAC
Organism: Platyrinchus mystaceus; assembly: GCA_035041135.1. Classification (NCBI taxonomy): domain Eukaryota; kingdom Metazoa; phylum Chordata; class Aves; order Passeriformes; family Tyrannidae; genus Platyrinchus; species Platyrinchus mystaceus. Next base: position 3,753,882 of record JAWWLV010000005.1, read on the forward strand.
CCTGTTCTGATCTTTTGGAATCACTGTATGTGGCATATGTTTCATGCAGATGGGAAACAAAAAAGAGAGAAAAATATCCATATTCATTTGTTCTAGTGTGTAGGATAGGTGGCTGTGGAATGACAGTCAGGAGCAGCTGAAAGGGGGAAGTTTAGTGTCTATTACCACATCCTGATGTGGGGGAATATTCCAGGTAGTACTAATGGGGCATGAACACAAATTCTGCAAGATTTAAGTTACATGTGAGGCCTCAGGATTATCCAGACGTTGAATATCACCTGGCAAGAGAATCTGGGAAAAGTCCCAAGCCCTTTTTCTTTTCTCATGAGCTCCTCAGGGAAGCACAGTTACTCTCAGGCCTGTTTTACCTGCAGTGTAACACACTTTCTCCTTTGAACCAGCCAAGGCTTTCAGTAAGCCCAGGAAGCAGCAAGGAAGAGTTTGGTGTTTACTGTCTTCATTTGTAACATTATTTGAATGATTTATCAGTGTTACTGAGGTTCTTTACAATCTGGTGCTGCAGTGAGTGGCTGTTTGGATTCTTTATAGGAGCTTGGATGCCTGGGTTAGTTTTGCCATTTATTCTGTGTTTAATACAGTTTGTCCATCAGTAAGAAAGAGGGAAAAGTCTTGAAACAACTCCAGAGCCATGTAGTGCTTTAGAGTCAGCACCCAATAGTTGAGAATTGCAGTGCAGCCCAACAGACCCTCTTCCCTCCTGCTTGGCACCAGGTACAGGATTTCAAGCATTTACTCAGACTCTGACGAGCCATGAGAATTCCTTCCAGCAGAGGCCAGCACTTCTTCCAGCTCTGCTCAGCGATTTACTGCTTGGCTGGGAGTAAAGCATATCTGAGAAAGGAAGCTCTCATGCCTGTGATGTTTTGGTGTCTATGGAATACACTCCTCTGAAGTACAAAAGCCCTAAATAAATACACAATTAAATGTCACCATATCGGATGTACTCCCTTTGACAGCACTGACCTCATCAATCTTTCTGTTGCTCAGATTTTTTTTTTACATGTTCCTCCTTTCTAATCACAGCTTTTCAGCTTCAGATACTTCTATATTTTCCTCCCTTTTAATGACACTTTCAGTTCTTCCTTTCTAGTAAGCAACGCAGAGCCTTCCAACTCAGAATATTCTGTGATTCTGTGATTCAAACCTCTGCTTCTGTCTCTTTTTCTGAGAAGACAAGATTCATCGCTCAGGATTTCTTGACCCTTTGAGGAAAGAAGCTGATCTTTCTTCCTTGCTCAGTGGGAATCCCTAATGCCAAGACACACTTCACTGGGAAATCAATACAAATAAAAAGCAGTGAAATGTCTTTGTTGTGAAGCAACCTCTGTGCACCGCTCGTGAGCTCGTGCAGGGGCCACGTCCCAATCTCCAGCCTCACTGAACAGGTGGCCACACCATCGATTCAGAGTCCATCTTACTTCCCATCCTCTCCTGCACATCGATTCAGCCTTATTCCCCTTCTCAGCTTGTCCCCTTTGGTCAATTGATTAATCATCAATATTACTCACCAAAGGCAGCCACAATTAAGCAGACATTAGATGACTTCCCCTCGCATTTAATAACACTGAGCTCAATCCAACACCCAGCGCTTTGTTTTCCTCAATGCATTTTAACCAATATCCTGAAATGAAATGCTGTAAATTCAGCACCTGCTACCAACCCCAGAGAAGGTGGATGGATGGACAGTTTGTTAAGCACTGACTTCCCCACCCAGCACCTTCGTGCTACTGACACTTCATCTGTGAGCTGCTGTGACTGAAACACGTTTGTATCTCAGAGCAGTCCAAAGGAATTGTCTTATCACGTGAAGGAGCTGGTTCATACAGAGACAGAAATGGAACAGGGAGGGGAGAACATTCACATGGAAACTTAAAATCTGTGAGAGTGGTGGCTGTAAACCAGTGGAATCAGCCCCTCAGCTGCTGTATCTGAGCAGGGCAGCATTAGCTGGCACAGACTCCGCAGATCACCTTGTTTCATTTGCTGGGTTCCCCTGGAGCTCTCTTATGGTGCTTCTCAAGTCTCTTCTTGCTTCTCTACTTGCTTTTCTTCCCCTGAACCCCATGAATTTCCTCAGTGGGTACTGAGCAGTTCAGCCCCAGGGTGATGTCATGCTTTGTGAAGGGAGGCCCCATATTACATTTGCATAGAAATAAGTACAATATCTAAAGCTTTCAATTTACACTAATTCACGTGCAAATTATAAAATGCCACTGAATTTCTACCCTCTGCTCATTGTCAAAGGGAGGTGTTTTGCCTTTGCCCAGGTGTAAACAGCTATGTCAGGTGAGGGCAGTGCCAGAGGAGACCTGTTTTGTTCTCAGAGTGTATCTGATGTTCCACAGACTCACAGTCTCAGTGTAAAACAGTAAAGCCAGTAGTCCTCTGTAAATGCTGAAACTGGGCCTGTTTTACTGCAGAGAGCATGGAATTTATCTGTTAAATGTAGTCAATTTACTTGAATAAACTCAGAGAAATAGGAAAAAAATTATACATGTGGAGTAATAGAGAGACTTGTCATTATCCCAGGCTGGTGAAAGTTTCCTTTCTTGTACACATTCATCATCCAAAGACTCTCTGTTTTTATAAATTTCCTGCCTGGCAAGTTTTCCATCCACGGATTTCTGAGAGGGTTGAAGCCCTAGAACATATATTTAGTGCCTGCCGACAGGTCCCTAATTATGGCTTGATTAATCACAGCAGTGCCTGCACCTGTCTGTGCAAAACATCTTCATTTCTGCTTTGTGACCCGTGCAGGATCTGGGAACGTGTGGAACAATGGCTGGGAACACCCAGCTTGGTTTGCTTCCCTGCTGCCAGCTCTGCTCTGCCCTGACCAGGAGGAATTATTTCTCTTTTGTGGGAATAGGGGCTTCTTCCTTTGCTGGTGCTTCTGGAGAGGCTGGAATATACTTGGAAGCTTTTCCCAAGAGTCAAAAAGGGCTAAAACCTGGTTACATTAACAGTTAATTTTTACACACCGTGCCTTCCACAGCAATGGATTCCCAGTGCCATCCATGGGAACATTCACAGGATTTTCCCTGGATATAGACAAAATGCTTTGTCTTTTGAAAGCCACTGAGTACATCAGGAAACCTCCTAGGTCTGGAATCACTGTGGGATTATAGGAATATGCAGAATTGTGACTTTGACTGATTTTCCTTTTTGAGCAAATGCAATAGATTTTTTCCTTTTGCTTTATTTTGGAAAATTCCTAAGGAACTGCTAAGGGCAAACCAGGCTCTTTTCTGGGGTGCAGGTCAGGGTTGTTTGCACAGGACTCAGCTCAATGCCACGAATAAGGAGAAGGAATTCATAAGGCACTTGAGGGGAACGTGAAACTCCAAGTCATTTCCTACTGGGCAATACAAAGAGGACAGAGAATCCAGTGAACTGACTATGTTGGGAAGGAACTCAAAGCAGAGGTTAGAGAATAATTTTCTCCAGAGGGTCCTTTTTTATTTTTCAGAGGAAGACTTGGAAGGGATCCAGACAGAACTGAGAAAAAAGTCTTTTTTATACTATTGAGATGAAAAGGCCCAACTGAAACTGCTCTTAGTGAGGAATGGGAGCAAAACACATCAGCTTTCTAATGGGTTGAGAATTTGCTTTCCAATTTCACAACAAAAATCTGGAGGAGATAAATTTACTCTGTATCAATCCAAAGTAGATCTGATGTTTTTCATCCTGAAATGAAAACGAAGAAGTGAAATAGTCCAATACAAAACATGTTCTCTGACATTGCAATGAAATGTTTTCTTTTCAAAATCTTGTAAAAATAGCCACAGAAATGAAAGGTGGGAGGAGGTAGGGCATCTCCCTTTTTTCCCTGCATTTCTGAGACCCAGTCTCTTCCTACTCCAAGAAACAGAGGGTTGTCATTCTGCATACCTTGCTTCATGCTTGCAGTCTGCTCTTGGAAGGGCTGCCTAGTGGGGCCTTTGTTGATGCTGACATTCCCAGGGATGGTACTGTTGCCCTTCTTTTGACTCGAGTGCACCCTAAATATTTCTCGTCCCCTTTCCCAAGAAAGAATGCCATGTCTAAACAGTCCTGTTTAAACAGAAATTCAAATATACATGGAATTACTCTGAACAACTGCAGCTTTACAGCTGGAAAAGTCTCAGTGCATCATCACCTTCATTGTGCAGAAATGAAGAACAAGTCTTCCAATAAAACTCATCTCCTACCACGTTGTTTGCTTCCAAACAACATGGGCTCTTATACATCAGGAAAGCATTTTTGGAGATGGTAAATAAGTCCATCCAACTCACACTTCAAAAATAACCCAAAATTTCCTTTGTTCTTGGTTTCCTATTTTAAACAGACAAAGGTAAATTGTTACTTGGAATCTGTGAAGCACAGAGGATGTGCTCTATGTAACATGAGGCATGGATGCCAGGATTGCCCCAGTGGGAAACTGAAGGAACAAAAAAGAATATAGGAAAAAGGAGACAGAGCTGTGGACACACAACTAGAAAGTTGTTGCAGTAGAAGTCAATGAAACAATATACAGAAGGAGCACAAAGTTCTGGCTGATGGGCTGGAGAGGAATCTTCAATAGCCTGGAGGGAAGGAGGAGGCTGGAGATGTAGAAGAGTGAGGTTGTGAGGAGGAAAAGTACATAGCAAAGTTTGAGTTGGTTGGACTGAAATAAAGGGTCAAATATTATGGAGAAGAGAGTTCACTAAATCTTGTCAGCTCATATGTAAGAAGGAGGTGGCAGAGGAATAAAAGGCAGTGCTGACAGTGCTGGCCTGGGAGAAAGGGAGGGAGCAGGAGGGAGGAGAAATTAAGAAAATAATGGAGAAAGGCAGGAAGGGGGAGGGTGGAGGATATGGAAAATAAAGTGCTCAATTTTGTCCAAGTTGCCCTTGAGCTGACAGAGGGGTTATGCTGGATGATGTGCTGGAGAGAATTATATGTGTGGGGTAGGGTTGGGAAGGCAGATTTGTGAGTCAGCACAGAGTGATTGTGGAACAGCAAGAGAGAGCCATGAGACCAAGGAAGAGAAAGGAGCCCAGGCCAGGCCCTGTCCAAAGAGGAGGAAGGAGCAACATCACCAGAAGTGTCACTAGAGATCAGGGTGTTCACCAGGAAACAAAGGGAGGGACAAAGCAGGAGGGACTCAGTGCCTAATTAAGACATGTCTGGAGAGTTTGGTGCATGGAGAGAGCATGAGCATTTAGAAGTGAGTTTTGGGGAAATGAATCAGTGTTGCAGTTGTAATTATGACTAATCAGTTTTACGTGGCGTGGGTTTGACGGAGGGGTTGACTTTGGGTAGCAGTTGGAGTTCATGGATTTTTGTCTAGGCTGGAGCATCCCACAGGAAACCTGTACATCGAAGCAAACAGGCCAAAAGAGAGGAACCAAACTGTCCATCTGTGAGAGTTTATTAGTCCCAGCTTAGGAGTTGAGTAAACACAGTTTCTCAGCTGTCTGTTGGCTCTTGCAGGACACCAGCTCCAAACAAAGAGTTCCCGCCGTTTCATCTTCTGTGGGCACCTGCCCAATCTTTTCTTAATACCACGGGGCCTTACCTTGATTTGTTTGTCTTTTGGTGGGTTTCAGACAAGCTCCAGAAAGGTTTAAGAGCTCAACCCATGAGGATGTTGTCCCCTCTAATGGACTCCTGTATAAACTCTTCTCTAACTAAGTATCATCCCACAGCACAGTTATAAAACATTCAGGTCTGCACCCCGAGGACCATTTGCAAATGACAATTGTAATTTCTGAATACCAGCTGATGTTATTGCTTTCATTCACTCCACGCACCTGCTACATACAAATGTGTATAAATAAACCCAGGATTTTTTAATACACCCATCTTTTAGCACAATGGAACACCCCTTTTTTGAAGAGGAAGAGTTTAAGAGCCCCACTTGTATGACTGAGAGAAGATGGTTTTCAAGAGAACTCAGATATCAAGGGAGTTAAAAGGCAAGTTTTCAGGACCATTGTAACTTTCACAGGTTAACTTTCACATTCTAACTTTCACTGTGCTGGGAAAGGCACACCAGGGTTTTTTGTGGAAAGTAAAAGTGGGGAAGGAAGATTTTGGGGAATCTCATTGACAACTCTTGGTTTTAAGAGGTACTGAGTGAGGCAGCTGCTCTGCACGTGGTCAGAACAGTGCATGGAAATCATCTAAGTGGGGACTAGATGTCCAGGAAGAGTGACAAATCCCAATAAACACCTCCCTGTATCTTTAGGTGCCTAAATACCCTCACCATCTGGCCCTTGGCAATATGGTCTAATGAAATATTAGGCAGATGTAGTAGGAAGGTAATTTGATTTTGGTTAGTATCAGAAATCAGAGACAATATGATTTCAGATGACATATTTTTTAGCTCTTTTGAGCAGACCTTTTTTATTTGACTTTTATTTTGAAGCTCCTGATTTTAGGCTGTTATTTTAGACTTCTCTCAGCTGGTGACTCTGATTGCTTTTCAACCCTTCCATTTCCCAACCTTTGTACTCCTATGCATGAATCTAGGCCATGGTACCGCCTCCTGTTTGCTTTCCAGTGTCTTGGAGCTTTAAAATAAGCAAAATGCAAGTTTGGTCTGCTGGGGCTGGGAACCTTGGGAGACACCATTCTGGTGGGCTTGGGGTTTTTTTAATTTTTTTTAATTGACTTGTATACATTGGATGAGTCACCATCCATATGGATTGTTCCCTACACCTATACCTCGTTTAGTTGAGCACAATTAAAACACAATGTACATAGGATTTTTTGCCTGCAAAGCAAAGGTGGATGCTGTCACATAACAGGAAGAAATTAGGAAGGGAACAAATTTTACAGCTCTCCTGTGATCATTGTTCAAAGGGGAATTCTCATGAAATGAGAATGAAAATCTAATTGATGGCCTGATTCTCCATGGCTGTGCAGCCACCCTTCCTGTCTCTGCTTCTAATAAATGCTCCCTGCCTTCCCCCCCACATAGGCAAGAAAATCCATGTGACCAGATAGGGAGACCTTTAAGAAAAGACCAATATTTGCATATCTATTATGGCTATACTCAGTGTTATACTTGTTTCATTAAAATTTCTATTTGGATAATATGTAAGGTCAATACTGTCACTGTTCTGGAAAATTCATTTATTTTAAAATTAAAGCCAAGCACAGCAAGTACAAATTCTCCCCATGGCTCCACCTGTATAAATCCTCTGAGCTTGACAGGGTCAGTAAGTGAAAGCAGGATTGGGCCCAGTGTGTTTAGAGATGGGGGAAAAAACATGCTAATTACATGAATCTTATTTCTCAAGGCAAATCACTTGTTATAGATGCTCTGAATTCTTGCTTTTTGATATTCCAGGAGTGGCTATTATTTCAGCCGGATGCCTGCTGAGGGCCATTAGCTTTTACACACCAGTTAAGGCTGTCAATGCTGGGATTGAAGCTATAAGAAGAATACTTGGGATTACTTAAAAATATGGAGTTTCCCCAAGGTTTCCAGCTTCCAAACCTCGGGCAGCCATTTTCACAGGAATTTGTCTATTGAGAAGGCTGAGGATGGGAGTTCTTATCCCAGAAGAAGGGAATCACTGGTTTCAAAGTCAGGTCTGGTTTTGGATCATTAACATTTTTTAGGGCCTGTGTCTCATCTGGTTTCAGTCTTTCCAGAGTTTGGGCTCCTTTGTGTGGTCAGTTGCTGTTTACAACTATTGCTTAACAATCCTTAAAATGACATCTTCAATCCTTAGAAATCAGGAAAGGGGAAGAAATGATCTGGGGCAGCTACTCTGGAAGTCACCTTCAAAGTCTAACAATAATGTATTAAAAGCAAAACCTATTTTCAACATGCACCAAGGGAAATCCTTTATTAAGGTGGATCTGTTTTAATATTTCTGCTGTAAAATCCCAGCTTTTTAAAGTCTTCATTTTGCAGACAGGAAACTTCTATGTGTCTTTTGAGTCCTACTGAAATCACAAATCTGTTTGTTAAATGGCCATGTTTGTTAAATAACCATAAACTGGTTACTCTCCCTTCCACCCTTAAGGCTTGAAAGCAATCAGTGGTGTCTGTTACCCTTTGCCAAGGTACTGGTGGTCTCTTATATGTCAAATGAGCTCAGTGGCTTTAATCCCTGTCCCAGGTGTCCACAGCACAAAGAGCAGGATCTCAAGCAATAATCTCCATGTCAGTCTCCACAGACAGAGACAGGACTACACTCACCCAGGGGACCAAAGGCCTTTCTTGTCAGCAAAGGTTTTTCCTCCAGCAGAAAAGGAAAATTCACTTCAGTGCTTACAGTGCATGGTCCTTTCTCCAGATCTAGTTCTGAAAATTCATTTCATTTGTAGATGAGAGACTGGATGAAGTGAAAGTCCACAGCAAAGAAATGTCTAAAAACACCTTTTTCATTCAACTTCAGATCCTTTGCAGTGTGCTGGGAGTAGGACAATATTACTGGAGAAGATTGGATTCCAAAGCTGGGATTCATCCCACTGAATTTAAGCATCGAGAAGTTTGCTGTAGGTACCAGAACTCAGTAGTTATGAAACTCAAGGCCAGAAATGACTGCTTCAGTTGTATTTCAAAAGTGCTGCTAAATGGTTGTTGAACATAACCAGCAAAAGTACTTAAAAACAAACACAAACTTTCGCTGTGGAACCAAAATCAGGCAAAGTTTGTATTAGAGAATGGGAAATTTTCCCTTTCAATATTTAGCATTATTCCTGTCAGCAAGAAGATTAAATTGGACAGCATTTCAGCAATCACCTGCGTATATGTATTTATCATCTCATTAGAACTGATTAAAGTGGGTTTTGTTTAGCTTGGTAAGTGCCAAGATCTAAAGGGCCCTGAATGATGGTAGAATGAAATCATCATTTTAACATCAGTGATCAGGGGTTGTTAAAATGGTCATTTCTTTCCAGTGCTTCACCCATGAGTTGAGAAATCCAATCTTATCCTTGTAGCAACCAGTATTTGCACAGGGGAATAGAAAGAACATCTGGAGGCAGAAAATCCATGGCATTGATGTGGGGAGGTCAAACTGTGATACTGGCCAGGACTGAGGGAGAAGGGGTGGTTGAGGTCAAAGGCTAGATTTGAATCCTGATAGATTAAACAAAGCTCAGAGAGGGACTCAGGGAATAATGAGGAATTCCTAACCCTGGCAGCAAAGGGATTCTGTAAACCTACAGCTTGATCATTCCTGTGGGCTGGGAGATGAAGACTTTGCTGATTAGGATGCAAGGGCAGCAGCACTGCAAAAAGTTCCAGATTATTTTATGACTAAACCTTGCTGCAGGGAAAAACACGTGTGGAAAAGGGGTAGTGAAAGAAATGAGGTGGCAGCCTACAATCAGTGTGGTGGGGAAGGAGCATGGCAAGAGGTGCAGGTACATGGGATGTGAGAAAGAGAACCCTGCAAGCAGACTGCGAAGGGGAAGCCACTGCTGCTTTGAAAAGAGAATATTAGTCAAATAAATGCAACTTTCTGCCTGGCAGAAATGAAGCAGATTAATAAGGCTATTGGAGCCCATATGGCCATGGAGATTCCTTTAGCCTAAACATTGCTAATGAATGTTTTCAGAAAGTGGTGTTTACATTCAGCCATATTTAACCTCCAGAGTGGCCTCGTACATGAGGTAACTGCAGTGTTTATCCTCATGCATCAGATGCATCATCTCTCTGTGAAATAAGTACTATTCCTACTTCACAGATAGGAAAAGTGAACCAGAGGAGCAAAGGCCAACATTTGCAGTATCCACCTCTTACATCAGGCCTTGATTTTTAACATTCTCAGAGATTATTAAAAAGGCCAAATTTAGAATGGTAGAATGAGGCCATGGAGATGGGCAAGAGCAGTGCACAGGTCAGAGTGTAGCGTCCCGGTGTCACTGTGGGTGTTGCTGAAGAGGTTTTTTTGACTACTGCTTATTAGAGCCAGCTCTGCTGCAGGCTTGGACTGCCCCACAACTGGTGACAGTCCCCATTGTGGCAGAGGCCATCTCCCTACACACACATCCATCTGAGAATGATTGTGTATTTTCACAGGAATGGTTCAGTGACAGGACTCCAGTTGCACATCTGTGTAACTCTGGCAGCTGGAAGGGTCTGATCTCCCCACACACTGCCTGTTTTTCTTGCCTAGTGTTTCTGGTGTTCTAAAGGGAGGCCAGTCACATTTAAGTTCCAAATTACAGCCTGGGTGCTCAGGTTCAGGCATTCAGATGTGAAAACATGCTGATGTCTTACAAAGAGATTCAGTTGGCTGCTTGTTTGCTGCACAAACATACCCACAAACACAACAGGAACTTCAGCTCCAGGCAGCACACAGAGCCCTTGCTACCCTTTCTCCTCTCACAGGTTTCTCAGCTTTCTGTCTCCCTGTCATTCCCTGTCATTTTGATCTCTGTGTCCCTACATAGCCCTGACCAGTCAAGTTAAATGTTTTTCTTTTGCTCCCTAGAAATGGCAAACATTAAGCCCTAAATCCCCCTGAAAGTAACTCAGTTGTAATCTTTCCTTAAAAATTTCTATAAGTGTCTGTCCCTGACTGTGAAGTTTAGATTGACTGTGTGCTGCATATTCAGACTCTATTTCCTTTTAGCTGACTTCCCACATGATGCTGCTTTGGATTTTCCATATAGTGAGCTATTGACTGGACCCAATTTCCTGCCACAGCAGTGGTGTCTGAGGCAGGTGAAGTGGCTATAAACACTATGATGTTGTGTTTAACTGTTTGTGAGTGCAAATGTCTGTTTAAAGACAAGTTACTTTTGAAAATCAGACTAAAAGTGCACATTTATACTGAAATATGAAGGAGAATTCAGCTCAACACCAGCACATAAATCTGTGTTAATGAATGTATGTGCACACATGCACATGTGTGTGTGCCCTGTCCAGAGATAACTCAGAATTACACCTAAAATCATACACTATCTATGTGAAGGGCAAGGTAAGAGCAAAAACAGATGCATTAGCTGTCTCCAAGGCAGTTACCCTGTGGAAGAAGGCAGAACAGCACAGCAGGTAGCAAATGTCTTTTACCAGAGCATGGAGGTGACTGGTGTGTAGGCAGGCATGAAGAAACAGCCCTGCATTACTTTTATTGTCAGTGTGCCTGTCAAACTCCCTTGTTAGGCAGGGCAGGAGGATGGAAAATAGACCAATATTCATCTTCTTTTTGTGTGTATGTGTGAAGGCAACAATTCTGAGAAGGGGCTTCTTACAAAAATATACTTGGTAGTGTCTGAACTTATATGTACAAGGTTAAGATAACCATATACAGGGCAGTGCAAAGGGGAAGGACGTAGTTATCCCTACTTAACCCAGAGCTGCCAGTCCTCAGAGATTGGTTCTTTTATTCTCAACTGTGTTGGACCCCTTCCATGGGAGTTCTTTATTTATTCATGGAGGGGAACATCCCCTGTGCTGCAGATTCACTCCTTGCTGCACTCAGTGCTCCTGGTGCGGGAGAGCTGAAAGTAAAAGAAAGGTAAAGTAACAGGCAAGGGAGAGGAGAACTGCAGCAGATGCTGTGTATGGATTTCCTGCCCACTCTCACATTGCTAAAGGACTAAGGAGGGATAGGAAAGGGGAATCCTCCAGCTGTAACAGCTGTTGGACAAAGACCACTTGCTTTCCCCCCCTGATGCTCGGGAATGTCAATTCTCTTTCTTGTCAAACTGATATTCTCCTTGAGCAGGGTGACAAGGACAACAGCACCCACACCATGGGAGGATTGTCCAGTAAGCACAAGCTCTTGGATGGGAAATGATGCTGTGGGGACATTGCTGATGTGTATATATTCCCTCAACTGATTCAGATTGTGAGAGTCTCACCCAGTCCCATGGATAGGCTGAGAAATAAAACATTCTATTGACTGAGATTGGCTGAACTGCCATATCCCAATGCAAGAGAGCTCAAGGATAGGAATGAGCATCACTCCTCAGCTGTTCATTATTGCAGGGGATCCTTTCCACGTTTGTCACAGCTGAGACTGGACATTGGTAGTTCCGGTTGCTGACAGTGTTTCCACAGCAGCTTTAATTCTTCAAATAACTCTTACTTTAGGCAGTTATTGGACCTTTTGTGCTTTTGGTTTGCTATGGTGAAAGCATCTTTTTAAGAACTTTTCTTTTGAAGATGAACTGGGAAGCAAAATAAAAATCCCTTTCCATCAGTTACACACGGTGGATAAAGCATTTCTGCCAGTTTTTGAGATATATATTTTTTTCCCCATGTTTTGACATTTGAAAAGTAAGTCTTGATGTGGCTTTTTATTGCTGAATAGGTGGCTGAGGCCAACAGTGCATGGCAGCAGGTTGCAATGAAAGCAAAGATAAGTTATGAAAAGGTCATGTTTAGTGAGATTGTTGTGAACTCTGTTAGTATCTGACACCCACTTGTCTACTTAAGCATTTCCATGCTGTTTATCACCGTGGTGCCTGAGTGCTTCTCAGAGGTTAACACAGGTATCCTTGTCTATTATTCTAAGTCAGTGTATCTCTGTTCTATTTGAGTGAGATTTTTGTCACAGACAGATCAAAGAGCAGATTCTTCAAAAGTGTGGAGGTGGGAAAATTCGTAATTTAAGACTTCTGAAGGAAATTCCAAAGTTCTACATCCAAGGCCACATGGGATTGTCATGTCTGTGTATCCTGCAAGTACCCTTCAGCTCCCAAACCATGTGGTCAACTTCTTTCCTGCTTGCTGAAGCTTTAGGGGGGAGCTTGTCTTTGGGAAACTTTCAGCATCCTTTTCCCTGACATCAGTCTGGCAGAGTTTCTATTCCAGTCCTGCCAGAGAGTGGTCAGTAAATATGTACCTGAAGTGAAGATATGCCTGAGGTGAACAGCAGAGTTCTCTTTTATCTATTTCCCCTGTACCTTAAAAAAAATTAACATCAATTTGTCTCTCCGGGGCAGGACTGTAGGATCAGTAGGTTTATTTACATTTAGCATCTCACTCTTGGCAAGAAGTGGTTTCGCATCAGGCACTTGACCATTTGACCAGCGGATTTTGCTGCCATCATTTAAAATGAGCTGAACATCATTAAAAACCCCTCCCAGGTTTAAAATGGACAATAAATATAGGTAAGAGTTTGCACAGGGGAATTAGGCTGCCCAGTGCACATGTTCTCAGCTGGGTGCCCTGGTCACAGGTACTGGGTTTGTATCTGATTCCCCAGCGTGCTGTGGAATTTGAATTCTTCCCTTCACACAGCATGGACAAGCTCTCGCACTCGTTTTACTTGAGGCTCTTTTGCAAAGGCAAATGGCCCTGCTGGAAACTAATCAACATAATTTTTTACTCTTCACTGAGGTCTATTAGCAGTCATTGCTGCTGTAAATGGGGACAAGCGTGTTCCTAAATTCAAACCCAGAAATGTTTTGCATTTTCTATAAAATATTCTTGCCTGGGCTTGTCTCTGGCCAGCCTCTTTTGGGGCTTTTTGTGTTTTCCCTTTTTCTCTCAATGCTATGGCTGACTGTCAGATAGGGAGATGCTGCTGAGAATATTGAAAAAGCTCAAATGAGAATGAATAGGAAAACACAAACTCTAATGTCACTGCTCCTGTAGAAACCCTGCACAGCCTCTTCCTATAGATGTGTACAGAAAACAAATACCAGTTTTATTAAATGAGACACAGACACTTAGTTTTTATGCTGCCTGCCAATGGAGAAGACAATAATTGTTTTCACCATACACAGACATTTTTATGGTGGAAAATCCCAATGGATGCAAAGTGCTGCAGATTTATCATGACTAAGCTAAGCAAATCTGTCCTTAAGGTAGACTTTATCTAGTTCTAGTTCTGTAGAAATTTGGTTGGCCCAAAGTTTACAGCCAAAGGACTAGTTTGTGTTCTCGTTTATAGGGTAAGAATGCAACCTAAGGAATTTGCCAAATCCCATGAAGGAATTCTCTGGAGCAAAGAGGTGTGGTGTTACATTCCCAGGTGGCCCAGAAACCACTGATCAAACTTCCTTTCCCTATTGAGTATTTATATTGAGAGCAGTGAAGTTAATTGATAAACACAAGTATGGCAAAAATTTCTCAGGGTCTCAAAGGGAAGCCATTTGATTCCCATCTCTTGCCCTGGCTCCTCCAAGAGCCTGGGGATGGAAGCTGTGGTTTCTCTTATGCCTGCAGTCAAACTGGATCACTGTGTCCATTTGGGTGGGATTTAAGCCTAAAATGAGTGTGAAAAATTTAAATTCTCATGTATTACAAGAGCTTGCCCATTTATTGGAATAAAAATTATAAGGATCATTAATTTGTGCAAATGTAAATGAGGAGCTGGAGAGGCTTTTCTGATAACCAGTGGTACATGTGATTTATCCATGGCAGCCATGCCAAGAATGGAATGTGTTGATTGCCTCCAGGGTTAACCCTGCAGCTTTCATGCAATGCAAAAGCAGCTTGTTCTGCTCCCCCTGTGGCTCTGGAGCACAGGCAGCAAAGGTCACACGAGCAATCAAGATCAGCAGATCCCCACTCAGGTGGGGACCCCCGTGGCTGCAGGATGAGCTGCGAGTCTGAGCTACCTTGGAACACACATTTGCTTTTCAATGGCCCGACTGTGTTACAGACATTCTTTGATTCATTAATCTGGATCCGTATTTGCCATGAACACGGACAGTACTTGCTGTTTCTTGCTGTTTACCTGGGCTTTGTCCTTGCTGGGCTTTTTGAAAAATGAAAACAGGAGGAATTAAAAGGTTAGATTGTTTTGATAACGTCTCCCTGCAGGAGTGAGGCATAAGCTGACAGACTGCTTTGAGAGCTTTGCTGATGGCATGACTTTAAGGATTCTATAAGAAAACTAATAGTAAGCATCTGAAATTATAAGATTAATTTTTACTTTTTTTTTTTAATATGACTGAAATTTTCTAAAATATTTGGGGTTTTAGGGGCATGAATTTGGTTGGGGTTAAGAGGAGCTGAATATCTGACCCCATTCCATCATATCTAGAATTCTGGTACACAAATTTCAAGTTGAGACTTACAGACCAGACAAAAATCTATTTTCCTTTTGTCTTTACTATTCCCACAAAAAGCACATGTGCTTCAGGAGCCCCCACAGCCTCTCAGCACCTGCCCTGCCCAGCCCTGGAACAAGGGGCAGCACTGCATCCATGTAGTGCTGTCTCCAAGGCAGATATTTGTCAGGAGAAGTCAGTGACCTCCTTGTTTCCTTAGCCCTGGAGATCCTTGCCCTCTCATTGCTGAGTCTCCCCAGGGATGTGGGGGTGCTGCTGCCTGCCCTGGGGGAAGGAGAGCATTTAATCTTATCATCTGTCTCAGCTGCCATCCCTGCTGAGGCTGCAGAGGAGCTCAGGGGCAACCCCCAGACAGCAGTGCCTGGGATGGTCATTCCTGAGCATCCTCTGAATGAATCCTCAACGTTTTCATTAGAAGGAGACACTCCTGCTGGACAATTATGGATTGTGACTCTCCCATTTTTTTTTCCACAGGCAGAGAGCTTGTGCAAAAACTGACTGACATTTAAAAATGCCAGCAATCTTATTAATTCTTCAGTTCAAGAAGTGTTTCTTGGGGCTTTTTGTGTACCAGTTGGAGGACAGAAGGGCATTGCAAGCACACTGACAGAACCAAGCTCTTTACAGAAATACTGGACTCCTTTAAAATTGTGTTTACTGTGGAACTTGTGACCAACTGGGAGGTACACCTGTGAAGGGTAAGGCACCTGGTGCCCCAAGAGTTTACAGCTGCCTGTGCTCTGTCCTGTGACTGACCTCTTTCTTCCTGGCGAATGGTCTCTTCTGCAGGAGTTAAGGGCTGTTCTGTGTTCCTGCTGGCCCAGAGGTGTGCTGCTGCTCTTCCTCAGAAGCAGAGCCACTAGTGCAGGTTACTGCCCACCAGCAATCCAATGGAATTGCCAGTGTATGCCCTTATTCCAGGATCACATGTTAAATTTGGATCAGAGGGCAGTATGTGCCAGGGCTTTTAAGAGGGATGAAAGGCCAAGCACATTAAGATGTCTGTTCCCCCTTCCCACTCCCCAGTTTGTGGGCTCTCCAGAAAAGCTGTAGCACTTGTGTGGGGAGACCTGTGTTCAGTTAAGCATTTTCCAGAGGAAAACGTCCCCTTTCCCCCAGCCCACCTGCAGTGTGATCCACGTGTCCGCTGCAGTTCCTGTCTCTGAGGAGGAGGCAGTGAGGTGGTTTCAGGTGGATTGGCTGTTCTGGGAGCTGCCAGTGTCCAGCTCCTCTGCCTTCAGAGAGGAGCTGAGCAGGATTTGGTCCCAGGCTGGGCTGACAGCACAGTTCATATTCCCCTTCTCGTGGCTGCTTCCATAGATAACTCTGGCACAGGCTGCTGCCAGCTCCTTGTCACTCCTTTATCTCCAGGAGGAGAGCTGTGGCAATTCACACTGCTGGTTTTCCATGCCAATGAAATGACTGGGATCGTGCATGTTTGCTCTGTGCCACATGTACATATATTCTGATGTCAAGTTTGATATTCTAGATTGAAAATCCTCCTCAGTGGTTGGTGAGTATATTGTTTTGTTGGATGTAAATCTACCATACACAACCCAGCCAAGGTTACTTCACTTTTAAATCTCCAGTGACCACCCAGTAAATAAAAGCTCTTAAAGTCCTGAGTCTATTAGCAGAAAATACAACTGTAGATCACTCCTCAAGGAATGACTCATTGCAGTGGGGTTAGCAGGGAAGAGAGGGAAGAGCTTTCTGGAGTCGGTTGATTGGGTTTATTAATGCAACAGCTACTCCTGCATTAGCAATTATACTTAGTGACTGAGAAAATCAGATGCCTTCCAGTTCCTGCCATTGGCATGGAGCTGCTTTTTGCTGAAAATGGGAGGAATATATGAAATTATCCCAGGGTAAGAGGTTATGCATGCATTAAGGTGACAGCCATGGGTGCTGGCCACAAATTGTGAAGCCACCATAGGTTAGCACAAGGTTTTAAATCCTGCTGTTGAGAGCTTTTATTCTTTGACCTGACTTGATGCAGGGGAATGGGTTTTAATTTGGAATAAATTTTGACCCAAATAATTGAAAGTTAATCTCACTTTATTTTACATAATGCTTTATGATAATGCAATTGTAGCATGTTTAGTGTGGGGCATAGAGGGCAACAGTCTACAGAAGCTGACATTTTGCATAAAGAAACAAAAAGAGGTCCTGAGTTTATCTACTCAAACTGATAGCAGCAGTTGAGAAGATTAACCTTTCTAATAATGACTTCCCCTCTTTTATGTATTTGGGGGTGGCCTCTTGTAGGTATTAATTTGTGACACTCAACAATTACATTCTGTGCAGTGTGGTACGTGGGACCTGAATATCTTACTGGGTCAAGCAAATGCAGAAGAGATCAAACCAAACAGGGTGAAAATATGAACTCTAACAGAGTAAGTGTATTGCAGGTCAAGTGCTGCTTGAGTGAAGCAATGCACTGCTGTAAGTTACTGGATACAAAACACTTTCCTTTTTGGGGAGTTATCAGAAAAAATGCACTCAGTGAACCAGAAAACTGTGAAATTATTTAATACTATTATTCCTCAGCTGTGAATAGCAGAAATGTCAGATTTATTTTGCATCTAGATTTTCATCCCAGCAAATCTAAATTTATCCCTGGATTCTTTTGTCCTGATTTTAACATTTGCTCTGTTGTATGGACTATAGTGTACTGCTTACCCTGTGCTTGTTCCTCTGAGACATGGACCTGTTCTAGCTCCCCATTCCCTGGTGTTTGGCAAAACTTCTGTCCGTGGGCTGTTTTGGTGACTGTTGTAGCTTTGGAAAGAGAACAGAATGTTTTGGGACAGGCTTAGAGGTGTTCATGCTCACAAGCTGTACAAAAGGAGGCGATGCAAATATCAACATGAGCCTGGAGAGAAAAAGATAAGAAGCTCCTGGAATTTTAGAAACTGATCATTCAAGTTGTTGTTCATTTGCTTCTCTCCAGCTGTGGCCATTCCTTGATCTGGAATATAAATACATTAGTTTCTTACTCCTGTATCAAGGAGTCCTAAAGGAGTATTCCCTCTAACTCCAGTTGTATTGAAGCTGGAACTTTTCATACCAGTTGATGCCTTTTTGCTCAGCTCTGTCAGTCTCCATCTTCTGCTGCCCCTTCAGCTGTGGCATCTTTGACTCCTGTCATACCCTTCACAGAATGAAGGATTCAATTGACTGGTCTGGTTTTACTTTTATTTCCACACCCCGTTGTTTTGGCTTCCCCAGGCCAAAGAAAGCAGCTTTGCTCCTTTTGGAGCATTTTCCTTGCAAGCAGTCAGAGCAGTTGCAGTAAGTAGCACATGGAAGGACTTTGCTTCCCCAGTGATGGAAAGTGGCACTTGTGATGTCTTGTCCCTCCCTGGCTCAGAGTGTTTCCCTTGTCAAACAGTGGTCACCCCCTCAGTGAACCATGCACAGCCTGCCTGGCCTCCTTTCAGTGCTGTGTGTGCTGCATCCAGAGGGGCACTCTGGCTTTTGGGACTAGCAGGACTGAAGGACTGCAGCTTCCAGCCCCATTAATTCCTCTCACAGCCCTGTACTGAGCCGAGGAGCCCTCTGTGCATGGCTGGGTGCAGAGCTCCAGGACTGCAATCAGCAGCATTGCCTCTGATCACACGCGGGAGCAGCCAGTTTTAATGTTCTTATTCTCTGTCCCAGCTCGAACAGCTCCTGTTAAAAATCCTCCTTTGAACTCCCCTGTGCTTCATTTTCCCTGAGTGAAACCATCACTGTGTTTCAGTCAATGTCAAAACACCCCTTGAATGAACAGAATTGGGACAGAACAGGGAGGGTGTGATTTCCCTGTCTGCATAGGAGTAGCTGGGGACTGAAATCATCAGTGCTCTTTGAAAGCTGAGTTATTTCCATGAGGGTGCCTTAGGAGTGCAAAATGTTATTAGAATATGCATTATTATTTTGATTTTCACCTGTCAGTCCTGACATCAGTGACAGGAAAGGGCACTACAGTGGAAATGTGATCTGCTCACCTTTCCCCAACATGATGCAGCACAAAGACAGATGATTGTTACACTCTGCTTTTACTTGGTAGCTCAGTCCCAAAGGATGTTGTACTGCTGGATGACATTGTGCTGGAGTCTCTGTGCTTGATTTTATTTTGAGTAAGTCATCCCTCTTTATACACAGATAATGAACCCACTGTGCACCTGGCACAGGCAGAACAGTGTTGTTGAAAACACGGGAGTCTGAGCATGTCTGAAAGTGAACTTCTCTCATAAGTATAAGCTGCAAACCCTTATTCAACATTAAATCAAATCAATGTTAATTTGTGAACTAATTAGCATTTCAGGCTTTTTTTTTTCAGCAGTGTGGTGATTTTGTATATAATGCCGTGTGATTGTACCCAAGTACATAATTATGGAGCTGAATACATTGTCTCCAGCTGACATGTTGCAGAAGGAGTTTCTTTCAGCAAAGGATGTTCATTATATCTGAATTAAAATAAAGATCCATAGCCCGGTCCCTTGTATGTGACCCATACCTGAACTAAACTGATGCAATATCAGAATCTAGGAGCCTTTTTGAAAAAATGGGCTGAACATATGTTAACTGAGTTTACTCATTCACATTTCTACTATATTTTAATGAGGAAATGGCAGGACATCCTTTGGTGTGAGACAGATGATAAGACAGGTATTCTGAGTGGAGAATATGCATCAAAGAAAACCAAGTGGTTTAAAGAAAGGGTATTTTTAACTCTGAAATCTGACTGCTGGAGTACAGGAACTGTCAGTACTTGCTCAGCTCAGTGTTCATTCTCTCCCAGAATCCTCTCCCTGGCACAGCCAGCACCAGGCAGACAGAGGTGGTGTCAGGAGTTCCATCAGTTTTGTAATGGCTTTCTCTCCTAAGGCAAAAATGATAGAAGTCTTCTCTACATTTACCTATATTTACCCAGAAACAAGCACTTTAATTTAGATTCCATTACCCACACTCTAGTTTTCTTTAAAAGCAGTTTTAATAATATTTATCTCCCATGTAATCTATAAGTTGTCTTTGATGGCACTGATTTTGTGTCAGTAACATGGTTAAGATAAAAGCCTCTTTCTTGCCATATTGCAGAATACACAATCTGCCCTGATGGGGTGAACATTGCAGCCATCTAACATAAATACATGAGATAGTAATGCAGCCTCACTTACGGCTACAGTCAGTAACCCTCTTAAAAAAACCCCAACATATAAATTGTAAAGGTTTTGCAAAACTGAAGTTCAACATGTGCATATAGTTCCCTACACAATCCCTGAGCCGATCAGCAACATTTCCTGTCCCCAGACAACCTTTGCCCAGGTAAGTTACAGCTCAGCTGCTCACAGGAGCCAAACTATGACTGGTTGTTGTGCTGGGACTCACTGGTCTCCTCTTTCTGATTCTGCCTTGATGGGGGTGAGTGTGGGACTGTCAGAGATTGTTTTGGATGTGTGTCCTTTTGGACTGACAGGCTGTTCTTGCACCAGATCCACTCAGAACTGCACAGAAGAAGGATTCACGCCCTTCTTTATTATTTGAAGACTAAAGACTCAAATGTGTTGGAATTTATATGGTCTGCTCCAGCATGGGTTAGATTCTGGATGAGTTGACTGACATGTCCTACGTCTGAGCTGTTGTTTTGGGTCTTTTTGTAGACTATTTTTCTGGGTCCTGATTCCTTCCTAGAGCTGATTGCAATCAGAAAGGCCAGAGACTTTAATTTTCAGTCTGAACAAGGCATATTGAATCTCTCTGTCTGTGTGCAGAACCTATTGGCCTTTCTGTCGAAGGCCTCAACTAATTTCAGCCAAATCCAACAGGCCAGTAAGTTCTCTCAGATCTCATACAGGTAACCGGGCTACACTGATCCTCAGCCCTGGGCAACAGTTATAGACTGAGATTCCAGAGGTCTTGACTGACTCCTCTGAGAGATGCTGGAAGTCCTCTGTGTGTGTATTAGCTTTCCCCAAGTCTTGCCTGAAGAATCAAGCAAAGTAGTCATGACAATGCAGCCAACTTGTTCTCTTTTGTTCTTCAGTCCACTAAGTCTTGTAACTTCACATGATTCAGCTGTACCCATCAAATCTAGTAATGTTGGCCTTCCAGTAGGATAAACACCGAAACACATTCATCTATTAAACATATTTATTTTTTAATATTATCCTTATATATTTATTAATAATTATTTATTAAACCTGCCCTTCCCCTAAATCACTTAATGAATTGTCTCTATTAAAATTTAACAAAATTTTGTGAATTTCAGCCCAACTTTTATAAGCTCTCATGCTAGTTCTGGGCATCTGCATTATTAGATGCAAACTGGATGAGAGGAGAATTGGCCTTGGTTTTCAGTTTTTACCATGACTTTCTTATATTTGAATGTTTCAGACATTTAAAAGGTTTGGTCTTTCTCCCAGTTGCATTTTATGGTTGATTTTAGACAGTGCTACCTTTGTGCAAACACCCCGATGCGACAATATTTTCAACACAAACAACAGAAAGATGAACTATTTAGAGAAACACAATTGAGCCCAAGAACCACTCTAATTATATCCCTGGTTATTTTGAGACAGACAAATATTTCAATCTACACTCTGTATTTACATGCTAAAGATGGGTCTTCTTGTCTGAACTAGCAAATACACCTCAGGGAGCTTTATTTTTGGTTACACATTTAATGCAGGACATTATTTGCATCACAGAAAGATCAAATCTTCCCCTTGCCTATTTCAGCTTTTCCACATCAAACCTCAGGCTTTCCTATTATTTGTAAAACTGCTTTTGTTTCCAGTTGGCATCAGATGTAGAAATGGAAATATCAGGGCATATTAGAATTTGTAGCTGGGGGAGAATTCTGCTCCAAGTGCAGAGTATTGAACTGGGGGGGAAGAGGGGATGCACAACACAAAGGAAAGGGTTTAGAACAGTTTTTTTGGATATCTGATTGCTGTTACCTGCAAAAGAGCAAGAGATGTGGACAGGAGGAGTGAGATATTAAAGCAAGGAAAGAGAAGTATATTCATAATGGTGTAGCCTACCATTTTACACTCCCTAAATTTTGAGGTAAGTGCCTATTTGAGAAGAAAAGTGGCACTGGCTTATCAATCAATTAGGAACCCTCAGGACATTTCAGAGAGAAGGTGCAGAGAAAATGTTCATTTTCAGATATTCATGGAGAAATTGTAAGAATGTTCCAGCTTGTGTGGCAAACTCTGATCTGCTTAACCATTTTCCTGGCATCTCCCTGTTTGCAATGAATTTAAAAATGAATTATTAATTGGATTCTACTATTATTAGGAGTAATTTTTTAAAATTTTAAGCAAATATTACGAGATCAGTGGCAACTCTAGAGATAAGGTCTGTTCTAATTTCTAGCAGCAGCTGCAATATCAAAGAGGTTAATTCAGATCATCAAGGTTTCATCTCCTTGCCCTCTAAGGTCTGATTCGTAAAGCTGAAGAGACGAATTCAGAAATTTCCAGAGACAAATGGGGGAGAAAATCAAGATATATGAAAAAGGAGGGTGGAAAATTAAGTTTTGTCTCAGTGTATGTGGTTACCAAGCAGGGCTTGAAATTCACTTATATTCTTGTGCAGATAAGGTGGTGAGATGTTTCCTTCATATCCTGGGCCAGTTCTCAATATGGATACAAATCAATGATCCATTTAGTCTCCATCAGTGGCTGGTGCTGGAGGGAGAGGCAGAAACCCTTGATGAGGCATTTAACAGTTTCAAACTAGAGAGATGAGATTGTTTCCAGCCACTGTTTGTCTTTGCCCCTAAAATGTAAATACTAATCAGTCACTATTGTGCTGCTGTTTTAGCTCACGTGTTTGTGTATGAAGTTAACACTAAACTTCTTGCTGAGCTTTTCCAAGCTCTGTTCTCAATGTCCCACAGGCTCCAATTCAGGTTAATTGAACACTGTTTAACTACCACTGTCTTTAACTGAACACCATCTTTCTATTAACTTTAAATTAGTTTTGCTCTAAACAAGCATTTGAATCTCTGTGGAAAAAAAACCCCAAACACAACAAACCGAACAACAAAACCAAAACCAACCAAAACCAACCAAACTAAAAAATAAACAAAAACCCACACAAAACCAAACAAACGGACAAACAAAAAACAAACAAAAAACCAGCCCAAAATTGGTATAATTCTAAACCATCCAGCTCAGAGAGTACAAGGTATAATAGCCAATTATGCTTATGCTTGAATCCTCTTCTGGACTGAAAGCAAATAGAGGTAACATTCTTCACATTTGCTCTGGGACAATTTTGTTGGCAGCACCTGACTAGGATTTGATCAGGTTTTGCTTTCCAAATTCTGAACTGAAGAATTCCAAAATTTGCTGATGATCTTGCTAAAGCCTGAGGTGTTAGAGGTAGTTTCCAAAGACTCAGAGGTAATGCCGGTGCCTCCTCAAACCATGCAGAAGTGCCCCGTTGTGGAGATCACTGGATTAGCCATGATCCCTAAAGCTGTGGAAACCCACAGAGCCTGGAATGAGATTTTCAAAGCAGTAATTTTAAAGAAGGCCATGGTAAGTCACTGCTGCAGAGAGAAAGAAAATCATTTGTTTCATGCATCCCTGGTGGGAAGGATGTGGTGAGTGGTGCATGGTGCTGGGCTTAACTATCCATTGTGTGGATATAAATTCCATATAAATCAAGAAGATAATCAAGAAAGTAAGATTTAGCAGGGACTTCTAGACCTTGTATTTAGGGGCAGAAGAAGAGGTGACCAGAGTAGGAGAAGGAGAAGGAGAGGGTTTGGACTGACATTCTTTGACATGTTTTTACTTGAAACATGAATGTGGGAGGAGAAAAAGAACATGGTGGTGTTAATTTGAATCAGTTAAGAAAAAAACACAAGCCCTTGCACAACACCCTCATATATTTTGTTTTATGTCTCAAAAATGTTATATGTGTTCTGAGAAAGGACAGATTTGTAGACCAAATAGTGGGTATTCTTTAAATGCAAAATAGGCTCTTAATTGAACAACCAAAGCATGACTACATTATCTCTGGATTAAATTTACTGTGGTACCAGCAGTCAGATAACCCTCTTTCCTTCACAAGCAGCAGACAGCTCATATCCCAGTGAGAGCCACACACTTAACCTTTTAAATTTTCTTTTGTAAATGCTGATTTCAGTCCTATCTGGTATAGAGAACAGTTGCAAGTTCAGACACAAAACCAGAAAATGCCAGTGCTCTTCCTAGGTTTTTCTGATTATGCATGGAAGAAGTCCAGGCTGTTTCTTCATGTTTGCCTTTTTCAACACAAAGGGCAGAAAGGAGCTAAATTTGTGCCTAGAGAATTCTGAGCACAGGTGTGCAGGTGGAGGGATAAATCCCCTGAGCAGTGGAGAGGGGAGCAGTTGTTACCCAGTTTGAAGTGGGGTTTGTTAATCCTCAGGTTGTTGACGTGGCTCAAGTCATCAGCTCACTTTGGTTTACAGCAGAAGGAAATTTTCTCTTATACTGTTCTGGAAAGGATAAATTCCTGCAAATTATAAGCATAATTATAGAGATGGGTGGATACCTCCCTAAAGAGTTGATGAATGGGAATGATGAACTGCAGCAACACGTGAGGGAAGGCTCTGCCCTTCAGCTCTACCCTGACATCTGCCTTTAGGAGTGTCTTTAGGAATGTCTGGTCTCCTCTGGGAGCTGTTTTCTATATGGTGGCACAACTGAGGTACAGTTGTGGCCTATGGAAGTGAAGATTTTTAATGATGCTTCTTTCCCAGCCAACATAACTTTCTAGCATGGGGATGTTCCTTATTCTACGAGTCACCTCTGCAGGAACCGTCAGGTGCGGGGATCTAAATTACCTTCTTCCCATTCCATTTCTTAGGTCTCGAAGAAATAAAATCATAATAGTGGTCTGTAATGTATTGAGGGAGGAATGCAGACACAGGGAAACCAGGATTAAGTTCTGATAGCATCTTGGTCTGTTATCTTTTTGCATTTGCTTTTTTATTGTGTGTCTTCGAATCCACATGCTTTTGTAAATTTTCCCTTCCTGATGCATATCTCTTTGTTTTTTGAGAAAAAACAGCTGAGAATGTCTGTATTGTTGAATTGACCTCATCAAATTCAGCCCACAGCCTTTAGGAACTTATAGCAGAGTTGTGGAGCACCTGCACAGATTCTTATTTACTTTAGAAAATTTTACAGGTTTAATAACAAATGTTGTCCTGGTTTATTTCTGAGCTTTCCAGAACCATCCTTGCAGGGGGAAGACTGTTCAATGTGCTACATTTTGAATTAACAAGTTAATCTATAGCTTCTTGCTGAAAGGGAGGGGAAGCAATTACTGGTATGCATTAGATCACTTTAATTTCAGGTATATGTTCAGATATATCTTCATTGGCCCAAAGAAGGCCTGGGGTTTGGACAGAGAGAGGGAACAGTGATTAGCCAAAGCAGCCCATGTTCCTTTTCCTCATGAAGTTTAATCAGTCACTGGCTTACATGACATTTTTCAAAAGCTCTTCATTACTCTTAGAAGATGTTTGATTGACTGTGTTGTCTATTGTTGCTGCTTTGCAGGCAGGACAATTTATGTGTCATGTCCAAGAAGATTCCATTAACAGAAGTCCCAGATTCAGTAGTTTGATGCCAATATGAAAATGACTGATGTTGACCTATGTAAATGATACAAATCAATTAATGAGGGTTTTCCAATTATTTTCTGGCATGGGTGACCTGCCACGAACAACCCCAAAGCCCCCTTATGCAGGGCACCATTGCCATTTGCTTTTTTGTCCAATTTCTTCCTGGCAGAAATGTTTCTGGCCCAGAATTGTTATAAATCAGGTACACTTGATTGCTGGGATTTGCCTCACTTGTGGGGTGGGAGTTTGTCAAGGCAGGGCACAGGCTCCCTCCTGCCCCTGGAAAAGCAAGAGAGCAAACTGCTGTAGTTGCACATCCCTCCTGCCTTTTCTTGTGGTGTCTGCAGAATTTCTCAGTGCTGCAGGGCATTTTCAGCTTGTGTCTGAGTGCTGCTGGACTTGCCACCTCATTTGCCAGACTGGTGACCAGACCTGCATCCCATTATCCTTCTGGTCCCTTCCCTCACAGCATCCTCAGAGCTCTGCACTTTCTAATGACCTCCTACTCCTGTCCTCCTTTTGGGTCCCAGGGTAAAGTGAGGACCAAGAGAAATTAATGCAGATGAAGCTCATTCTAAAAAGAAAAAATACAAACTGCTAATGTGTGAGGTGGAATAATGCAGTGTGAATTTTTAAGCATTACAAACACAAGGAGGGAAGTTTGTTTTATCTTATTCTGCTGTTTTTGCAAATGCATGGGCTACACTGGGTGCAGGGTCCCGTGGTTACCTGGTGCTCTATCAGCACGTGTCCCAGTCCTCAGACCTCATCATCAGATGTAATTTATCTCGCTGTGCCACCCCATTCCTAAAATCCACTTACCTGAGGTTGAATTTAGCCATTAATCTATAAATTTATGGATTTTTCTGGTAGAGTGAAGAGTCTATCATAGAAAATATGAATTATTTAGAAGGAGGATTTCAAAAGGGAGCAGGTAGAAAGCACTTGTCACTGGGAGAGAACAACAGCCTTGTCCTGCTGCAGTGGCTCCATTAGTGTTTTATGTTTCTCCAGCACACGTGAAATACAGTTGCACTGCAACACAAGTCATTTTGAGGGAAGAACCCAAACTGGAGGTGCCTTAGGAGAGAAGCAGGAGTATTTTATGTTATGGTTATGCCTATTTGGAGTAAACCTTAGTGGTTCTTTAACTATGGAGCCTTCTTTGCCTGCACACCCAGTATTTGCTGATGCAGTTGTCTTACAGAAATGCAGTGAAGGCCATGAACCTGGGGAACAGTGGAGCTGCTGCATAGGCAAACGTTGGAAGTCGCTGGGGGAAACCAAAGCAGGTACAGAAGCAACAAACAAATGGGAAACACTCTGCCTGCTAATGAAGGGGAAAATAGTGGTGAGGGAGTGTGAAGGGAGATTATTACTGAAGGATTCACACTTTTCACAGAGCTCCCTCCGTATTCAGGTCACTTGATGAAACACTGACTCATGGAGTTTGCAGAGTTCCTCTTTTCCATGGTATGAAATGAGCAGGTGGGGTTTTTTTTCTTTCATATTTTTTAACCATTTCCAGAGGTTGGCTTTCTAGTTTTAAATTCAGTAGTGTAAAGCATCCACTTTCTACCCCTGCCTGTACTGAACAGTGATTTTGGATGTTGAGATCCCTCACACAGATTGCAGCTCTCAGTTGGGAATGGGCAGAAGTGATCACCACCGTGCCATTCCTACATCCCAGTCTGCTTTCTGTAATGTGAGAGGATTATTACTGATGCTCTGCTGGCTCTATTCATTGTTGTGAATGAATTATGCTTTTAATCTGGGCATTAGCCTAAAAATACCTCCAGTAACTTAAGTGGGAATTATTATTACTGACTGTGTTTGTGGTTGTTCTGAAGAGCCCACCAAGAGCAGAGTGCTGTTGTGCCAAGTGCTGCATGTGAGATGCTCCCTGCCCTAGCCAGTGTCTGTCAAAATATATATATTTTGGGTGGGGCCAGGAATAAAGCACACAAACAGGGATTTCACACAGCAGAGACTTTTCTGCCAAAGAATATAAGGAAGACTGACATCTTCTTCCTCCTGATACTCCGGTTTGTCTAAGAAAAGGAGAGCATCTCTCCCCTGTTCTTAGTTTATGTGGTGTGGGGTAGAGTTGTACCACCAATTATTTCACTGCCTGTCTTTATCTGCCCCTTCTGGCTGCAGCTTGGTTTGCTTTCCGTGGACTTCCCTGGTCCAGACTGTGGGCTGAGGGATGATGGGAAAGCAAAGGCAGTGAGTGGTACCATGCAAGTCCAGCTCTGTGTTTTTCTCTTCAAGTTTGTCACAGTCTTTTCATGCTGAGTTATTGAGCATTTAAATCTGGAAATGCATTTCACCATAAACAGCATTTTATGGAAGAAAGTGAGGAGTCAGGTTACTCCAGGCATTGCCATTGGATGGCTTATGGGGAAGACTGTTGGGAGGAAACAACACATACTAGTCCATGTGCGTTCTCATTTGCAAAGATTCAGTTGCTGTCTTATTTCTCCCATCGTAAAATTGTCTCTCTGAGTTTTCCAGGTGGATGCATCACAGGGGCTGGAATGTAGCCTGACAGGTAGAAATCAAAAGCAGCATGTCTTAGTGATGCTTTGTCAGCTGTGAATAACAAGAAACATTCGGGGGGTTGTTCTGGAAATACAGATGCCATCCACTGTCAGCTCTCAGCTGCTGCTGCTCTGGGCAAACCTTGGAATATGTCACGGGTGGAGGATTTGCTGTGCCTTGGATTTTGCTCCCACAGACATTTGCCTAATCTGTTTGCATGGCAGCTCCAAATCAGGTGTCAGCTTCTGTCTGCACTGAAATCTCTATTGCTCTTGTAACCTGAAGTCCAGAGGACAATATTGAACATGTTCTCTGGTTACCAGGATAATTTGTGCTTAATTCTTAACAACTTAGATGACTAATTGTCTGAAGTTAAAAAGAAAACACAAACCCTCCAGAGCATTATATTTTTGCATAGTGATGCTGATAAATAACCCAACAATTGAGAGGATGAGACTGGCAGGAGCCAGTCAGAGCTTGGGAGTGACTTCCCCACCCCAAAATATAAGGATAACCTGTCCCTTTTCCAGTCACACATAATTTCCAGTATAATCAGTGAGCAGGGGTCCAAACTTATGTTACTCTGGGGGGTATGTGTTGGTGTATGTAGGTTTATATGTAATATTAATTTACTTAGCCTGGATATTTTAGGGTGTTTGGTATGGTGATATATGTGATAATATAGAGATCTATTAATTGGAATAACAATACTTAGAGGTTTATTTATATAAGGATGTTGCATGCTGCAAAACACAGTTGTATCGCTGGGTATTAAAAAGGATACCATGCCTTTGCTTGACAGTGCACTTCATAATATATTATAGGAATAATATTTTACCAAGAACTGCAATACCAAAGAAGGCGGATTGATCACAGAACTCTCTTCTCTCACTGTGCTTAAGGTTGTATTCATTATTCAGTATTTCAATATTCCAGCTGCATTCTAAATCCAAAAACCACCTCTTCAGAGATGTAGCAAAAAAAAAGTTTTGTTCCTCATAAATTCCATATCAATGAGCCAGTGGTAAGAAGTAAATTAGAGCACCCTTTCAAACTCCAGGCTTCAGCAGGTAAAAATGGGAGAAAAAACAATGAAATGCACGATAATGCCATGCAATCTCTCCAAATAAAGATCATTAAATTTTCTGACAAGGCTTTGATGCTGAAGCGCTGCCTCACTCGTAGCAAACATCCAGCTGAAGCAAATCCTCACCCTGTGTGACAGGCCCTGAATGACTCCATTTGCATGGCATCATCCTAATGCATTTAGTGTGTGTTTAATGCTAAATGC
This sequence comes from Platyrinchus mystaceus, assembly GCA_035041135.1. Classification (NCBI taxonomy): domain Eukaryota; kingdom Metazoa; phylum Chordata; class Aves; order Passeriformes; family Tyrannidae; genus Platyrinchus; species Platyrinchus mystaceus. Next base: position 3,783,326 of record JAWWLV010000005.1, read on the forward strand.
ATTTGCACTTCATGTCAGGAGCTCCAGACCTGCTCGAGTCAAGGGGTTAACGCAAATTAAGAATTGCAAGCGAGATTTGTCACTCTTTATAGCTCTGTGTTAGGAGTCCTAATTTCATTACTGAAGCTTAGTCTGTAAAGCAAGAGTATTATTTTTGTGTTAGGTTCTTTTTCTTTCTTTTGAAAATAAAGAGCAAATACACTGATAGCACTTGCTGCCGCAGTAACACCTCCTGGGAAGCCCCACTCTAACGTCGTGTAAATACGTGCAGTAATGGAGTAAAACCTGCAGGATATGTGCCCTAAGAAAATGTAACTGCCCATTTCAATTAACAGATTACCAACATAAAATCAAGTTGGGAATGGACACCTATGGTTAAAGGTGGGGTTTTGTTTTGCTGATCTTTTTTAAAACTAGGCTATTTTGGACTTTAGTTGCAGGAAGTGAGGCCAACACACAAAACACAGCAAGCCAGGCCACAGCTCCAGGGAGCTTTCCCTCAGCATCAGGTGAGGGTTAAGCAGCCCTTAACCTTTCCACTTGACCTTGCCCCTCTTGGCATTTGAGTACAGACAGTGGCACAGCTGTGCAGAGACCCTCACTGGGGATCAGCCCAAGTGACCAATAAGATGGGAGGGGATCTGGTACAACAGAGGAGGTGGCTCAGAGGCTGGAACAAGCACAGAGGGGTGGACATCATTCTGCCATATTTTTGATGACTGCTTAGAGCACAGAGCTCAATTTATTATTCACTGTGCAGTGAGGAAGATGCACCTGATCTCTTTCCCAGCACTGCAAAGCGACAGAGCTGCACTGCCTTTATCGTAATTTCTTCTAGCAGTAGTAGTGTTAAAGTCAATGAGACTGCAAACAGAGCATAGAGAATAAGCCAGACTCGGTAGGGTCAGGATGAAGAGCTGTTATGTTGATTGACCTCAGGAAAAAATTATTTTGAAGGGGTTTTTAAATGATTTTAATTAAAATGTGTACTTAGATGAGTGGAATTTATGCTAATTGCACTTGTATGTCACCATCGTTCTTGAAAAAGTTTTAAAAACCTTAAAAACTTCTGCTTCTCCCAGTGCTTCAGTGAGATGGTGCTCAACTCTTCCTCACAGAAAGGCAGAGAGGGAAATGTTTGATTGACCATCATCAGTGTGTCAGGGCCCAAGGGCACCAACAGCTCCTGATTGCCCTGACCAGGGGCCTCCCTGCAGAGACCTGGTGCCCGGGGCTCCATTCCAGCTCATCCCTCGTCCCTGCTGAGATGTGCCACAGGAATGTGGCAGGAATCAAGGTGTTGTCTCTCCCTTGGTTCCTGTTCAGAGACCTTTGCACTGTTTTCCTTGAGGGCAAGTTCTTCTGCTTGGTACTTTGCTACACTTTGTGTGTTTTGCTCCTGATAGCAGCTGCATGTGCAACTATACTTCGTGTAGTGTGTCTGGACTCACAGCTTGTGGGCCAGGTCCAGCCTAAGCAATATTTCTGTGTGATTTGCTACTTTTCCCCAAAGAAGGAGTAAATTCTGCTGTAAGAGAAGACGTCTCCTCTTGCACCCTCCATGTGCTTTAACAGCTCCTGCTGAGATCCGGAGGTGAATCTCAGAGGGTCTGACCTTACTCTTGTCACTCTGAAGGATTGCCTCCAGATCCCAGCAATTCGTTTTCTTCTCTCACTCTATCACTTCCCTGCCCCAGTGTCTCCCAGCTGCAGCCATGGTTCACATAAACACCAGTAACAATCTAGGAGTACAACTGTGGCTTCAGAGGAGCCCAAGCATTCATGTCCCTAACTAAAATCCTAACCAGTGTATTTCCCTTCTCTTTTCAGGCATGCTGGGATTATTAACCTTTCCAAGCATCCTTAACATCTGCCCCTTTCAATAAGCTTGCCCTGTTGCACATGCCAGCATATTCCTGGGGTTCTGGCTACAGGAACGAATTACTACAGGGAGAGATGAGGAAGAGCTTTACCCCAAGGGAAGAGCTGTGGAGCAGCTCATTCCCTGTCCTGCTGCACTGCCTTAGCCTGCAGCAGTTTGTTCATGTGGCTGTACCCCAGCACAAGCCTCATTAACCCTGCCATGGCCCCCGAGCACGTTGCCATCAGATGAGACATTCCAGCATTTTCTGTGTGTGCAAGAGGTTAAAGTAGTTTTTGTACTCCTGGTCTCAAAACCAGCCAACTGATCAGTTATAAGCTACATGCTTGACAACAGAGATAAAATACTTATAAAATAAGATGTATCAATAACAGAGCCCAAACTGACTATAGGAGGTATGTGAGCATTGAGCATCCCTCTGCTTATCTGAAATCATTGCAAGGTATCATTTGAAATTGAGGGGAAAATCCAGTTAAAAATGTATTTGAGGGAGGAAATCAGCACGAAGTATCTACTGCTACAGCGTGCCTTGATTTTAATGTTTTTTTATTTCACTTCATGAAGTGTTAGATGAGTGGATAAGCAACAGGAATTATATGATAAGGTTGTCTGTGTTCTGCATTCACATTTGGGTAGTAATTCCACATGAGAGAGCCCTGTGATTTGTCATGCAGCTTGTGCTGACTTTCACAGTGTGTTCTGAGACTCTGATTTAGCTGATTTTGGATGAAGTGGGTATTAATTATGAGATGCCAAGATGCATGGCTCCCCATGCCAATCTGAGTGGGAAAGGAGGATGGATCCCTGGCTCTGCCACCCAAAGAATTGACATAATAGATAGGAAGGAAGCATAACTGGTGATATGAAGTGAGACAGAAAGCTGGAGCTAGTGGGAGTTTGATCCTCATTCCCTAACAAGCCCTGTGGGACATGGCATCAATAGAACAACTCCAGGACAGGCTCTTGCAGCAGGATGAGGGGAATGTCTAGGATATGCAGGTGTGGGCAGGAGCTGTTTCCCATCTGTGGCTCCTCTGGAAATGCCGAGGGTTTCCTCAGCCTGAGGCTCCCCACTGCCCCTGACTTTTGGGAAGTGTTGGAACCACTCCTGAGCTGAGACCGCTGCTTGTGCTCTCTGTTTCTTCTGGGCCCTTGGGGTGTTTTCATTCTAACCCTTGTTCTCCCTCCATTCCCTGGAATCCAGCTCTGGCTGTGGTTGCCCTGCTAATGCCTTGGCTGAACAATCCCCACCCACTCTGTGCTCTATAAAATGAGACCTTTTCTTCCTCATACATCCCTGCTTTAGCACACCTGGAAGCTGAGGAGAGTGATAAATTGAGCTCAGGCTGTACCTTGGGAAGAATTACAGCTGTCTGAACAGCCATGCATGCAGGCTGGGTATTTTCCTCTCTATTTCCCATTTTAAGGTGACATTTGCTTTAGCCAGGCAGTTATATTAAAATCAGGCCTCTCAATACCCCTTGTTTATTAGTCTATACAGCATTTGTAATTTCCAGCCATAATACATTTTACTGTGTTTTTGGCAGAGTCTTCCTTATATTGTTGAAATATTTGAGCATTGTTGGGGGAAAAAAAAACAACAGAAACCACACCCCAAAACTCAGTAAAATTCCTGATTTCTTAGATGCTGTACAGCTATATAAACAGTCCTCTGTATCTCAAGGGTTTTTCAATCTGTGACCTCCCCAGTATAAATCTCAATAGACAAATTTAGATCTCCACACAGAAGCAAATTGCTTGCTGTTTATAAAATGCATATATTTGTGTTGTAAATGCAATCCAATAACACCACTATTGTCAGGATCACTTTCTTTTTGTTTATTGAAATTACATACACATTTAAATTAGATTTATAAATGTCTGTCTCTATACCTGAGCAAAATCTGGTATTTCCTTTGCTGTGCCTTTGATAGTCAAGTCTTCTGTAGATGTTTTTATGCTTTCTTTGTGGGTAGTGGAAACAAGAGCTGGTGTTTTTTTTGATGGTTCTTATTTTTAGCATCTGCAGCTATAAATGTGTCTGCTCAGCTATGTCAGTGCCACAGTTGTCATTTATTAAAAATATATATAGATTCATTGAATACTTATAGATTATTGGAAACTGGGAGGGGGGGGAGAGGGGGTTATACTTACAGCAAATAGAATCTAACTCCAGGTTGAATTTTGCTTCTAAAACATGAGTTTATTGGATGGTCAAAACACCGAGTTACTGTGCTTGGCATCACCAGCTCTTCCAGGGGTGCCTCCCTTATGGGCTGCTCAGTCCTACTGGTCACTGCTGGCTCTTCTGGGAGTTGCTGTTTGTCCGAGGACTAATAGTGGGGAGCACTAAGCAAGTCTAAAGTTGCTTGGACTCGTGCAGACATTCAGCTCAGCTCGAAACTGGCTTAACAAACCTTTATTCAAGTCTTTGATAGAGAGCAAACATAACCCCAGGGACTTGGGATCAAGCAGATGGATAGGAGTTTAACCCCCAAACAGTTCCAGCTAGAGTTCTTCTTTATACAGCATAATCCTCTTATGCATCCACCTATTTCTTATCTCCCTAAGTGGTTGAATATTTTATTTGCAAAGCTTGCGTGCAGCCTTCATTTATACTGCATGCACTGTGCTCAGTGCATGCTGTGTGTCTTTCCATGCTGGAATTGTACACTTCCCAGGCTGTATCTCCTCATCCACACAACATCACAGTACAGACCTTGGGTAGTCCTTGGACAGCTCTGCTTTTTGCTTACATCCTGCCTGCCAGAGCTCAAGAAGAGTTTGGACAGTGCTCTCAGGCACATCATGTGACTCTTGGGGCTGTCCTGGGCAGGAGCAGGAGCTGGATTTCGGTGATCCTTGTGGGTCCCTTCCAGCTCAGGATACTCTATGATTCTGTGATTAGAGCTTATTCTTAAGACCTTCACAGAATTGTTCTTGCCTGCACAAGAAATCACACAAATAAATGATTGGGACTATCTTCTTCCCTGTTTCTGATAATTTGTTTGCTGCATGTGTATCTTTGTATGCACAAATCTGTTTGGTTTCAAGGCCTCACTAGTTTCTTCCAGGTTCATCCAGCATCAGCTCAGATGAATTACTGCTCCATGCAATCCAAGCAAAGGGAGAAGGTGGGATGATCTGGCAGAACAGGATCTCTCAGCACTAATGAGACTTTGCATCTGTAAATTACTTTGCAAACCACCTCTGAAAGGTGCTAAAGAAGCACCTCTAAAGGGATTATTAATGCATAGAAATAAAATGAAATTTTGAATGCTAAATAACTAAACAAAACCCAAAGACAGATATTAAAGCCATTCTAGAAAGGCTATAAATCAGTTGCAGGCAATAGGTTGGAACAGAGTGTGGAAGCATTAGAAACACATCTGTCATCAGGGAAGCTGCAGCAACCTTATTTCCTGACTGCAGAGAGAGAAGCTTTGATCACAGCTGTCACTGAAGCACTAATTTCTTAAAAAACTGACTTAAAAGCCAGTGTAAAGTTTTTTAAAAAATGGAAATTTTATTACTTTGAAAACTTGTTTCAAATGTTGATTTTCTTTCTTTCTTAGTAATATATATTTTAATAAAAGTAATTTATGGCCCCTAAGATTTTGATTTTGTAAGTTGATTTCATCCTTTTCTTCTTGCTTACCTGTCAGCCTCATTTCGTCAACTATCTAATGTAATATTTCTTTCATTAGGGAATAGTGACTAACATTGGGGAACTGGAGCTGCTGGGGTTGTATTATGTAGTGCTGTAAATCAGGTCAAAACAGCACTTGGATACAGAAAAGAAATTCTGCTTGTCAGGTGGGTATTTACCCTGATGCTTTAATTCAGGTCAGTGCTAAGCTTTTAAGGTAATCTCTCATTCACTGCACTGTGGTTCTTGGAGTGCACAAAGTAGATTTCTTTAGTATGAAATTGAGTCAGAAGAGACACTCCAGGAGTGCATCTAATCTGTCTGCTAATGGACACTTAGCCCACTTAAATCCATCTTGGGCTACTCTCAAATAGCTGCCCCAAAATGCAGGGCCCCCAGCTTAGAGTTCAGTTATTGCTGTTGGTTTGCAGGTGAGCATCAGGCTGAGAAGGAGGGACCTGTGTGTGTTAATTGAGTTAGAAATCCATGGAAAAAAATAAAAAACCACTTGCATTTTTAGGTGTTGGATTCACCCATATTTTGCATGTTGATTGGCTCTAATAGTGTGTTAGGATAAGGAAATAAATGTTTGAAATAGTGAAATCACTCTCAGTAGAACGAATGGTATAAACAGAGATGCTCTGTGGGAGAAGGGCAGCAATGCAAGGCGGTGGTTAAACAAAGCTGCCTGAACTGGACCTTGAAGGTCAGGAAGCATGAAAGGGAAAGAAAACATATGTGGGTTGGGTTTGTATCAGTACTTCAGATTTGGCTGTGGGGTTTGGTTTTTTGGTTTACAATTCTCAAATGACAGTGATCAGAGGTATTAAGGTATGTTGTTTTGAACTGAGATTTCAAAATCTGCAGAAGAATTTCCTGGATATTCTCTTGAACTCAGGACAGTATAACATTGTGGCTGATGTGTTAAGTGTTTCATCTCTTATCAGGATGTCAGATCTACTAAAGCAAGCACATCTCTTCTGGTTTTGAATGCGTGTGAATCCTCGATAATGCTACAAGGGAATAAGTGTAGGAGAATCCGTGTTAAGTGACATCTCATTTCTGTCTTTCACTTAGTTAAAGCCAATAACAGGCTGAATAAGGAGCAGATGTAAACTCAGATATGCTGTGTTAGTACTCACACTGCTTATTCAGTGGTGCCAGGTGTGGGAATATGTGAAAGCTCTGGAAGATTTGAATAATACCCATGCAGGTTAGCTGACTGTTATATCCTGATATCAGATCTCCAGAGCAGAACTGGGACCAGGACAGCTTGTCTATCCTTGAAGACTCCAGAATTTCAGTCTTCCTGTGCTGGCACACCATTGGCACTGAAGAGTTTAGAATTTCTTTGCTGTGTCTGAGAAGTAGAAAAAACTCATCCAAATTCCCAGACTTGGAACTCCTCTTGTTCCTATCCCAGAACTGACTGTTGTGATAACAGAATTTATTCAGGCAGAATTACTAATTTGAAAAGATTGTACCACTCAAAATACAGGTACAGGTTGGGGGGAGAAGGGAGTGAAATTTTGTTTGGGAAGAAGTTTGTTTTTTTTTATATTTACTTAAACAAACGGGTTTAGCAAACACTGAGAAGGGGAAATTGCCTTTCCTCCAGAGATTAGAGCATTTGTTTAAGCAATTTATCATGCCAGGCTGTAAAACACCAGTGCCTTTCCATGGAAAGGAACAGGAACTGTCAGCGTTGTATTTTAGGATGTACTATTGCAATGTCTCCCTGCTGTTACAGAAGTACAGACACAACTGTATCTCCAGTCGTGAATCTTGCCCTTCTTTTTAAAGAGAATGGAGGAGTGAATTTTTTTGGGCATATCTGGAGAATCTGAAATAGTGAAACTGTCACTGTACTGCCCTCAAGAACATCAAATGCTTGTGGTCAGGGCTTGGTCCTTGAGCCAGGATCTACCTCGTAGGAGCAGGTCAGTGACCTATATCACAGGGGCATCCACAGTGAGCCCAAAGCCAAGGAGCTCCATTGTCTCTGTTCAGAGGTGCCTGCAAGTTTGACTGATGCTGTTGCAACTGGGAAAAGGCATTTTCCTGAGGTGCTGGAACAGGGAGAAGACGCTCCCTGGCTGACAGTAAAGCACCCTGATCAGAGAGTACCTCGGCAGCCTCTCCCAGCTGCAGGCTGGGAAAGGGGGTTTTGGCTGATGGATTTTTTTATGCCTAGGAAAAGTAGTAGGAGCTGGAATTATTGCATATAAAGCTTTCAAAACTGACCCTGCTCTTAGTGGGATGCTGGACTGCATGACCTTCTAAGGTCCCGTCCCTTCCAACATGAACTATCCTACATCCCAATTTAAAAAAATCACTTGGTGACCCTACCTGGAAACCTCTTCCCCTCCTCTGACAATTTTCCTTCTGCAGGTCAGTAGAAGCTACTGACTCTGTACCAGCAAAGTTTCTGTGTTAACCCAAAGATCTGGCCTTGCTTGGGATATTCAGCATTTCTTTATTTCTCATTGTTCTAGATGAGATGTAGAGCACAGCTGAACCTCTACTCTGTCTGAACAGATCACTTGGATTTCTGAAAAGATGCTGAAATTCAGAATACGCTGAGTTCACGTTCCCCTGTTCCCCCTGTGAACAGACATGAAATCTGTATTGTATGTGAGGAGGGCCCTTGCTCTGAATTTTTCAGGATTTCCATTCCAATTGGATTGCTGCTGAATAGTCCTTCCTTTTTTTTGGCCCAAGCCTGGGAGGGAGTTGGTAAGTTTAGCAGTAGCTGTGTAAGCTTTATTTTAACTTAGCTGTGTTATTTTGTTCTTATGACTGTTGCATCTCCTGCCATCTGGGGGCTTCTGGTCCTGCTTCAATAAATCCTATTCTCTTTTCCTGTTGCTCTGAGGATTTGCAGAAGGGGGGGAAGCTGGATGGGCTATGCAGTGGACTGCAAGCTGTCGATGGAGCGTTAGACATATTTTACTTATTTGTGCTTAAGTAAAATTGTCGTGGTAAGTTGCCACAAATGACAACCAAGGAGAAAATCAGTGGCCAGGAAATCTTTATTGACAAGCTGACACAATGTGAAAGGGAGCTGCTAATCCCCTTCCTGCTTTGCCCATAGCAGAGCAGTGTTCCTGACCTTTAGGAATGTGTATCCTCTTGGGTCAATCAAAATGTTGTCAGGAATCATTGAAAGTACTAAGTAGTACCTACCCAAAACGCCACCCTGGAGTGCTGCCATCAGGAGCTGCAGTGTAGAGAAGCTCCCTGGAAAACCACTTGTATGGTATGGTCATGTGCTTCTGGAAAATTCTTGCAGCAGGGTTCTTTCTGGAAAAAGTCACATCTTTCCACTTACAACTGTGGGTTTTGTAAAGTGTTTGCATCTTTCTTAGGAGTCCTGATTTATAACGTTCTGTGTGAAGCCCCAGTGTTCTGTACAGCAATTTCCTCTCCCAAGAGACAGTGAAATGACTCAGCCCAGCAGCCTTCTGTGATTCCAGCATCTGTATTTATGAGCTAGAGGATGTGTGTGATGCAACATTTCATTTTACTTCGCCTTTTGTTTTATAGATTTATTTCACTTTATACATTACCCATTTCTCTGTCTCTGTAAACATACCATTGGTGTAGAGCCTCAGACCAGTGTTTACTCTCTTTGCTCTTTTACCCTGCTGATGGTCCTGCTCAAGTACTCTGTGACCTTATGGGGTCACCTTTGGTCTATCTGGCCCATCAGCGTTGTATCAGCAATTCTCAGTTTCCAAATTGCCATGTTTAATAATAGTAGTTTTGAGATTCAGCACTGTCAACTTTGGCTGTTCCCTTGACCTCCTCATTTCCTGGGTGGTTATTGGGATAGCTGTAGAATGGGAGAATATATTAAAAGAAATGCTGTGGCATTCATTACTCTTCTGATGAAGTAAACGCTGGTTAATGGTAATGCGGCTGCTGTCCAATGTGCTCGCAGTTAGCTTATGTCATGCATGTAAAACAGATACTGCTGCACTGCAAAATAACTCACCATTTACTAACAGGACTGAGAATAAACCTGTCTCCCTTTAAAGTAATAATCCATTTAAGATTCAGGTGAATTAGTTCAAGTGGTTGGGTTAAAGAAATCTTCTTGTGAGAAGAAATAACCAGTCTAGGTACATAATTAGCTTCTGCTTTTGTTTTTAATGACTTTAATCCCAGGGTTTGGAGAATTTGAGCCTTTCTTTAAATGTAGGTATTCCAGGCATCTCTAAGTGCTCTTACAACCTCCTGGTGTGGTGCTGATACCTTCTTAGACAGCCAGAAGTAATACAGCTTCAGCTTGAGTAGGTCCACAAGAATGATAAACACCAATCAGGTCATCCCAGGTTTATTCCCAATGGGAAATAATAACTGGATGGAAGTAAGTGTTTCACATTTGATGACAAGATCAGATCCCAGTTGTGGAGTTCTCTGGTTGGCTTCATGTCATGAAGATGATGATAGAAAAGCCATCTAATTGAGCTCTTGTTCCTTATTTGAATAAAGCTACACTTTCCACAACTCTATCCAAGATAATTTCAGAAATCTTAACAGGAGCATCAGAACTGTGTGACCTTATATAGGGACCTCTAATATTCCTTGAACATGTCTTCTTTTGCTCAGGGGCAGAGAAGTAAATGACGTGTAGAACTGAGCCCCCTGTGAAAATTTGTCTTACGTGGACCTGTTCTGCTCTTTAAGCAGATCCTCCCTTGCCAACCCCACACCTGCACAGGACAAACAAGGGCACCTAATCCCTTTGTCCTTTGTGTGTTCACGATCATACTGAGATCTACAAACAGGTTCCACCCTACACGTAGGGCCAGAGTATCAATAATTGATCACAACTCCAGAGACACCTGCCAGTGTCTATTTATAAATCTGGTCCATACTGAGTGAAGTCCTCGGGGATAAAAGAGCTTTATATATGCAAATATTAATTTTTCTTCTAAGTGGGGTAAAGCTGTTTCCATCTCAAAGGGTGAAAAACCTGGGAGTGTTCATGGAATCGAGCCCATCTTTTAATGATCATATCAGCAGAGTTGCCAGGCTGGCATTTGATTATCTCGGAGCAGTGTAGTGCTGCATTACCACCTCTCCCAAATGGATTGCTTATCCGTGCCTTCTGCAACACCCTGGCTGAATTAATTCAACTATCCCTGGAGTGCTTCCAGCAGAGACAATTCACTGGTTACAACTGATATAAAAGTTTCCCTTTCCAGGATTTTGACTCAGTCCTGGCATGATGTGCTCGTCCTGGAGTTTGTCATGCTGTCAGATGTGTCCTGGGCTGCATCCAGAGCAGCATGGGCATGTTGAGGGAGGGGATTCTGCCCCTCTGCTCTGCTCTGGGGAGACCCCGCCTGCAGTGCTGCCTCCAGCTCTGGGGTCCCCAGCACAGGAAAGACAGTCCAGAGAACACACCAAGAGGATTAGAGGGATGGAGCAGCTCTGCTATAAGGAAAGGCTGAGAGAGTTGGGATTGTTCAGCCTGGAGAAGAGAAGGCTTCAGGGTGACCTAATTGTGGCCTTCCAGAGCCTGAAGGGAGCCTACAGGAACAATGTAGCAAGACTATATAAAAGAGCTTGGAGTGACAGGACAAGGAGGAATGGCTTCAAACTGACAGAGAGTAGGTTCGGACTGGATATCAGGAAGAAATTCTTCCCTGTAAGGGTGGTGAGGCCCTGGCACAGTTTGCCCAGAGAAGCTGTGGCTGCCCCATCCCTGAAAGTGTTCCAGGCCAGGTTAGACAGGGCTTGGAGCAACCCGATCTGGTGGAAGGTGTCCCTGTCTGTGGCAGAGGATGTAACTGGATGAGTTTTAAGGTCCCTTCCAACCCAAACCACTCCAGGATTCTGTGATTCTATGACTCACACGTGCAGGGTAACAGAAAGCTGTACCTCACTTTGCAGCATGTGGGTCAGTGCAGTCTTTTGCCATCTCTAGAAACAAAGGCCTCAACAGAATAATGGCCATGAGTGAAGTGAGTTTGGTGGCCCTGACCTCATCTCTAGTAGGTGTATAAACCATCCTCATGGACTGGCATGGTTTGTGGTTCGTGGTTCATGGTGGTTGGCAGACCCATGAAAGGGCTACCCAAGGGTACTAAAGGCCACAGCTGAAGGGAATCAGCAGGTTTATGTCAAAAGCACACCTCATTTGGTTCACTCAGACTGGTGGTAATCCATTATGAGGAATGTTAAGCAGTTACCAGTCTATTAAAAGGAGCTGAAACAAGAAAAATGCCATTGGTGTGTGTTTCTGAGGGGTTGGGAGTGTCATGTACCTGTAATATTGTGCACACCTTGGTTGCTGGACTGATTTTGTAAAGGTACAGCAGCACTTCCACCTTCGGACTGTTCATATTTTCCTCTGTCGCTCTACAAGCCAGTGCTGGCTGGGTACTGATGTTGCAGAAAGACTTAATATGGCTGTGGCTGGGATAAATTCATCCTTGCATTCAGGTAACTTATATGATCTCTTTGTTATTACTGTTCTAAACTGTGTCTCTGCCTATAACTAATATGACCTGAGGGCAGTGCACCTGTTGGGAAAGCCTTCATTGCTGTCAGAAGGAGCAAGCCAGAAAACCAGCTTTTCTCAGAACACATCTTCCTCCAGAAAGCTGGGATTAGATCCAGTTTCAAACTTTATGGATAATGCTCCTGTCTGATTTCTCACTTGTATCTCTGCCATTTCTATTGGCAGAGCATCAGGTCTGAAAAAGCCTCTGACCCAAAAAATGCATGAATTATTTAAGATGTGAGTTAATTTTCTTTGGGCATTATAATAGTTCTAAACATGATAGCAGCAGAGAGGACTGTTTGCTGGAATTCTCTTCAAGTACCTTTTAAACATTTTAAATATATTTGCATTATGGTCAATTAAAAGGAGCTGAAACAATGCTAATAGTGGATTTTTATTACTAATGCTTTTAAAGTTCCTAGATTTGTGCTTCATCCTTGAGGGTATAACCCCACCTCTAACTAATGAGAGCTAAGAAGCAGCTTCCCTATGGGCAGATTATTCCATAACTGCTCTACAGCTGCTGGCTTGTCTCCTCAGCTAAGGAAGGACTAACATCTTGCCAAAGTCTCTTCCAACCTCTTCCCTCAGGGCATTGCTTATTAATTCAGACAAAAACCTCAGAGAGTAATGCAAAGCAAAGCTGTTCCTTGAACACCACAGCCTTTGTTCCATGCCCTCTGCTTTATCTTTCCTCTGCAGGGCAGTTGTAAGGGAAAGCTCTTTAGTATCTTCATCTCACTCTCTTTAGGACTTATTTGAGCATGAACTGTTCCCTTCCCATGTGGATCTCAAAACTGCATGGGTTGGTCTTGGCTAAAGTGGGCAGGATCCTGGACAGACAGTCCCTCCATCTGGGCTAATACACCAATTTGAATGTTTCTCTTTTAATTATAAGTTATAATAATGAAATGAATACCATAATGTGGGCACAAAATTGCTCCAGAGATGCTTCAGCAAACCCAGGGAGGTGTCTCTGCCAACCCAAAGCCTCATAAGAGCCACCATCACCCGTGGCTGTGACAACTGTGCCTGTGTGGCCCAAGGTACCATCCCATGGGAGCAGCAGGGTTGTGGGGGCTGTCCCTGAAACGCATTTAAATAACTCTGAAACAGCAGAGATGGCATGGGAAAGTCTCTACTTGGATTGGATGGAAAGATCAGGACAAGCAAGTGGCAGAGCTAGAGTTCAGTGCAAGATTCTGGTCTGGGAGCCACTGTGCAAAATGTGCAGTGGGACAACCTGGGAAAGCTCCTTCCAACCCACAAACACACACAATGCCTAGGAGCCTATTCCATACCGGTTTTTTGCAGGTATTGTTTGATATGCAGCTTGTCTTCAACTAGGGTTCACATTTATAAAAGGGGCTCATGTCTGAAATTATCAAGAAAAAAAGCTATTCTAATTTAATATATAAATAACTTAAATTATTTATAAGGGCTGCTTCAAATCTGTGTTCTGAAGAATCTTTACAGACTGCATGTGATTTCTTATTAACACGGGACATTAGGTACTTGTTTCTAATTTTTTTTATTATTTTGGAAAACATAAAGAAGTCAGTAATTGGCTCTTTTATAGTGCTGAAACTTGATTTTTAACCTTATTTCAAAGCATATTTGAATATAGAGAGCAATTCAGAAATTCTGGTGAGCAGCAGTTTTAGTAGCTGCCATAGCAACCAGCATCCAAGCCCTGTATCCCCACTGGGGGCTAGAAAACCCTGGAAAGGACACGATCTACAGGTATTTTGATCGAGTTTTGCAAAATCTACTCCCATAAGTCCCTAGGAGAGAACTCCATTTTAATCCCAGTTTTGACCTGGAAATCAGGGAGATGTCATTCATAAAGTGATGGCAGCATTAACTGCCATCTGAGAATAGGAAAGAAACTTTGAAAAATAAAATGTTGTACAGATTTTAATGCAATTTGTATAGTTCATGAAATGATCCCCGTAAGTTCTAGCATTTTTTAGTTTAGTTTTAGTCTTATCTGTGCATTTTCCTGTTATTTGGAAGCCTTCATTTCTATTCTGTTACCTGTGCCAAGAAATAAGGAGCCTTATCTTACTAATGCTGCCACTGCCATGTTGCTCTGTCCTTCTGATAATGCAGGGGAGGACTGAGGGCAGAGCTCTGAACAAGCCACATGTTTTGGAAAGAGGATTTTGAGATGGCCTTCTGCTTCTGGGACCTCTTGGAACTTCTTGGGCTCCTGGAAGCCAAGCAGAACTGAATTTCAGAGTTGTCCTTACCTTAACAATAAAGCAAATCAGAACTTTAGATCCTAATTAAGATTTCTACATTTAGAATTACTTTTGTGGACACACTAGAGCTGATTGTCACTGAAAGCCTCCTCAAAGAAGTTAAATTAATCTGATAAATCAACGTGGCCAATGTAAGTAAGTCTTGTGGAGCATTTTCAAGCTGTACCAGGATCTGTCAAAAAGAGTAATGAACATGAAATTTCCAAAAGCACACATTTTGGAGGAAGGGAGGAGTAAGATAAATGACACACACAAACCTCACTAATTTGCATGCTGGGTAACACGAGGCTGCAAATGTGAAATTAAACTGGGTTGGCAGAAGCAAACTTGAAGACAATAACGGAAAATGCTGAAACTGCTTTGACTGACAACTCCAGAAGCAGATGGCAAAGAAGGGGAAGTGATGTATGGGAGCAATGGTGTGACATTTTTGCTCCTTCAGATGTATCCAGCTCAATAATAATAATAATCTTGCCGTGAGTGAAATTCTATTCCCTGTCACATCCAAGCACAGAGCAGCACATTGAAGATCACTTGGTAGTAAACTCATCATAAAACTGAAGCATTGCAAAGGCCTCAGACTGTGGCTACTGCAGAAGATTACAAAGTAAGCAAAAAGCCTTGCTCTGTGCTTGCAGCAAACACTGGAGGTTTCCAGGGAAGGTTTTTATCACTGTTTGGAAAGATTTTGCATCTTATTCTTGTTTAAGATCATCTTTTCACAGTGCCAAGACTCAGCCGAGTTTTGGGTGCCAGTGATACATGACTGGAAATATGAGATAGTCAGAGTAGCTACTTTTATCAAAAAAGTGGAAGTGATGAATTCCCACTGATAACAAAGGCACTATTTCGCTGTCTCCGTGTGAAGTCAGAGAAGCAAACAGAGGAGGGTTATGTATATAGAGGTGTAAAAAGAAAAAAAGCCTACCCTGAAATTAAGAGGAAGAAAGAGGATATACCCAGAGCCAAGGAAAAAAGGGAATTGCAAGCTATTAGAGGAAGGTTAGCATTGCCCTCCCAACAGGCTCCAACTCAGAGGCTGTGTCCCTGACCTCCCCTGGCGTCAAATATCAGGCCAGACTGGCCTTTGCAATATTCTAATGAGCCTTTGTGACATTAAAGGATGGCAGAAAGGCTGGAAAGCACTTAACAAATTAACATAGGAGGCACCGTGTGCCCACAGAGTGCTGGCCCTGGCGCATTTCTGGGACACTTTTACTTCAGTTTCCTTTGTTGTACCACGCATCTTTCAGCTCCTGCCCACAGCTGCCTCCTCCATGAGGGGCCTTAGGAGTGCTTATGTGATTTATGACAGATACATGTATTCAGCTGTAAAGATTTGTTTAATTTTTTATTTTTGTGCATCTCATGACCCCCTAAACTTCCAGCTTCTAGCTGAACTTGGAGCAGGGAGTATCAGAAATCTCAAAAGGGTTTTTAATCTCAA
The DNA here is from genome assembly GCA_035041135.1 of Platyrinchus mystaceus. NCBI lineage: Eukaryota > Metazoa > Chordata > Aves > Passeriformes > Tyrannidae > Platyrinchus > Platyrinchus mystaceus. The sequence goes on from JAWWLV010000005.1 coordinate 3,799,085, forward strand.
GATTTCTAGTCCAAAGCATTTTTCTTTTATACCAGATTAACATCCATAGTAAGCCTTTGGTAAGTCACCCCAGCCAACAGTGCCTGCTAGCTTCTTGGACTATTCTGTTGATCTAGGACAATCTTTATAAAGAATTTTAGAGGAACCTTCACAGGCATTGCACAGAGCAATTCACAGACCTGGAGCTGAAGAAGAAACTGCATCCTCTGCAAGATGTGCTGCTGTTTCTCTCTTTGGAATTAGGGAACAAGGTATGAGAATAGGTAACTTGTTTACAAGCTTTTCTTCTCTTTCAACTCTCTGAGCAATTTATGTCACCTTTTTTCATGAGCGATGCTGAGACAGACTTGCCAGCTCGAGTTGAAAGATAAAACAGATGAAGGAGGTGGAGGGGGGAAAGTGTTCCAGTTTTTTTCAGTTCTGTACAATGATATAAAAAGTGGGTTACGAACTAAAATATTGAATCACAATTCTTCAGGCAGTTTTATACTTAAATCACAGACTTGTCAGGTGTGTGTTTGATATGGTTTAATTAATGCTTCCCTTATGTTGTGTTTGATTTTGATGTGTGTGTGATAGATTCACACAACCTCAGGTGATCAAAAAGAGGCATTTGTCAGTGTCAGAGTCTGTGTTAAAGCACACCCTGGATGAGAAAGGTTGGGATGGGCTATTAGGGGAATGTGAATCAGCTATTAAGAAATCACCTACAGTAAATGAAGCCAATCCTGTTTTAATTAGGCTGCATGGAGAACTGGGATCAAGTGAGTTTGGCAAGTTAAGTCAAACTGAGCGTGACACGCCCCGGAACGTGACAGAGGGCTGTTCACAGCCTGTAGGTTTGCATTTGTTACTGAGGTTTTGCTCACTCTTCCAGTGCAAAATCCTCATTTGCAGCAATCACCAGCTGAAGGTCCTTGTTTTTAGTGAGACAATATTTGCAAACACCTTTATTATTTGAGACAATTCAATAGGAAGGAAAGGAGACGGTGCATGTAATTTTTCTCATTGGGCTGGTGGTGGGATCATGCAGAAGAAGTTAGGAAGGAAGCTCAGAAGTCTTTTAGTTGGGATTTGCTCACAGATGGAACTGGCAGTGACAGCAGACCAGGGATCAGCTTCAACCAGCAATGACTCTTTTTCTCCTGTTTCCCTGGGTAACCTCCTTAATCACTGAGGATGTACAGTGATGTGTCACCTTCCGCTCCCGGCTTGCTCCGAGTGCCTTGTGCTGTTTCAAGCATCCTCATTGCTCTTAATTTCCTTAAGTGTTAAGAAAAGTAATACCTGGTATCTATAAGGTAGTGCTTGATGCGATGAAGTGCTTTGATAAGCTCTTAATTATAAGGATTCTTGTAATTGGTTGACTTCCCTTCCCAGCAATAGTGGGATGTTTTTAACACAAGGCCTTCTCAGCAGTGTCATTTGACATAATTCTGCTGATTTCATTAACTTTCACTGACTTTTTTGCAAGTCGATCACAATGATTGATTGACTGGGAAAATAGGTTTTATCATCCTTAGTCTCCAAATTGAATAGTTGTAGCAGTTGGATTACGTTAATCCTGGAGTATCCGCCGCTGGCTGATTTCCTTTGCCGAGCAGAGCCACCCCCGCCTTGTCCCCCTCAAATTAGGGGATTAAACCAAGAGGTGCTTAAGCTTAGCACTCATTTGACACGTGGTTATGCAAATTGTGAAGGAAACCAGGAGATTCTTGAAACTTAGCTAGAATATTGGGCATCTTCAACAAAAATAGCAACAGTGAAACTAGGGCCCAGTTGCAGGAAATATCAGAGATCTGTGTAGCCCTGTGAGCAGGTGGAGGGAAACAGATATGTTTTAAACAGGCAGGAGGCAGTAGCTTGTGTGATGTACACAAATATTAAATATATCATTTACATACAGACATGGTAGGTGAAAGATGGAACAAAATGCCTGGGTTGTCTACCACAGGCTACAAGGGAGAGTCAGTGTGGGCCTAAATAATGAATAAAATATCATTGCGATGATAATGTTATATTGTAAATAATTCCATTTGTTTACCCTACTGTGGCATTGAAGTTCATCTCCCTTGGAGACTTCTTTGACTTTTGATGCTGTTTTGCTTTGCATATGCTTGATTTCCCCCCCCCCCCGCTTTCCAAAGAACCTTCATAAAGGTTCAGGAACCGACAGGACTAAGTGAATAATTCACAGCAAATAATTCTTCAGCTGAATTTAGCATCTTCATTTCTGTAAAACAGCCCTACACACATTATGTGTGTTTTGCACTAATTTATTGTTAAATCAGTTTTAAGCATGAATTCCCCTCAAGCCACAATCCTTCTATTTTTATGAATAGAATATAAACTCTAGCCTGGAAAGAGCTGGTTTTAGAAATTAGTTTATTTGTGACTGGAGAAATGTGTATTATTTTTTTTCCTCAATGGCTACTGTATTGCTACTGGTATAAATATGTCCAGACATAACATTAGGCAATGTGAATCTCATTTTTAAGGTCATTTTTAAAATTCATTTAAACTATTGAAGTTTGATCTCTCAAATGCTTTAGAAAGAGAACACAAGGCAGTCACAAGAGATGTTCTGTTTTTTCCACTTGAGAAATCATATGAAGGAATACATTTTAAGGAATAAACAGTGCAGTTACTATTAATATTTTGTACTTGACTTGGAAAGTAGTATTTTTTGGAGGTGACTGCTGCATAGAAATACTAAGTTATTCTTTCAGTGGATGAAGGGTGTCGGTGTGTATATTGTAGATGTAGATCCAGGTTAATATTTACCCCTGAATATTAATCCAAAGATTGGAGTTTAGGGTATGCAGTGGATTCTCCAGTGATGTAATGCACTTTATTGGGAAGTATCTCAGAAATCCCTTTTAGCTCACTGTATGTATCTCTGTGTGTCTGTATGTATCCGAAAAATGCAAAGTCAAGCCACACTACCTGATCTACTTCCAGACAGTGCCACAGGTCAAACAGCAGCTGCCCCACTTCAACTGTCTGGCAACAGGGGCCAAAAAATTACTGGGTGTAATGACACCTGTATTAAGCTCCATGAGATCCATGCATGGGAATTGCTAAAGTAAAAGTGCACTTATCTCTGCACAGAGACTTGTGGTATTCTTTGGCATGCATTTGATAAAGTAACTCTTTCATGACTAAAACAGAGACCTGAGGGTTTTTTTACTTTTTTTTTTTTTCCAGGTACCATCAGAAGATGCATCTCCTGCCTGAGAAAGCCAGAAGTTTTCTAAAATCATAAAAAAGAAGGAAAAGGTCCCCAAGCTGCAGAGAAGGATGACGACAAGACAAATCAAAGTACGTTTCTGGGCAAAGACAAAAGTTTGTGAGCTGTTTACATTGATTCTCACCTGGAACTTCTATGTTTGGAAGTTCTGAAGGTTTGGGGCAGAACTGAAGTATGTCAGTTAAGGTGAGTTTGGTTTCCTCATGGGAATTTTGGACTGAGTAGCTGCTATGACCTGAGGAGTTCTCAGGCACCTGATGGGGCTTTGAGCAACCTGATCTAGCGAGTGGCATCCCTGCCTGTGGCAGGGGCTTGGAATGAGATGATCTTTAAGGTCCCTTCCAACCCAAACCATTCTCTGATTTTATGACTCTTATAAGGCAGTGTACTGACTGCAACTTAGATATGAGGCCTTTGGAATTCCTGGCTCTGGAGCCCTTTCCATTGCACTGCAGGGGTATTTTGTTTCCAAACCCATAATGATGAGACTTGTGTAAAGAACTGCTAATTTGCTCTGCTTTGAGTACACAAGCTGAAGTCTCCACATGCCGGGAGACCTCAATATCAATGTCAAGATGTGAAGGTAGAAGTAGTTTTTTGTTAATGTTTCATTCCCGTATGAAACTTTTTGAATAACAATTAAATGAGAGCTCTGGGATGAGCTGAATAATAGTGAAACAAAAGTCCCCTCAGCGTGCTCCCTGCTTCCCTGTAGTCTCAGAGCAGCGTCTGCTGTAGCTGCTGGGTAGTGTGGCAGGGAAATCTCCTCCTCATTTCCATTTCAAACTCTGCCTCTTCTGAGACGAGTATAATCAGTCCCTCACTGCAGTTGTGCACTGCAGCATCTTCGCTCCCGCTCCCTCTCCCGGGGCTTGCTCCTGTGCTTGCCCAGCTGTTTGTGGCACTCTGCTTCCCAGCTGACTCCGAGGCACTGGAGCTCCGACAGCTCTGTGGGAGCACTCCAGCACGCTCTTATTCAGAGGCACTTATGTGGCTTTTCTGCTCAGACATCTGCGTTTAAGGAATGGAAATTACTATCCCTTGCATATAGATCTCTTTCAGTGTGTCTCTTTGTGAGTAGGGGTTTGCTGAGAAGCATTTGTGCATCGATGCTCTGGGTACAGACGTGCATCGTTATGCCCTTTCTGTGCAAGTTGAGGGTGTTCCCAAAGCTCAGGGTGTTAATCATACCAACAGCAAGCTCTTCAACCCAACTGAGCAGCCTGCCTGTCTTTGGCAAGTATTTTTGCTAAACACAGGGAGGAATCTGTACTGGAGTTGGAACTAACCCCCATCTTTCACATCCCGCTTGGTACCTGAACTGCAAGCCCACAACTGTGGCTTTGTCCAATTGATACATGAACCTGGCAGATTTTCTACCAAACTCCTCCCTCTAAAACCAGGCAAGAAGAGATCAGGAAGAAAACTGCTGGGGCCTCGAAGTCAGAGACACCATAATTTAACACCAGAAGGATGCAAGGCTTGAGATTTGACCTATATTTTTGCCAAGAGTTGTATTCCTCATAGAGCTGTGGTGGGTGGGAGCAGATTGGACTGGCAGACTGCACGTTCAGTGCTGTTTTGTAAGTCTGGTTCCTCCTCCCATCCTCACCCAAACCCCAGGAAAGAGATAGAATGGAAGGAACTCAACATAAAAAGTGCAATAAAGGTACATCTCAATCACATAATCAATAGGGTGTTTGACAGCTTTATTCATCCTTTATCACCCATGATTTAAGGATAACAAAATGTCTGAGGCAGCCATTGCCAAACAGCCCCAGGTTTGCACCAAAGAAACCCATTAAGCAGGAAGAGCTGTTACTCCTGTAATAAATATGTGACACATGAGAGCAGGTAAGAGATTGGGGCCAGTGAAAGTGGTTTAGTCAAACGTGTCAGGTCACACTGACAAAAGGTTAACACCCTGTCACGTGGCACATGCCTGTAGTCACCAAATTTCACAACTATCAACACCTCCAGCAAGGCTCCCTCTCCCATGAGGTACAGTAACCACAGATGCCCTAATGATCTTACATATGAAGGAATATGTAAAGCAGCTTAAGTCTCATTCTCTAGCTATTACAAGCTTGATCTCCCAGAATTAGACAAACTTTAATCGCTGTCTCGCTGTTGTGGTTTGCAAGCTCACACATGAATTTCTTCCTTGCCAGGGATTAATTTTGCTGTTTGGTGACATCCCATTGAAGGAGTGGAGAAGAAGAGCAAGAAATATATCTGTGCACAGATGGTGCTTCTCCTTTCTGAGCGCTGCCCAGTAGGCCAGTCCCTATCGGCAGAGCTGGGTCAGGCCAGAGTTTCCCAGAGAAACACTCAACAACATCCACCTGTGAACAGCAAGAGAAGTTGGATCAACCGTGGCTACAAGCTGTCACTCAAAAGTATTTCTGCCTTCAAAGTCCATTTCCAAGCAGCAAGAGCAGACACCTTCCTGCACAGGGGAGACAGCAGCCAGGCTCAGGAAACCTCGTGTGGGACAACCAGGCAGAATACCAAGGAAAAGAAGTCAGCATGGGAAGGAAGGGAGATGCCACATCCCACTGGGCCCAGCATGCCTCTTGGTGTCTACACTGGATCTGAGCGACCAACCTCCACTGCCCAACCGCACGTGAATCTTCCCAGCTGCTGCCTGTTGCCTGCTCACGGCTGGAGAGCGATGGTGCTGGGCGAGGGCTCGGGGGTCCCACGCCCCACAGGCAGCTTTTGGCTGCAGCCCTCTTTGCCACGGAGCCGGGAGTGATGGCCAGCGCAGCCCCGCTACCACCCGCCGTGCGCTGGGAGGACTTTCTTCAGCCGTCTCCCGAAGGAAGGAAGGGCAGAAGGAAGAGCCGGCAGCGGTGAGAGGAGCCACGAGAGAGGTGCCGCCGGGGGTCGGTGGGGTCTGGGGAGAGCGCGGGTGGGCAGCGGGTTAAGAGCCGCGTCTCCGAGCACGGAGCTAGCGGAGGAGGAAGGAGGGAGGGAGACAGAGGGAGTCCGGGACCGGCGCTGCCGCCCAGGGGGAGCAGGGGCTGCCGGAGGGGGTGTCCCCGGCGGGCACCGCCCCCTGCCCGCGGGCCGGGCGGGGCGGGGGGGCTCCCCGCGATTGGGGGGATGCGGTAGCGCGGGGGCTGCAGGACCGGCGCTGCCGCCGCGGGCCCGGAGCCGCCTCCGCCCGCGCAGGCTCCGCGCCAGCAGCGCGGCGCAGCCAGCCAGGGAGCGGGGCGCGCAGCCCGCCCGCCGCCTCGGGAGCAGCAGCAGCAGCAGGAGGAGGAGGACGAGGATGAGGATGAGCATGAGCGGGGCGCTGCGGGGAGAGGCGCCGGCTGCAGGTAGGAGGAGGCGGCGGGATCCGCGGGGTGCGCGGGGGGAGCCGCCCGCCCGCCGCCGCCGCCGTGCGCGGAGCGAGTCCCGGCAGCGCCCCGCGGAGCCGAGCGGAGTTGGGCGCAAAGTTTGTCCGCCGGGAGGGAGGCGCTGGCGCGGCGGAGCCGGCGAGGAGGCGGGGAGGGATGCCCGGGCAGCGCGGGGCCGCCTCGCTGCCGGCCGGGACGGGCGGGGGGGATGCGAGCGGCAGGAACCGCCGTGCGGGGCCGTGCGGGAGGATTTAACACTTCCAGAGCCGCGCACAGCCAACTTAGAGCCGTACGGAGCATCTCCGTGCTGCGAATGAACGTGAGACACCGCTTCCTTTCTTATTTGTGTGTGTGTGTGACTCGATCAGGGTTTTCTCTCCATTCACCTCTGCGTGCCAGCCGGGAAGGAGTAACTTGAACCAGCTGTCCCTTCTTGGTTTAATATTTGCAGCCCGAATAAATATTTTGTTGCCCTTTTGCCTTTTTCTCAACGCCTTTTTGTAGTGGAGATGATTAATCAGTGAGGTTAGTGGCCAATTAGGCATAACCTTGTAGGAAAATAATTATGTCAGGATATATGGGTTTGACTAGTGATGTGTTACAGAATACACCAGGTCTTGGTAGCTGTTTCCCCATGTGTGCAAATTCAGGGTGTTCTCGATTATGAGTGGAAAATCAAAGTGTAATGACAAATATGTTTTTACTTCCCGTGGAAGGCTATTATTTTCCTTGCCAGTGAAATGTATAGCAACTTTAAAGTAAAATGTGTGTGTGTGTGGATATAGAGAGGGGCTCTTTTTTTCCTGGTCAGTCACAAAATGTTTTTCTCCCTTTTGAAACATGGTCTTTCTAGTGCTGCTGGCTGCTTTGACTGTTTGGTTTGCAGAAATGAATTTCATTTTGGTGCCCTCGGAGTCTCGTGAGAAGAAGTGCACTGCTGTGCCTTGTGAGGCTGGTCGTTTTAACTGATCTTGTTAAATAATGCTATTATTAAATGATGGCAAATTGAAGCAAATGTGTTTTTCATTGCCCACAAGTTGTGTTTCTGAGCTAAATTTCTTTTTATGGCTGGAGAGGCTCTTGCACTGCAGTATTACAATACAGCCATATTAAAAAGGTCCTTGGAGCAAATAACCCTCTAATGCTGCAGCTACATTTTCAGTAGGCTTCAGTAGTTCTTTGGGAAGTAATTATGTTGGATTTAAGGAATCTGGGCTGAATTGATTGTGCTTTTTTAATTGTGATGTTAAACTGCTTGTAGATATTCATGTAGGTGATAAATCTAAATGCAAAATCTAAAGAAGCAAAGCTCCAAACCCAGGGCTTTATTTTTTAATGCAATAATTTGTCCTTTTTTTTTTTTTTTTTTTTTCCCCCAACAGGTTATTGTGGTTTTTTTTCTGTCTTTTTTTTTTTTTTTTTTTACTTCCTTTCTTCTTCCTTTAATTGACGGGGAGGTCTCCAGCTAGAATATCTTTCCTTAACCAAGTAGAGTGCAGTGGTACATGATACCATCATTCTTTTCCATGTATGGTTCACTCTCTCTCTGATGCTGCAAGGAAAACTAGAGCTAAAAGGGAAGGAAGATTCCTGAGGCTGATAATGTTGGCAAATTGAGAGATTAAGGTTTATTCTGAGGAACCCCACCAGGTTTTACATGGTTTCTTTGGGATGTAGTGCTGAAAGTGTAGATCAGCACGTCTCCTACAGTGATCCTGGTGCGTACTTGGGAGGTGTGAAAAGCAGACATGGAACTAAGCTGCTTACCTCCTAATGTCAATATTTGATGCTAAAAATTTAATTTTGAGCAGAAGACAAGCAGGTTGGTTACTTTAACTGCAGCTCTTCATCACTGATTTTTTTTTTTGCTCTAGTAAACAAACACATAGCTCTTAAAATTGAATTAAATGTATAAACTGCTTGAACCAGAGCCGGGAGAGAGAATAATTGTGTTTGTTTTAAATAATAAATAAAAAATTAAGCTATCACTCCACTGACTGGCTGATTACAGTCTTGGCCTGATCACTCAAACAGTGCTCCAAGCAACTTTCCAAGCAAACTCTCTGTTTCCAGCACCTTTTTCCTGGACTGGAGGCTGGAAGTGCTTGGGGTGCCTTGTGAGCTGATGCCTGTTTGACTGACAGACACTGCAGAGTGGCACCCGGTGCTCTGTGATTTTTGCCTCTGCAATGATTTCCTCCAGAAAGCTGACAGAGAATTCAAATGTTTACAGCCTGGTCTTGGAAGGGTTCTTTAAGATGCAGAGGGAAGGGTAGGGAAATCCACCCATTTTTAGACCTCCCTAATCCCAAGGTTCTGTTCCTGTACTCATGCTAATTTTTTATTGATAGTTGTGACTATTTCAGAAATGCAAACATTTCCACTCTTCATAGTCTCACAAAGAAATTAAAGTGTGGAGGAAGGAGTGACTGAAGGAGACATCCTACTCCAGTCTTTTTTTCAGATTGTTCATGACACTGAAGCCATTGATGACCACTTGTATGCTTTGAAATTAGATTTCAGTGAGAGGACTAAGCTTTCCATCCTGTGCTTGCTGTAAGTGCCAGGTTATCTGGAACAATACTTATTGTAAAGATGCAACATCAGTGTTCTCCTGGTCAAGCCCATTTCTCCACTGAAGCAAAACCCATGGGAACAGAGGCATATATGGTGGAGGATGGGGATCATTTCCCATGTGGATGTCAGGTACTGTGTGCAAAAGGAGCTGGGCTGGAGTCAAGACTGGTACCCAGAATGGCAGTACATGAGCAGCAGGGAATGTGAGTCAGTCACTTCTGAAGATCAGCTCTCCCCTTACTGAACTTGTGTGTGTGCTGCAGATCAGGAACATGGTTTGTGCTTCTCTAACCATCTGACTCTGACATAAAATCCCTTTGCAGACCCATCTGTGCTCATTGGATGAGCCAAAATCATGCTTGTGCCTGGTATTCACGGTCTGGTACCAACCTTTAATTTTTACCACTCAATTCCATACCCAAGCACTAGGAGTGTTTGCTGCTGAAGTAGGATGCTGTTGGAAGTCTTCCATCACCCCATTCCACACTTTGTGTAGGGAAGTAAGCATGATGTTGCAGCCAGCCTAGCCTGGAGCTGGCAGATAGGGAGGCTTTCACAGTGACACCTCTTTATGAGGGGCAAAGGAGGGGGGTTATGATACTGAGGAAGTCCCAAAATGGGTATATGCCCTGTGCTCCCTGTTTATCTTCCTATAATTCCTCTCCCAGATCTTAAAGGATGTCTTTCTGCTATCAGAACTCTAAAGAAGGAAGCAAGTGGCTTGTTTGTGATTTTATGCTTTATCAGAGATGCAAAAGCAGGCTGGAAGTGAAAACAAGCTGATATTAACTGCTGCTATGAGCTCTTGGAAGAGGGAATGAGAAGTATTCTTTTGAGTAACCTGGATAGCAGGTGGAAATGACCCTATACACAGTGTCTATAAAACAGCATGTTGGATAAAATGGTCCTATTACATGAAGTGCAGAGGGCAAAAAACCTAAGCAGTCTTGACAATCATTTTGGGATTGCTCTGCAAGAAAATCAAAGGCTTGTCAGCTTTTGCTTTTATGCACATAAATCACCTTGTGCTCCTCCCGTTTCAAAAAAATGCACTGGGTCACGACTTTTCAGTTTGCCTCCACAATATTGTGAGTACTTACAGTAGAATACACCTAACAAACAACAGGAGATTCCTATTTTACAGCACTTTCATTTTTCATCAGTATGTCAAGTTAAAGAACCTCCAGCTTCCCTTTAAAATAGCATGAAGATTGTGCAAGCCAGTTAAAAGAGAGAATGCATTCCGATATTCCTCTTTACTATCCACAGATTGATGCATTCAACAGCCAACTCCTTTGATTCTTCCAACATTTAAACATGAGTGACTTAGTGGAAAAACACTGTATGAATATTTACTCCTGTTTTAATGAAGCAGAGCTCTATTGAAGTCAAAGCAACTGCAGCTATTTCCTTAGGCTGAGGATATGGCCCAGCAAAGGACGTTTCTAATTGGCAGGAGGCTGGTTTGGTACCATTCCTTGCAGGGCAATATTTTAGAGAAAAAAATAAATCTGCCTAACATCAGAGGGATTTCTCATTTGAAAAGTTAAATGCTCCTCAGCGAGAGGTGAGGGTATTACTCCAGCTCAGAGAGTGTTTTGCCTGACTAATATATCCAAAATGTATGTTGGGATTGCCCAGCACTGATAATTCACGCACCTCTGGAGTGGAATACAGCAGCCATTCTGGGATGGAAACATTATGCAGGAGGGGTTTAGGGAAGAGAAATGAAGAAAAATTAATCCAATTGAAACTGCAAGGGGGATTTAGGAAGCAGAATGCAATTATCCGAGTTGGATATTGGCCAGGACATGTTAGTTAACATTTTTACTCTTGCAGGAATTATCATGGGATCTTTTAATGACGACGAATGGTCAGGGCTGTATTTTACATCTCATTTGAAAGCCTGAGCTTTCATTTCTTCATGAGGATGAAGTGAATGCTTTGCCTTCCTTCAGGATGAGTTGCTTTAGTCAATCTGCTTTCCTCCCACAGGCTCAAGGCTCTCCGGGAACACCTGCCTTGCAATTCCACATGTCCAAGGGTTTTCTTCACCCTGAACTGTTAAGTCGAAAGGAAATCCAGACACTCAGCATTGCACATCAAAGCCCAGTTCCAATTTAGATGGTCTGCATATGGAGAACTTCCCCTACAATTTGGGCTGGCCATGGCATAGAATCACAGAATGGTTTGGGTTGGAAGGGGCCTTAAAGACCACCTGGTTCCAATCCCACTGCCATGGGCATATTTCCCTCCTTCCCTAAGCAGTTCTGTGCCGTTTTTCTCCCCTGTTTTATGAGGACTAATGGATAGAAGGATCATCTGTCAGCAGTAAACAGATGATAAAACTTCCTGGAACTGGTGTTTCTGAGAAGGGAGTTGAGGAATAAAATACTTTCTTCCCTATATACCCAATTTTCCTTGTAGCAATCTGAACTTGAATCTTTTCCGAAACAAACTAACAGACAAGCACTTCTTCACTGTAAAAAGTCATTGTCTGGTTACAAATGTGGTTTTATATCAGTGCTTTTGGTATTCAGGCAAGGAAAGCTGTGGGATGGCAGTGTGCTTCTCCAGGGGAAAAGAGGCTTCAGGTTCTTTTGGAGGTTTAGGGATGGTGTGTTTGCTGTGCTTCAGTCAAATATGGTTGTGGAAACTTGAAGAATTGCTCTGTGTCTGCTGAGTTACCTTTTAATCTGTTGATCAAAGTGCTTGCAGACTATCTTAGAGGTCATGAAGCAGTAGGAGATGCTGGGATATAAAATTAGATATGCATCCTGACTTCACCCTTTAATTTTATTAACGAAAACGGTGACATAGTAGTAGCTACTTTATTTTTCCTTTCCTACTGGAAGACCTGTCCTGAGATTTTGGTTCCCTGCAAGCTCAAACATAAGTAGACTGTGCTTCTAACCCACATATGCCACTGATACTCAAGTGCAACACAGATAATTAAAAGATAACAGGGTTAATACTCTCCTTGTAGCAAAGATTTTTGCTATTTATATAGGAATTTCCCCCAAAACTCTCATGGTAACATCAATGTCATTAATTTAAAATGCTGTTTCAAAATCACTCAAAATATACATAATGTATAAAGTGATGCATTTTGTATCCAGGGACTTTCTTTCTGTGTTTTCATGTATTTGTGGACAGTTTGGGTTGTTGTGTGGTCTGTGACAGGATGGGTATAGCCAATATCTACATCCATGTGTCCTGAATTTCTGGACTTTTTACTTTTAAGTAAAGAACTGACCAACCTATTACACAGTGTGATGGTGCTGTTTGTATAGAATTTGTGGGGTGTCACAGGGGCAGCTGTGAGTGCTGGATAGAGTCTCATCATTCTGTTACTGTCAGATTTGCCTCAACGTACAGGTGGGTTTTAATTATGCTCATTTCCTCTTAGGATGTGAACCAAAATCCCAACTCGGATCTTTCCAAGGTGTTCAGAATATGTGGAATATAATGCTAAGGGTCAAAAGGAATCGCCATTGCCATCCAAAAGCCTCAGAGGAAACTACTCTTCCTTATCTTTGTAAAATAACAATGGTTTTGGTCCAAGGCTTCTTAGATGTGTAAGGCTGGATTTTGTCCCTCATAAATAAAGTGAATGGGCTTAGGGACTTCCCATGTAAATAAAGTGCCCATTCCATCTGCCTCTGTGTGGCTTGACCCACAAAATAACAACAAATGCTTCCACTGCTTGAAAGAATTTGATGAATATATTATGCTGGCCAGGTGTAAAGCTGTGATCTGTGACATTTCATGCCTCATGAGGGCATTGTGCTGTCATGTGGCACAGTGGGCTGCATTAATAGAGTCTTTGGGGATAAAGAGAGAGAGAATATGGACAGAAGCTGTTGTTAGGCAAAATAAATTATAGAGTAGCTCATCCAGTGTGAGAAGGATTGTGAGTGTTGTAGTTTCAAATATCATTTTTTCAGTAATTGTGCTGTTTGAATTGTGACCTACTTTAATATCATTCTATCATTTTTAATATTTCTTTATTCATTACATTTTATACACACTCAGGTGGTTTACTGCAAACTGTGTGGAAATTACAACGAAGGTCAAGTGCTCTTTGTGAGGATAACTTATTACTGAAAATATTAACTGTTGTCATTACTGTTTTCCAACATGAAATTTTATTTGTCTGGTGAATGAAGAGATGATGTCGGGCTTGTGTTAAAATGTGTGATTACTGTCAGTAGACCAAAGTTCCTCCAGTCATAGGTCTGAGATGTACATGATCACTGAACAAGTCTCACTTTCAATTGATTTATTTTTCCCTGCACTGCTAAGCTGGTACAGGCCCTTATCAGAAATATCTTTCAGATTAGGACTGGTTTATATAGATTTAACGTTTAAATGCCTTCAGTAAGCTGAGGCTAAACTGAGAATTGCAACTTTGGTATTGGAATAACCATGCTTACACTTGGCTTTGCAGCCTTTCAAATGAGCTTAAATTCATGCTTTAAATTATATTAGCTCAATATTTTTCATGTGGAAAAGGCTTTGGTGCACAGGAGGTCTGTGTAGAGTTGGAGCAGAGCCTTAGTTAGGGTTGAGAGCTGGCTCTCTGTGGCTCATGCTGGTGTCAGTTTAGTCACAAGTGCTCCGTAGTGGTTTTCCATACAAACAAATTTCCAACAGTGGCCCTGTGGTTAGTGGATGTGTAACTGTGAATTGTAAGTGAGAGTTTGGAAAAATGTGTCCTGGGATCAGGACATACTTTCTCAAATCATAATTCTGCTTTTGTAGAGCACATTTAGGACTTGGCTTAAAGCTGTGGAAATCCATACTGTTGGGAAAAAAAGGAAAGCCTTGCAGCATCCCTGCTATCTTTAGAAAGCCTTACGGGCATGTTGGATACTAATGCATCATTTTATACATGTTATTGAAATAGAATAATTTTATGTAAAGGTCAGCTGTTCATAGTGTCCAACATGTTTCAGTTTTTATTATGCATATTTGGGGTTCCTTGAGGAATCAAGTCTAGAAAGTGTAGAAAGAAAACAGAAGGGTTGCAGTGAATATTCACCCCTTTGGCTGTTGCAGCAGGTAAGGGGTTGAAGCATTACCAGCTTTCTCATAGTATTATCAAAATTCTTCCCTGCTGACAAGAATTGAACTCGATGATCTCAGAGGTCCTTTCCAACCCATCTGATTCTATGATTCTATGGTTTGATGTGGTGGACCTAAAGGTTTCCTGATCCAAAGCCAGAGAGATCTCAATTTAGAAGTCATGGGTATCTAATTTTCTTTCTGAACTACATAATTTGAATTCTTTATGGTCATGTCTTCCAAGTATAATCTGGAAGAAAACTGGATTAATTAGGTAAGTATCCTGCTTGTAAAGGTTCTGGACTATTCTGCTTAAGTTTGGATTAGACAAGTAGATTAGGAAGGCAAGAACTGTTTTATAGGTACAAAAATAAGAGATTTTTAGCTGAGTGTCTGTTTGCTGAGTGTCATAGAGCTACATTAGACAAAGCTTCCATGTCACCCCAGCACAAGAGAGGTAGTGGAACAGGAGAAGGTTAGCTCAGAGAAGAAAGCACTTCTGCTAAAAACTGATTGAAACCATGTGGAGAACTGAATAAGGAATTGTCTTTTCCATTTAATTAAGTGAAGGCTGTCATACAAAACAAGGAGGCAGCAGACACAACAAGGGCTTCACACTGGTGCCTTAGGATGCTGAGGGTCCTAAAAGCTAACTCAGACCAAACAGTCTTTTGGAAAACTTTGTGTTGGAACTGAGGACCCAGACAAGGGGTGGTGCTGCCTCTGGTGCAGACATGCCAGGCTCACAAATGTCTGGAGGCTGGAAATGTGTTGTGGCGAGTTATCACAATATGTGTCTGCTCTCGGGGACTGCCAAGGAGTCAAGGTTACTGCACACAGGGCCAGCTGGCCCTTTGCTGAGCCAGAAGGGCTTTCTAACACAGAGGTAAGAACTCAGCCAAAAGCCAGTATACTCCAGCGTCTCCTCTCCCCTGCTGTCATTTGGGTTTCTCTTGAGTTAAAGCTATTTGAGGATGGGAGGTTGTAAAAGTTGTTTCTAAGAGATAGGCAGCGGTGCTGGAGAAAAATGTTTTGTTCTAGCAAGTCACCCAGTGTGCAAAGGTGTAGAAAACTGAACTAATCTGTTGTGTGGATGATTTAGCTGTATTTTTAACCAGTGACTTTGGTTTAAGCCTGTTATTTCACTTGGAGATTCGTGCTCTACCCTTGGTGTTTGACAGTGTAATGATCTGTCTGCTGGAGCTGCTTGTTCTTATTCAGTACTTATGTTGGATATATCTGTACCTGGCTCCACAACTGTACAAAACTTGCAAAGGGACCCAGCAGAATTTTAAATGCCTGTATTAAAAAAAAATAGTTTAGAAACCAATTTATTGCATGTAGGTCATGTTTAAAGCTTTGTTTCAACCTCATGGCATGGAAACTCCATTTTTATTGGAAGTGGAGAATCTTGGGTAATTGCTTGACTTGAGGAATTAGGGCTTAAGAAGAATGCTAAATATCATGAGACTTGTGATAAAATCTTAAGCACTGTCTAAGCCACTGAAGGGCTGTCAGATTGTAATTAGGTTTGATCATTATCAGCTTGAGCCAGATTTGCACACAGGTTACTGAGACGTGGAATGCCAGTGCACCATTACCAGTTCCTTGAGCAACTCAGTCCCCAGTGGAACCCTGCCTTGATAGTGGTGATATGGACTGATTAGGCATTTTTCTTTTTTCTTTTGTATTTTTTTCTCTATCCTTTACAGGTTACTACAAGCTCAAGTTATCCAGTCCCTAGTCACAGGAGACCAGGCATTTCCTCCCATGTGGAGGAATGATCTGGGCTGAACATCACTGGTGGTCCTGTGGGTTATGGTTTGCCCAATTCTTTCTAATTCTGGATATCAAGGAATTACTTTTGATTCTAAATGGTTGTCTTTGAAATAGGTTGTTTTTCTGTGGAAACACTTGTTTTTTTCTGTAACTTTCTGTATACAGTTTTTGAAGAAATAAAATAATAATCTGGTAGTAAGAGTGTCACCTTATGCAGAGTCTTGGGGTACAATGACACTTGCTAGTGGCAGGACCCAGAATAAGTTTATTAATAATTCTACTATAAATTAGAGACTGTTGCCTTCAGATTATCACTTCAAGTGCAAATACACAATGGAAATTACACATGGCACCATTGAAAAAGTGCAGTTCAGATGCTGTAATTGTGCAATGGAGCCACTTGGAATAATTTAATAAAAGAGCCGCACAAAAAGGTTCCTCGCTCTAATTTCATTAATAATGTATTTTGCAGTTGGCTGGAGACATTTGGCTGGTGGCTTTTCTTTCAGTGTGTTGTGGAACAAACCAGTAACCAACTAAGATTTCCTTATTGGAGCTAAGTTGTATGTCATGGCTGCTCAGAATTTCACATTGGCAAGGAAATCCTAGAGCCCAGAAGTGCAAACTAGGGAATGGAATAGCGGTTTTTTTACCTGTCAGCAGGTGTGAACAGACTGGAACAGAGATGGGAACAGTTGTGCTTTTTGAAGGAAAATGCCATGTCCATTGAAGCCAGTTAATGTGATGTGTATCCTGACTTATTTCCCCCCTTTATTGAAGAAGCAGTATGGACACACTCTCACTGGTGTGCCAGACTTTGCCAGGAGCAGTTTATGCAGCACCAGCCTCTTCTGCCAGCGAGATTTCTCTTCCTACCTCTACCTATTAGTTGCAAACATCGTATTTTACCTTGCAAATGTCGTATGCTGGCTCTGTGGTTCTGTTCACCTTTGCTTCCCCTGCAGCTCTCACACCTGATTGGGTTCCCAGCTCTGCAGTTGCCTGGATAACTCACTTTCTGCCTCATTTACTCCCCAATGGCTGCTGAACAACATTCCCTGAATTCAGGGCCAGCCCAACTTCGTGACTGGCTGCTCAGGATGCTGCAGTAGCACAGTATTTAGTGACTTCTCTTTGAAGATGTTATAGCCATATGTCTCTTGAATTGTAAAGCTGAATTTCATTGGCTTCACCGAAGGGAGGGAATGAGCACTTAGGAAAAAATATACCACTGAGGGTAAGGTGAGGAATTCCAGATAAGTGATCCAGCAGTGCTAAGTGTTGGGATATCACTCTGTGCTTTACTGAAGTAAAGCAGGTTATGGTCACCTGACCCATCCTTGAACATCTCTTACCAGACCAAGCCACATGTTGAGTCACTTGTGTTGTTGGTACTTTGCACTTGAAGAAGTGTATGCCGGGGATTTGGAGAGGTTTACATTTTTTTCACTGGGCTTAAGACCTCCTCTAGAGTAAACCTAAAGCTACTTGAGACCACTGTCTGGGTTCTGACCTCTTTTCAGTATGATGCTCTCAGTAACATCAACATGAGTCACAGCTGTGAGCTGTTCCCCATCAGTTGTTTTTCTCTGTGCAATACTGTGTGTTTGGTCCTTAGTGGCTCAGAAGGGAGAGTCTTGAGCTGATTCCCTTCTCACAGGTACATCTACATCTTTGTGGGCCCTCATTGATTTGGTGATCACTGACTTGAAGCCTGTGGGGAGATGAGCAAGTGTGTGTATGTGATTTTTTCATTTCTTTTGTTAAGGTTCTTTTCAAAGCTGAGTCTTTTTCAGTGGAGACTTGTATGGGCAGGTTGTGGCTTTTTTTCCCATGTGTTTATTTCTAATACCTTTCTTCCATCATATTTAAGGCCCTTTTTAAAACACTGGGTGGGTACATCCTGACTCTTTTGCAGTTCAGGGACAGCATTGTGACTGCTTACCTTGTGCCCTGTCTTAACCAAAAAACCCCTTTCATGGGCATATCTTACCTATTGTTTTTATTAATTTTCCCACCTAACTAAAAGTTCTTGGTTTGGTTTCAGAATCCCAGTGTCTTAAACATTGGAAAGTAGCTGGTATTTTTGCCTGAAATGTCCTATAAATACCATGCTAACAACAAAGGAGCAAAATGCTACCTAAACTCAAGTAACTCTGACTTAATTCCTAAGCTAATTGGGATAGCTAATAGAGTAAAGCTGGGGCTGAGGTATGGCATTCTTGTGCTTTGCTGTATTCCATGATTATCTGATTTATAATTGTATTGTTGGTTATCATATAGGTGACATATTATTTTAAAGTGCATTGTTGAAGTTGGATGGTTGCTTGTAATTGTGTTGGAGGATGGGAGAGACAGCAGAACTAGACAGTGATCCTGTTTTTTTTGGTATTTTTCTCTTGGAGGAGGCTGAATTGCCTGCCTTGGCAGCGCTCCATAGCAGAGGAGCTTGCAGTGATGCTGCAGTTTTGTTGGTGCCACTGCAGACACAAAGGCTAAAACAAATCAAACTGAGCTGAGAGGAGCAGATGGGGCAAGTGAGAAGTTGGGAAATCATTCAAAGTGTTAGACACCGAACGATTTCAATTTTCCCGAGACAAGTGGGTGCTGTGGCACAACATGGCTCTTCCTGACACTCAACACACGCGTGACAATTTTGGAATAAAAGCTGCATCAGGTGTTCTGTTTCCAAATTTCCCTGCTGGAGGGAGAGGGTTTGCATTTGGCAGGGATAATTGTAAGGGGGGGTGAGGCAGTGGAAACAAGATTATCATGAATCCTTTCAGGTGTTTTGTTGACCACTCTGAGCAGGATGTGTATAACAAATGAGCCAAGTTCCTCCTCTGGAGGCAAAATTGGAATTTTTAGGGATATCATAAAGCTATTGGAGTAAAAGAAATCAGACAGAGATACTATTTTCTTTTAAAAATATTGTTTTAATTTTAATGTTCTCCTTAAAGGATACAGTTTCCCCCAGAGGGTGTGAATAACCAAAAGAATAAATGCCTCGCTTCGATAAATATGAATGTTGGAAATTTAAGTGTCTTCCTGTGTGCAAAACCCAAGTAACAGCCTTGAAGATGGGAAAAAGTCTCCCAGCCTTTTCAGTCCTTAGTGATGGTTCTGCCTTGTTCAAGCAGTGGGTATTTTGGGTGCTGCATTAATAGAATCTCAGGTAAGGCTGTCACTGTGGCCTGAGCTTAGTGCTTCCCCTGTTTATATTGTTTATAAAACTGCAGTACTAAAAGGTGTAGAGTGTGGGGAAACTTGTAATTTTGAGGTGGAATGCCAAGGTCTGAACATGAGCTGGCAGGATCAGCTGGGCTCTACTCCATCAATAATGAATCCAGAGGAATTCCTTGGAATGTGTGACCTGTATTCCTCTGTAACATTGTTCTTCTTTTAGAATTCCCCACTAAGGGGTTTGGTTTCTTTTAAAGGTAGGGAAATGAGTTACAAAGAATTCTGTTCCCATCCAGTTAATGCAGCCTACATACGATTTTGCAGTATTTTTTGTTTGTAACTGCATAAATAGCCTGTAGATAATTCCTGCTTTAAATGCTGTGGGGCACTGAAAAGTTGGGCTTAGGAAAAATGTGTATGATAAGGCATAGTTTCAGCAGAAAGAAAAGGAGCTTAAAAAGCGGTTGAATTCTTTCTGTCCACTCTACAAAGAAAAAAATTGGTTTGCAGGAAATATAGGTCATGGCACTGTTCTGGAATCTTGATGTTGTAGTTTTGTAAGTACACTGGAGTGCTGGCAGCACAATTTGGGACTCCCATTAGAGCTGCTTTTTGCTGTCAGACTTAAGGGCCAGTTAATATCCCATATCTGATCTAATGCACTGCTCCTCACACAAAGAAAATATAGAAGGTCCTGTGAGTTCGGTGGATTTTTTTTTAAATAAGTTACTGAAAGCCAATTTGGAGACTCTTCCTGCTGTTGCATCCAAAAGTCAGTAACTTCAGTAAGAACCCAAGGATCGGGGAAGCTCCGTGAATGAGGCAGTGAAGTGAAATTCTTCTCTTCTTCCCTCTCTATGGTTTAAAGACAAAAGAAAAGGAAACCTTGTGTTGCTGTTTCATGGGTTTTACAGATACAAGTTCATTATTGGAGAAAAGCCTTGGCTTTTTGAACATGGCCTTTGATTATGAGATTAATTTATTTGTGTTAGAAAAGGTATTAAAGGTAGCTGTAGTCTGTGACCTAGGATGTCTGTTTGGGGTTTTTTTATCAATATAATACTTTGTGGATTACTCTAATCTACTGTGGATTCACTGTTTCCTACTCCAATGGGAATATGGAGTCCTCTGAAGTACATGTCACTGGGACACTCAAGCTTTCGACCAGTTGCTTTTGGAGTCAACTGACTTGGACGACATCTAGAAGACCAAGGTTAGATGCCTGAGTTCCTGGGAATCATAGGTAGGGAATAAAGAGAATAGAGTTTTGTGGGAAAGGCACTTCATAGGATCCATAATGAAGATGTGTTGAAGACATCTCATAGGGACTGCTTTCAAGCAACTGTCATTAAAATCCTATGTTCTGACAGATATCTCTTTTTTAAGGGTGTTTCAGCATCATGAGGATAGTAAAGATATTCTTTTTCAGATTTAAAAAAAGCTAAAAGTAATACCTTTAAAAATGTGTTTATTTTTATTATTTTTTTATAAACATGCAAACCTGAGCAAACAGCCCTAGGAGTTGTGTGTGTCTGATTGAAATGCATAGATTCTTATATGTAAATTATTTTTGCATGCAGTTGCATGAAAAAATGGAAGAGCTGGGTTTAGGACCCCTTAAAAATAATCTATTTCTGTTAGACATGCATATAATTTAGATATATGCTTGTCTACGCAGTGTGTAATTTTTCAGTGGCTCTTTCAGAGGTAATTGTGGAAGGCGAAATGTGCTGTCTGAATGTGGTACTTCAAACTGTAGAATGCTTCCATGAGAAAATATATGATTAGTCTGCAAATAATCTCTTCAAAGGCCCCATTACAATCCTGAACTCTCAGATGGCTTGGGTAGTCTTTGCTATCGCTTTGGAGGGACGGAGAATGTTAAAACCATTTACATGTATTGTCACAAAATAATTTTATGGGGTTGATCCTGCCTGACACGGTGCTTCACACCATGATGGAAAATTCATAAATGTTTGCTTCAATTTGATGCTCAAGAAATACTTAAAAGCGCTCATTTCTGTAAGAGTTATTTTCTCTCTTTATATCCAATTCATAGATTATGGTCAAGTGTTCATTTTTATGGTATTTACAAGAAATCAGTAGTGCCAGCTTGCTCATAACACCCTCCCTCTCCCCTCACTCCCGGCCCAGATTCCTCCTTGGAGCCTCAGGGAACAAAGGGAGCTGAGATTCTGAGCCGTGCTTGGATCTGATTTAATAATGCATTTTCCTGTAGGAGACTTGTGAGAGGCTGAGTTGTTTGTGGTCAAAGAGTCTAAGGTTATGTCCATTATGGTAAAGACAAGAGTGGTGGTTAATAAGTTTTTGAGCTGTCTAAATATTTTAATTTGGGATGAAGTTGTCAGTCTTGTATTTGCCAGCTGTGTGTGTGTCCGTGCCCTTCCCTCTGCTCAGCCAACAGATCCCTAGGGATGGTCTTCACTCAGACTTCTCATTCCCTTAGTGGTAAAGCATCCCACCTTTCTCTTTGCATGGACTGGGAGTTTATTAGGCAGCTGCTCTGGGCACTGAACTCTTGGAAGAAACTTGGATTAATGTGGAAATCTCTCTATTCATCAATTCATCACTCAGGGGGTTGAGCTGTCCCTTAAAGCATTAGCTGCAGAATCTAATTAGCGTTAGCCTGTTTGTGGAAAAGTATGCTGTTGGATCCTGATTTAACTGCAGGTGTAGTGGGGGGAATGAAACCTGTTCAGAGGTTGTACAGAAAGTACCCCAGTCTAGATAAAACATAGATCAACAACGTGCCAGTATATGTTTCCTGTCAAAAGTGAAACATGATCCCATGTTTCCAGACTGGAGATGACTCCTGAACATGTCACGATACTAGTGATGCTTCAGGAATTGCTGGTCTGCCATCGCTAGCAAGACTTTTTAAAGTCTTACAGATCACTTTGGAATACATGACAGATTAAGTGGGAAAGAAAACGTGTGTGGGGTGTTGGTGGTTTAGTCCTGAATCCAGAGCTGACAAACCAGGTGTTCTGAATTGAGCTAATTGGGAATCCAAAGCACCTGTTTGTCCACTTGCATTTAAAAGAATCACCCTTGTTTTGTTCCTTTTGTTGCCTTGGGTAAGCAACAGTGACTTGCTCTCGTGTGGTGTGTTCTACTTTATAAGATATGTTTTAGTGACTTTGGAAGTTGGAGGAAGACCAGCTGGCTGTGAAACAGGTATGTAGGATTCAGTCTCTTTCTACAGTTGCTTTAGGTATTGTTTTTTCTTGCTCAGGTAACACATTTGTTTTATTCTGCTGTTTTGTGGCTTGGCCTTCGTGTTCTCCAGAAGGGAATCATGCAGCTTGGGCAGCACAGGGCACACACCAGTGCTGGTTATATCCCTAATGCTCTGTGCTGAGGGAAGGTAACAGGAAAGGTTGTGGTGAGAGAGCTCTGAGGAGCAAAGCATGTCACACATCATCAGACTGCAGAGGTGTGGAGATGACACGTTGATTCTGTTTCTCAGTCTCCTCTGGGTGCCTGTGACCAGGTGATGACACTGATTTTTCACAGAACTTCAGTTGCCTTTCACAAGTTCACAATAATTTATCGGCCCGTGCACCTGCAGTGAGCGGTTAGTTTTTGAACCTCAGTTTGTGTTTGGTGGAATTAATGGTTTAAAAGTTGTGTCCACAATACATTAAATAACTAGACTGGTTCGGGAATTCAAATTTCCTTCAGACCATTTGGTTACCATAACAAACATAGCCAGAAATGTTTGCTGAATATTGGGATTTTATTTGTCAAGATACACTAGAAATGCTCAT
This sequence comes from Platyrinchus mystaceus, assembly GCA_035041135.1. Classification (NCBI taxonomy): domain Eukaryota; kingdom Metazoa; phylum Chordata; class Aves; order Passeriformes; family Tyrannidae; genus Platyrinchus; species Platyrinchus mystaceus. Next base: position 3,822,079 of record JAWWLV010000005.1, read on the forward strand.
AATCTGAGTTATTCTACAATATAATTAATGTAGCCAGCAGAACATCCTTAACCAAGACTTACTAGTGCCTCCTGTTTTCAGGTAGTGTACAGAAGAGTCTTTATAATAATAAGTCTGCCTATTTCTGTTTAGAGCAATAGGTAATTTCCTTGGACAAACCAGTGGAAGCAAACAATATGTTTGAGGGGACACAGGCAGTGAGCAGGAATGATCTCAGCTGAGGAGCCTGTTCAGTTCCTGAGGCAGCTTTCAGCCGGTGCATTGGCTACAACAACCATTTTCTGGATCTTGTAATGTTTTTCTAGTGTGAATTTGTATGTTGGATTAAAATCTGGTAATAAGTGAAAAAAAGAATAAATATAAAAGAGACAGGAAGGATCCTGTATGAAGAAGATTCCCTTTCTGTCCTGGGAGTCTGATGCCAGCAGTGCCAGGAAAAACCGATTCAGAGATCCTTGAGGTAAATGAACCTGCTGGACCAAGTCTGGGCAGGCACATCAAACCCTGGGTAGGTGTATCTATGAAACCTGTTGTTGTTTTCCCATGATGTTTCCTCAGCAATTTTCAGTCACCAATTTTCCCAGTTTTGGTCAACAGACCCCTGTTCATTCTTCCCTATAATTTTAGCCAGGGCTTGTGACCACACCTGTTTGGCTGCTGAGCCCCCTGAGTTGTGCTTTGTGTGCTTCAAGCTCACAGGAGTCACTGCTGTAAACATGCACTGAGCTCCTCTGTGTATCTGTCCCCACACTGAGGCTGGGCTGGGATGTGTTGACCTTTCCAGGAAGCCCTGGGCTCCCCTGGAGATGCCTCCCTGCCACCTGAGATCAGTTCTGTGCACAGTTCATGGCTGGTATTTTTGGCAAGGTTGTATTTTATTACTTTCTGAACCTTCCTCTGGTCAGACTTGCCATTCTGAGATGAGCACTAGCTGCTGTGGCTGCATCAAGTGCTGGGTTTGGTGTATTTGTAACTCAAAGAAAGGCTCCTGCAGCTCAGGGTAGTCACACTTTAAAATGTATATTTATGAATTTAAAATTGCAAACACTTTTTTGCTGGGGCGTTTTAATTTTTTGTTTTGGTTTGTTTTTTTTCTCCATAAAAGCCCCATAACAAGTTGATCCTTTGACTCACCTACAGATAAGATATTTCCAGTGAGAGAGGCTGTTTTATGGGATTCATTTTGTAAGCTATCAGGGAAATTACTGTAGGCTTTTTGAACAAATTAGTGAGAATGTGGAAGGACCACAAAAAGGCTTTTTCCCTTAAGATTTTAAGTAGGGTCTCATAAAGGGAAGGAAAAACCCCAATCCCTGGTAATTAAAGAATTTTTTAAATAATGAAATAAAATTATGCAAGCTCTGGTTTTGGATGTGGGCAAGTTATTAACTGTTTCTGCTAGTGAAAGTTTTATTTTAAATTAGGGCTTTTAGGAGGAAAAGGAAATTACTTAATCACTGCTTCAAATGTGTTTGTATATATGGGGGCGTGTGTGTATCTGCAAGATGTTAAAGAGTTTGGATTTAGGATGATGTTAAAAAATTAATGTACAAGTTGTAGGTGTGAAAGGGCTGTGGGAACCTCAGGAGCTCAGCTAGTGATGAATAGAATCAGCTGAGTTCACCTGAAGGGTTTATCCTGGGGAAAAAAAAACCAGGGAATCAAATCTCTGGGACTTTCACAGGGACTTTTTGATTATTTGAATTGGAGAGGAGCATTTCTTGGTGCTTGAATTAGGTTAATGTCTTGTGGATATACTGCAGAGACAGGAATGATCCAGGGCATGGGGAACTGGGGAAACTTTTCATGGACTTCTCCTGTTGAATAAAGTGATATCATTGACTCCTCATTACACAGGTTATAAAAGGAAAGAGTCAGATAGTTGGAATAACTTAATCTGATTCTTGTAAATGTCTGACACATGGACAGTGGGATGTTAACTCCAGTGAGAGTGTAGGAGAAGAGCAGGTGTGACTCTGGAGGGATCCCAGCAGTAACCTGTGAAACTTTACACTAACTAGCGAAGAACTTGGAAATGTGCCTCATCTGTGCATGGGGCTAATTGACTTCTGTGCCACTTGGTCTGTAGGCTTGTTTGTATTTAATGTACTCTTTGAATTCCCTCTCTCTCCACTGTTCCTTTGTGCATCACAGACCTTGACATCAGACAACAGCCACACTGAAGCCATTCGAGTAATTTTTTGGCACACTTTCACATCAAAGCATGGATGCTGTGCATGTGCATCTTGCATAATCTGGGATATGCTAAACCTGAGACATCTTCTTGTAAATACTTCTGTAATTTATTTTTTTTTTAAGTTTTCCTCACTGGCTTTAAGGAGGTTCCCATGGGGGCAGGTTCTGTGTGGCTTCACCATCTCCATCAGTGTCCACGTGTGGGGTGGGGTGTGGTGTTAGTACTGGTGTTACTTCATTAGATGCTCCAGGTGGATTGTAAGGGAAGTCAAGGGAGTTGTGTGAGAACCCCCTGCTACTTTACATCCTTCTTTGTGTGCCAACACCTGTGATAACTTAAGTTTCTCAAATTCCCTGCTTGAACTCCATCCCATTTCTGGGTGACACAAACATCTGCATGGGATGTGTGGTTTCTCTCTCCTCCTCTTGCCTCTTCTCCCCAGTGTTATTTTCTGGCTGGGGGTTGCACATTAAAAATATGTAAAATAACAAAAAAAAAAAAAAACCCAAACAGAAAAATTCCCACCTGGAATGATTGAATTTGTCACAATAATTAAGTATGGTAGCTACTGCTCTGGATGGGTTTCACCTGCTAAGAGCTACTGCAGTCAGCACCATATGGTGGCCTTTTTTTTCCCTTTTTAATAGACTTTGAGCAGCAATTTGTCTCACCCGTGAGGCAGCACCACAGCATGCATTGCTTAACAGAAACAACGTCAGACTGGTGAGCTTTTCATTTTAAGTTTCCAGGAGCATTTAGCTGAGCTTCAGAGCCTGGTTTCTGGCACTGTCTATTTGCATTGTAACTCTTTGATCTATAAAAGTGAGGGGCTAAAGGACAGAAGGGCTTGGTTTTCTGACCAGAGACTCCTCAGTACTTCAGCCTTAATGTTTGCAAGTAATATGCTAATATTTACCTGCCTCTCAGATTTATTGCCAAGCTCCCATCAATGTCTGTATGTCACTCTGAGACTGTGGAAAGAAAATTACTGAAGATAGGGAAAATACAATTTTAGTTGATGTATGGACTGAAAGTGCAGGTGGAGTTATGGGTATGTGTGTGCTGTGAAACAGGGCCTGGTGCAGGATCCCTGATCCTCTTCCAAAACACAGAGCAGTGTTACAGCACCTTGATGCTGTCCTTGAGGGCCTTATCCCTATCAGTGCCATGGGGATGTGTTGGTATTACTTGAACCTTTTTTTTTTTTTTAAATTCCCAGGTGTACTCAAATTTTCAACAACTTGCTGCACTGTGCCCCATATGCTTATATAGTTACTGTAAAACCACAGGTAGTTCAGGATCCTCCTTATCTCAAACTTTGCTTTTGTGATTCACAGACACAATTAATACAAAATATGAATTTTTGCATACTTAGGCCTCCTTAAAACTTGGGCAAGGCTGCTACAGTTGTGCAGTACGTTATTAGCCTGGAATGACAACTCCAGAGTGGAACAGTGACCTGGTAGCACAGCAAGTTAACCTGCAATGCACGGGACTTGTGTTTAATTCCCCCTTCTACTATTGACTCTGTGCAGTTCCAGGTAAATTGTCTGGGTTAGGGAGGCAGCAGGATTCCCAGCCTCAAGGGCCACGAGAATACAACGGCAGAGCACAATGGGTCTCTCATCCTCTTCTGTGGGAGGCTGTAAATAGCCCATTTCAGACCCTGTCACCTCCCCAGGCAAAAGTCGATTAGGGTCGTGCTGAGTCCTCATTCAGATGCAAGAGCTGTGGTCCTGGTGTCTTCCATCCCTCCTCTCTGTCCCCTAATTGGTCCTGGGATCTTTCAGTGTGTGATGGCCATCTAATTCTGGATCAATACCTGGGGTTGCTTTTGTTATATGATAGTGTTGATAACCCCATTCTGCAAGTCGCTCATTTGGTAATAGCCAAGTCCTCTGCTTAATTAGGAATATCTTCTCAAAAATAAGATCTGTATCTGGGCAAAATGCAGGTTACAAATGGTTGCAATTAAACCTCATGTAGCAGATTTCCTACATCTGTCCTGTTGTGTTTCTTTTCCCTTTCTTTAAAGGATAAGAATGCAATATTTCTAGAGAGTATAGGTGTTGAAGTTCAAGATCATCTAAAGTGAGATGAGTTTGAACTGTCACACAACCAGCCTTGCTCCTGTCTTGTGTTCTTTAGCTGGAATTAAATGCACTTTTAATTTCACAGAGATTTAGGAACAATGGAGAGCTGAGTGTTTTTTCTTTTTGACTTAACCAACTTATTTGGAAATAAGATGTGACTTTTTGTGTGGGCAATGCCCCACCTATAGATCAGGCAGCTGCAGAATGGAGCATTGTCCAAATGTGGGACTTTGCAATTCCAAAGGCAAAAACTTCTCTTTATTTTTGTATCAAGAGTACTCGCTCTGCACAGGAGAGATTTTAATCTGAGTTTTGATAGGAGTGGAATGAAAGAACGATATCTTGGTGTTCTGTAACGTGATGGGAGAAGTGGGAGCATAGGGAGGGTAGTGCAGTGCCCAAGAGCTTTTTGTTCTTCACAGTCTTTTAATTTCATGTATCTTTGCCACTTGCTAGTGCTCAAGTACTGTTCAAATGGATTTCGTTTGCAAATTTAAATGAGCTTGCTAATGTTCTCATTTTAGCAATGCTATATAGAAATACTGATTAAAAATGTCACCCAATGGTTTTAATCTGTGAGGAATAGGCAGTTGTGGAAAAAGAACATCTACTTTTCTCTCAGTACACCTCCATCTCAGCAAAAACGGTCCTGGTAATGTTCCTTTTGCCTGAAAGGCATGTGTTTGGCTGGTTTTGGAAAAAGTATGAATTTGCACTCTATTTTTGAAGTACCAGCAAAATTCAATCTCTTCAACCAGCTCTGGGTTTGAAGTTGAAAGTTCTGGTCTGAGGGGAATCTGGCCCACCTTGCAGTTACTGAGGGATTGCTCTGAGCCAGCCTGCACTGCAGAGCTGCCCCACAGCCCAGCACCTGGAAGCCTTTGGTGAGGTGTTGGAAACTCATCTAACAGGGGTTATTTGTCCAAAACTTCTCTCTGTCAGAAATTTTCTGCTCAGCTGTTAGATCTGCTGATATTTGCAACACAAAGGATGTTTGTGAGAACACTACTATCAAGTGTCCTGGTTTTTAGTAATCAAGAGAATGTGTCCTGCAGCAGGTACTTGAGAGAGCAGGTGTGTGTCTTAGACAGCCTTACTGGGTTCATTTAGAGCTGTTAAGGTTGGAAAAAACATTTTAAGATCATCAAGTCCAATTTCTGCAAGTCAGAGACTCCAGTTAGTAAAAAGAAAGAGGGACTCACAGTGTGAGTGGATTCTCCTCTCTGGAGCAAACAGATGTGCAGTATCAATTAGCACATACCTGAGGGCACCTTGTGGACTTAAAGGAAGGAAGGACAATACCTAAACATCACCTTATGATTTACAAGAAAGGTGGGTTGTGTAATGACCTTAGAGCAGGATCATAAAATATTTTGTTATTCCTAAAATTCTTTGAGGAAAAAGAAACTGGAGGATATGAACACCCAGAGCATGGAGCCCTTAGACAGGAATGCAAAACAAAGTAAAAGGGGTAAAAAAGAATATAACCCATTCAATTTCTTAATTTCAGTGAATTTAGTGTCTTCTATTTTAAAGCAAAGATGGAGGGGGGTGAGAATCAGTTAACATAAGCCAACACTAGTATTGGATATGTTCTTTCATATATGAAATTATCCCATAATTGAGACAAATTGCTTGAAGCATTAAAACATCCCAGAAATGCTGATGTGGAAAAGACCTTGGGAGATAAGTCAGTATGTTGCCAGGCTCTTAGGTGAGATCAAGTGTACCTGTCTCACCTCCAGAAGCTGACAGTCTGTCTAACCTCTTCTTAAACCTTGGATATTGATTTCACATCTTCCCTAGACAGCCTGCTCTGGGTCTTCACCGCTCTTACTGTTAACAAGACTTTCATTTTTCTAATACCTAATTCTTTCTACCACTTGTCCTCCTGTCAGTTGTAAGAGAAGAATTGATGGATGTCCTCTTCTGCCACTGCCTTGTTGGACACTTGTGGATGATGCTTAGCACCTCCTTCAATTAATATCAGCTTTGCTTTGCAGGAAAAGAAGAAGAAGAAAGAAAAAGAAATTTTGGTTCTTGTTGACCATTCTTGTGAAATCACTGAGTTGTTTATGGTGGGGTTGTTTTATGGTGGTCTGTTTTATTCCCCCCCCCCAAATGACCTTTTCCTATATTTTAAGGAGTAGCACTCAAAATGGGATATCTATTGAGATAGACAGTGTCTTCATGGTACAATAGGAAAAGAAGAATAAGCTCCTTGGTCTCAGCATCTCATGTTTCTATCATGCTTCTCTGATATTTCTGGTTTTCCAATAATACTGTATTTTTTACTTGCATTCATTGTAAGTGGCTGAAGTACTGATACTTGGCCTTTTATTACCTCACACTTTCACCACATGAATTTTAGAAGGAAGAATAGAATGAACAAATAGAAAATGCTCTACCTTGTCAGGTTTCAGCTCTTGGATATTGTATCCAAGTCACCAACTTGTTGGTATATTCTTTCACTGCTGATTCTGCTCACATTTCTTAGCTCAGTGTCATCTGCAGCTGTTCAAATGTTCTTGCTGTTTAGTCCTGAAGGAGCAATGGCATCTCTGATATTGCTGCTGATGGTGCCATTTCAGAGATCATTTATCAGGAAAGCGTTGGTGACTTCGGGCCTTGAGCTGCTTTCTCAGCAGAGCTTCATGTCCAACCTTCTAAAGATTAGAAACAATTTCTAGATTTAGGGCTTGACATCATTGCTTTTGCAAAATTTGTAATGTTGATTTAAATTTTAGAGTGGTTTAGAGTTGATCTCCTGGGTGCTGCTGGTGATTTAGATTTTTAGAACCCTCTGGAATAGAAAGAAGATTTTACAATTTTTATAATATTCCATTAGAATTATTTCTTTCTGTGTATGGATATGAGCGTCATATGGTCATTGTTTGGATGTAGTAATACCTCATAATACTCCAGTGAAGAGGAAAAAAAACAGTTGTTAAAAGGTGTATTCCTCCTCCTTGAAAAATGCTGCCAGTGTTGTCACGTAGCTCAGGTGGTTTTCGGGAAGAACTTATTAAAATCCCATAAAGATGAATATCAAAGATTGAATCCCATAAAGATGAAATTATTTGCAATATGTAGTTACAGTGTATTTATAAAGCACTCTGAGGTTCTTGAGTCTTAAAATGTAGTTACTAAATGCTTTCAGATGCAAGGTGATGCCAATGCATTTCCTTTCAGCTGTTGGTATTTCAGGCTAATTTTACACCCAAACTGAAAAAAGGAAATAAAGAAAGCACTTTATGAAATGTTTGAAGGCGTTGCTATGTTGTTTAAAATTATTTGGGGAAACAAATAAAACTCCTCCCATGTTCTGAAACATGAGTATCTAAAAGGCCTCATTTTATTTAGGAGGAAAATGATCAGGAAAAAAATGCAGAGCATTTTTACAGGAAATATATTTATAATGCACCTTCTGTGAGTGTTTACAGTGGTGTTTTTTCCTCAATGCACTCCATGATAATTATGCACATACCACATACAACATATGTACTGGGTACCATATAATGCAACTTGGTTACCATTCTTTTTGAAAGAATTAAAGTTCTCTGGAATCTTGTAATACTCCTCTGGGTTTCTTGCCTAATGGTCCACTGCTCTTCCATAACTCCTGACTTTCTTAGAGCTTGTTCTGTCTTTCTCCTCCCTTTTTCCCCCTCTTGCTGCTTTTGGATGCTGTTTGAAAAACCTTTACCCCTTCTGCTCTTTGTTCTCTGATGTTCCAGTGATGCTTCCAGTATTCCCATTCTGCTCTGTGCTTTCCTTTTGCTCTCATGTACTTTCCTGCCTCAGAAAGCAAAATTTCTGCCCTTTCATGCTTCAGTTTTCCTCTTCTCCTTCTGCTGGAGACAATATTCCTTCATTGCTCACTCCTTCCTGTCTCCCTCCTGTCCCCATCACCCTTGTCCCTGCCTCCCTGCAGCCCATGGCAGCCCATTTCCACCCAGGTTTCCAGCTGCATTCCCATTGATATCCCTCCTTCCCCCTTCCCCCATGTTTTTCCTGACGCTGCTCTGCTTGCCTGCTCTGTGTGATTAGCTGGCTCCAGGCTGTGAGTTAAATGTCAGTATAATTTTTTCTTTCTTCTAGTCTTAAAGAAGTGCCATGAAATGGAATTTGAATACACAAAAAATTCACTTTTGCTGGGAAAGGCTTAACCTGCAGTGTCCAAGTAAGCACTGAATCCCCACAAGGTTTGCTTGCATTTCTTGTTAGAATCCATCCTCATCAACAGTTGCATAGTCTAAAATGCTGGAAATAAAAACACAGTGGTCAGTGAAGTAATGAAGTAATGTCACTGAGCGTAGTCTCTTTGTTCTCACATCTTGAGTGGTTGCAGTTTCTCTCTTCTCAGGATATGACACTGTCCTCGTTAACAGTGATAATGAGGGAGTAGTTGTGGGTGCACTTCACATCTTCCCTAAGCAGCTACTGCTTAGTTTTTATTTATTTAATGCAATAGTTTTCAATAAGAAGACAAAAGATCATAATCAAGTTTATATCTGAGCTTCATGGAGGTTATTAAAAAAAAACAACAACTTTCTGGCAGTGACCAGCAGCCAGTAAGTGTGTCTGACCAACTGTGACCAAGAAAATAGGACGAGCAAGACAGTGAAACAGGCTCTGTGCTGCAAATCAATCCACTGATGACAGGCAGGACCCAGGGTCAGGGTGCAGTGGTTTTGTTCTGAGCACTGGGAAAAAGGTCAGGAAAGATGAACAGCTCGGCAGCAAGAGGGATTCTGGAGTTTGGTTTTGCCTCTTGCTGAACTTTCAGCAGTGAAGAGGTGGAGGCAGGGATGGACTGGCCAGGCAGATGCCTCTGGGTAGGGGCAGAGCTGGGCATCACAACTTGCAGAAGAACCCACTGGGCCGTTGCTGGCCCTTTTCCCAGCCAGGGCTGGTATCCATGATTGACCTGCTGTGCCAAACTGGTGGTAGGGATGTGGCAGATGAGCATTAGGCATGGAGGGCTTGACCCTTGACTTGTGCTTTTGGCATCCCCACGGCACATGGAAATGCGAACTCAAGGGCTTGGCTGGGTTGGGGCCAGGAGAGCCTTCCGTGGCCAGGCACCAATATCTTGTGCTTTTGATCAAAACTGAGTCTGCTTTATATATAGGGGAAAAGTGCTCTTATTACATCACTGACCCTCTCTCTCAATTTAAAGCTCTTCTGTATTGCTCTCAACTGTTCGCAGATACTTTATATTAAGATAAGGATCCTTGTTTGGGTTTTAGAGAGATTTAAAGTAGCCTGAGGGAAAGCAGTGCACCCGGCAAGGGCAGTTACTGTTCAATGAAAAAGACATTGCTACAATAAATACAGCAAACAAACCCAGGTCAGGAGGAGAGAGATGACATTTTGGGAATTAAGTCCTGCCTTGCTGTGCTGTCATTCAGGTCAATATTTTCTGTCAAGTGCCACCCAGGAGCCACAGTCTGCGTGGTCCCTTCTCCCTGAAGGGGGAGGCTCTGTGCAAGGTGCAAATGGAGATACCACAGACAACCACCCTGGAAGGATATCACTGGCTTTTTATGTCCTTGACATGCAGTAGCAGATGAAATTAGAGTTGGCTGTTGATAAATATATAGGTGATTATAACTGGAATTGGGCTGTGCAGGGTGTTCTTCCCTGTGGATTGGGCTAAGGACGTGATGGAGGGAAATGCAGATATTTTGATCTTTAATGTGTGTTTGATTTCCAAAGATAAGAAATTGAATAAGTTAATATTTTACAACCAGTTCCTTTTGCTTTCTTCATGAGTTGAACAGGGAGTCTCTCAGAGAATAAAGCCTTGATGAGTGGAAAGATCAGGAAGAAATCTGATTTTAAGAAGGAATGGGAAAATTTATTTGTACATGGCACATTTTGCTTGCTCTCTTCCCCATGCTCATGGGAACTTTTTGATGAAAATCTAGTAAAAAATAAATTAGAGATCGATATAAAAATGAAAATTTACCTACTTTTTACTTGAAAAGTAAACATTGCTCCTAAGCCAAAATGTATCTTTTAAAATATAGAAGCTAAACTGGAGTGAAGTTGTGTGCAAGGTTTTAGCTTCATCTGTTAATGGCTTTTTTACGCTGGTGCATCTGGAAGATCTTTAGGAATCTCACTTCTAAGTGCTCTGCATGTTTCTGAAGAGTCTTTCTGTTGTATCATGTTCTCGGCTGCCTTTTAGACCTAAACACTCTTAGGAGACACCAAATTAGGTTCTCTAGATTTGTTTACATATGAGACCTTGAGAAGGACTCTTGAGCAGAGGTTTCATGTATTAACACTTTAATCCTGTCATATCTGAAGCTCTGTGGGGAAATAATTAAAAAAAGATAAATATGTTTCTATCAGACCAATTTACATTTTCCTCCCTTTTCACAAAAACTCACCCTTCCTTAAGATCTGTGATTATCCAACCTCAGCTGGTTAATCCTCACTCCTTCCTTCCCTTTTAACAGAAAAGGAGACTTGAATGTTTGGCAAAAAACAAGCACATTTGCCTTCAGTAAGAAGCTTAAGCCTGACAACAAAATACAAACTTTTGCTTGTTTTGAAAGGTCAGTGGGCAGAAGAGCTGCCCTGGGAGAACAGATGCCTTTCTAGTGTTCTCTTTATCACCTGAACACCTTTCAGATGAGCTGTCTGCTTTTGTGGCACTTGGGGTGAGGAGGTTAGACATCTAAGTGGCATCAGGACTGTGGACAATAATGGTCTGTTAATAGACATTACAGTGATTAATAGCTTTTAAAAGCATTGTTACATTAAGGCAGATTTTTCAGTCAGACTGTTGAGATCAACTGAGAAGTCAATGTTGGAGAGAAACATATTGATGCTTGGACCAGCAGAAGAGAGCTGTGAGGCCACAGCTATGCAGGATAGAGGTGTTGCTGTTTTTGTTAATGTTGGGGGATAGCCTTATGTTGGGAGTCCTGCCCTCCTCCTTTTTCTTTGTTAAGCATTTTACAGCTGGACTGTGCCTTTTGACTTCTGATTTTTCACAGGTATTGCTGCTGCTGGTGATGTGCAGCAAACACGCCTTTGTGCCGAGTAGCTCAGTGTTGGCACCTTGCCATTTCAGGCTTTCTGCAAAGCTCCCTGCATGAGAAACACGAGTCACTGTCGAGCTGGAGCACTTGTTAGCACACTGAGTTTTATACCCTGCAATCCTACAGCTTATTTGTCTTGCTATCATGCATAGGAACCTTCACTGTGGAACAGAACTTTGTTGTACTTGTAAATAAATATTGAAAGAAAAGAAAGTCTTCCCCCTACTGAGAGTCTGGGAATACGAGAGACGTTTTCTGCACATCTATGGACACGTGTGGAAAAAAAAGGGTGAAAATGAATCACTCTGAGAACGGGTGATCTCAGCATGAACACTGCTCCTGCATGCCCCTTCCACAAAGTCTTTTGTAAGGCATTCCAGTGAAGGGTTTAAAAGAGATAAGGAGATTTTGTACAAGTTGGTGGAAGCTCCTGCGAAGGGCCCAGATCAGGTGTAGATAAAATCTGAAGGTTGCTGTTTGAAACTGTAATCTGTAAGGAGTATTTATTGACTAAAGATAGGATCAGTTCTCAGTGTAGCCATTGAGAAATGAGAGGTAAGGTGGAAAAAAGATCTCGTGAGAGGTTGTTTTGCCTGAAGATAAGTCGCGTTGACAAGTCAAGAGATTGAGGACTTCTGTGGGGTTTTGGGGGTCTGTCTGTTCACCACTCACCACTGCACAATGCAATTTGCAGTACTGACATTTTTCTCGTTCAGACTCCTCATTTGTCTGTTCATTTACCTTGGGCTTTATAGATTAACATGCAAATTGTAGCCCATGCTGATATTTATCTTTCTGTTGTGTGTTTGGCTTATCTCTGTATTTTCCAGAGTGCTCACTTCTTTCTGTGTTGTTAAGGTCAGTGGTTCTCAGTTGGATCTATCCATCTCATGGTAAGCCCGGGCCCCCGACGTGAAGCCATTTGTTTAACCGTTTCAGCATCTCTGTCACCCTCTTGCTGGTGATTGAGTCTGCTGCAGAGACACGCATCTACACAGCCACACTTGATTTGTTGCAGGTCATTTTCCCCCTCCACATTCAATTCTCCCTTGTCATCCGTCAACTGCTTCATCTTTGTGCCGCTCTCCTCCTTCAGCCTGTGTGTCGACCTCCGCCGTTGCCAGCCACACCAGATGGAAGCAAAGTTGTGTGCCCATCATGCCACTGAGCACATCCAGGCCCAGGACAGAGTGTGCCAGCTGGCTTTGGAGGTATCATTTTATGTGTCCTCCAGTTGCCATTGGTTTGGAGGGTAATTTGGCGTGTTGATTTTGGTCAGAAGAGTTATCTGTGCATCTGTGGCAAGCCATCTGCTTCGTGTGCAGTCACTGGCATGAGGAGTGCAATGGTCAGTGCACCTGACCCTTCCTGCCATGTCATGGTTGATAACTCCTGTCTGCTGCATGTTGACATTGGTGTCTGGCTGGCTCAGTGTCAGTGAAATGCTCTGTCCTAATGTGGCTTTCAGGGTGAGTGTCCAGTTGCCTTTTCAATTACACCTACTCGCCTTTGTTTTTCCAGTATCCTTTGAGATAGTGCCAAGAGCTTTGCCCACGGTTTCCAGTCACACGCAGTTGGTAGATGCAGTTTTCTTTAGGGTGTTTTGCATACATAGAGCCTTGTATCCTCCTGTGTGTACATTCCTGTGGCAGAGAAACACTGCTACTGGTGCCTTTCCTGCCTGTGTTGTTATCAGTAGTGGGTGAAGACAGACTGATGATGTGTTTGAAAATACATTCCTACACATCTCTCTCTTGCCTCTTGGCCCAGGCTGTGCTGCTACTTTGGGAACAAAGCCAGAATGCAGCCCTAATTTTGCATTATGCAACCATCAGCTTGAAAATGCTGAACCAATTAACCATGGGCTCACCCAGAGTGCCGGGAGTGTCCGTGCAGGTGTTGGTGTGTGCTGTGCCATAGGTTAGCACACTTCTCCTCTCAGGAACAAGAGCGGGTCATTATGACTGACCAGATTTCTAGTCATGATGTTTTCGATGCTATTTGCTGACACACGGTAAATGCTGATTTTTAGTTTCTCCTTACCTCACTAAATAAAGTGAAGCTGGAAATATTTCAGTACTTTGAATTTGCTGCTGCATGGGAACATAGTGGTACTTCCAAATGGGAGGTTCAGACTTCTCAAATGTGAAATTTGGTGCTTGTGTCTCAGCAATTTTTTGCTCATCAACATGCTCAAGTCATTCTGCATTTGAATGGGTGAAGTAAGGTATAATTAATGTTCCTATTGTTTCCAGTTGTTAGGAAAAGCAGACTGAGCCAAAAGTCACCTGACTCTATTCTTGAACAACAGGAGTTAGATGAAATATATTCCTAAACAATCAGACTAAATTACATGTATACTTTGGCAGACTCCAAATGAATGACACTGAATCCTTAAAACTGTGACCATTAAATCAAGCACCAGCTTTGATACCATTAATGAAGAAATAATGTTTTGACGTTCATACCTTCATAAATTCTGACACTTGCAATTGCCCTCAAGTACCAAAATACCATTGTCATCTGCAATAATGTGCTCTTCAAAAATATTGCCTGAGCTGTGCAAGGCTGGGTGCTTTATGTTAGGAAAGGACAAACATTTCTTTTTTGTGCTTTTATTTCCCTTTCCTTGGTGGCTGCAGGTCCTGCTGTTGGAGCCCTCAGCTGTGCTTCAAGGTCTTGTGCAGTGACTGTCGTGTGAGTCAATAAGGCTTGAGCTGAGCCTCCAGACCTAAATGGTGTGTTGGGCACTGACTTACATATTGATGTATGACTGCTTCCTTTTCCATCCTCAGAAAGGGCTTTAATGCTGCTCTTTCTTTTGTTGGTATTGCCTTTTGTTCCCATTACATGGAGGACAATCCAGTCTGAGAAAGATAAATTTCACAATTTGTCTTGTCAGGCTCCAAGATGGAGTTTTCCGTTCCGCTGGCCGGGCAGAGGAGCAGCAGGACTCGCTCCATGGGTGGCTGTGCAGGGACCCCTCGCTGTTGTGTTGGGGTCTGTGTATTTGCCTCCCACACAGCAACCTGAAAATGCACCTCAGGAACTCACACCTCCTTGGCTTGCTCTCTTCCTACCATTGGCAGGGCTCAGCAGTGCTGCCTTGGGATGTAAAACCACTCAGTACCCTGCTTGGAAAGTCATCAATTATTAACATTCAATACCCACTCTGTGCACTTGCACTGCTTAAGGATTCATTATGTTGCCTTTTGGTTGACCTGACAAAGCTGTTCAGTGCCTTTCCTCCCTGTGCAAAGTCCTAGATTCAACTTTGCTCCTGGGACCACGTACTCCAGCTCTGGCTGACCTTTCACAGGAAGGCAAGAGCAGAACACAACTGAGAAATTAATTTCTGCAGAGAGTTAAACAAAAGTATAAAAAATATTTTGCTTCCTGAGAAGGGAAAACCAGCAGTGATCATGCTAAAGGTAATAGGAATCTGGTTCACATTGCTCACTGCCCTTTACTGCAGCAGTTAAATGTGTGGTGGAGAAATTCTCTCGCTATACAGTTGTTATTGTTGACCCATTTTCCCAACAGCTAATGGCTGAGACTGAATACATATTAAGACCATTATAATTGTTAAATTTTGCCTGGCTGCACCGGGAATTCTGTGAATATTGTGAGTCTGGCCCAGAGCTCTTTGCTAATCAAACACAAATTAAAACCAACCCAACTGACTGCTGTAAAAATATTGGTACACTTGCCTGGTAGATTTACAGCCTCACGTACTGAGAGAGCTTGAGACCCTCTCTTAAAATACATGGCCATGTCTCCATTTTACAGAGAATGGAAATGAGATGCACTAAGGTCTTTAACTTGCAGCCATACAGCAGATGAGAATTGGCTGCTCCTAGTTTGAGGCTGGGAACTCTACCTTTGGTAAAGAGGTAGACATTAGACAGATTTACTTCAAGTTTTCTATATGTAAGAGGTGATTTGTAGTCTTGGTATTGCATTTCTTGCTTCAATAAATAGCTGTTTTCTGAATGCTGTATATTGGTGCAGTGCCAAAAAAGGCCGTTACAAGTTTTACTGCGATAAATTCCAGTGAAGAAATACATTAAAACCTTTTTTCTTTTAGTTTACCTTTAAGAACATCAGGCAAAACAATGCAGTTATGGGGCAGGAATAAAGGGAGATATCCTGCATTTTTCTGAAAATGCATATTGCATGCTGTCGATTGCCATTTTCCTTGTGCTGCACTCAGCGTGGCATCCTATAGCACAATGTAAACAAAATTATAATCTTATCAAGCAGGCTGCTCCTACAGTGATGACAGCTACTTAGATTGCCAGAAGCAGGGCCAGAAAAACAGAGACCATTTGAAAGCAGCTGACAAATTTTTTTAGCAGTGTGGGTTGAAAGCGAATTATAATCAAGATTTCATTACATGCTATTCTGAAGGGTCAACACAATGAGTCTCCGGCAGACCTCAAGCCTGGAATGCAGATGGGGTCAGTGACCTAACACAGCAATATCCTGGGTGTTGGGATGAGGTTGGAAAGACTCATGGGATCTAATTCTTCTTGGGTGTTAAGTGCACTGGGGTTATTGCACCATCCAGTTGATGGGATGGAGTCACACTCTGCTTAGTCCAAAGCCAACCAGACAGCTTTGGGCTGACTGAGGACTCAAGGGGAAGGTACTCAACTGTTTTGCTAAGAAAGGTATGTCCTTAATTCACCTACATATTGAACTGGCTCTCAAAATACTGCTTAATGCTTTTAGCATTATCATTAGGGCTTCTGGTTTTGCTCGCTGCAGAAAGGTTTGCTGCACCAGGGCCCTGGCGAGAACCTGAGATTTAAAATTTCACCCATTTTAAAGGTGTTTTTGGGAATAATGACCCTGTCCTAGAACTCGTAACATCCAACAAAAAACTTGCTGCCCCATTTCATATCCATTGTGTTGTTGACCAGTACATCATAAAAAAACCCTGGAGGCTTGGAGTGAAATAGTGCTCCAGGGATGGCAACATCAGATTTAGCAGGAGCTCAGAACTGCTCCATCACATGCTCACTTTTAAATATTCCATAAAAGGCCATGGCCCCAGTGCATTTTGTTTCCCTGACACAAAGGAAGTACATTTGAAGTTGGCTACAGAACTGTCTCTCTTGCTTGTAAAATGTTGTCTCTCTTATATATTTTCAGCTATTCCTGAAGTGTATTGCATATATAATTAAAACATTAATAAAAATAACAGCAGGAAGAGTTCATCAGCAATTCAAATACAAATATTTGTGAAAATCTGTCTTCTCCAACATGTTCCTTTCCCCTCTGACTGTTTTTTTTTATTTTGGGTAAAAATATCATAAGCAACATTGCTTAACCATTTTCACAGCTCCAGCATCTCTGTAGGATAGTAAATTTATTTAGCTATTGAATTAATTTACCATAGATTGTGCAAGCTCATTATTGTTGAGCACTTTAGGACACATCCTCTGCATATTCAGGGCAGGGAAGGCTCCTGTGTGGTGTTGCCTGTCCATTCCCACTCTAGCCCTGGGAGTTCACCCATGGATTTGGGGCAATCCTGACTCTCCCCACTGCAGCTTGGCACTCACAGAGAGCACCAGGCACCTTTGTCACGTTCTTCTTTCTGAAACTTCACCACAGCTGCCACAGTTGGGTTGTGTTTGGGAAGGTAACCACAACATCCCACCTGCTATTTCCCATGGTTTTGGTGGGATTTGTGTACTTGCCTTACATTGAAATCCTCAGCTTTGTAAGACTCTTAAAAACCTTGCAGCATGTGTCTACTACCTGAACCCATAGTATCTCTTTTTTAAGAAGTGCTGTCAAATGAGTTAGACTTTTCTAATTCTGAGTTATTGAATTTCCTCAGGATAGAATCTAAATTGTACTTTGCCCCTTATTGCTGTGATCTGTTGTGTGTCTGTGGCAAGTGCTGTATTCCTAAGGAAAACATTTGGACAGTGTGCAGCGTTAGTATGTTGTTTTGAGTAAGGATCACAGAATCCAGCCAACAAATATGTCCAATGCATTGGTTGGAAATAGGTTCCCTTTCCAACAGATGGATTAAAAAAAAAAAAAAAGAAAAAAACAAAAAAGAGGAAAGTGGCTGATATGGAGAGCACTGTTCACTTCCTTAATTAAAAGGTCCCCTTTATTTGAGGTGGTTTTTTCTGTTTTACTAGTTTACTTTTCAGTTTTTTGTTAGTGGATGAGTCCATGGCCCTGGAGAGAAAGGAATCACTTTCTGGAGAGAGTTTATCCATGGCCTTGCTGTGGTTTCTCTGTATTTCTTGACTGATTTAGCATTTCACTAAGTCATGTCTTTGGAGTGCTCAGTTGTGAGGAGGATCTTTGTTTTAAGAATGGAAAGAGAGGATTTAAAAACCTGGCTGGTGCAGGATGCTGAGCTCTAGTGCTGGCAATCCCTCTTTTGAGTTACCTCTTTTTGAAGGAGCACTGGATACAGTTGGACTCTTCACCCCCTGGCATTTCACTCCCAAGCCACCCAGGTCATATTAAAAGACTTTGCAATGAATCCCACGCTTTAATTGTTTAAAAAGCCACTGTTTACTTCCCGAACAGGAAACCTGGGATCTCCCTGCAGGGCATCCAGCCTGGCTCTGTGGAACCAGACGCTGATTCAGTCCCTCCATAAGGAAGGCAGTTCTGCTGTTACTCTGTGTGTCGATTGACATTAATCCCATAATTGAAGCATCCAGTTTTAGGATTAAGCTGATATTTATCAGCAAAACCCTGCTAAAAAAGCACAGATTTGCAGTAAATGGTGATTTAGACCAACCCTGCCTGCTCCTCCAACACACATCAAACTTCTCTGTATTTCTCGCTTCTTCACATCTCCAGCAACTCCCCGAACTTGGCTGCTGCTCTGTGGGATGGGACTGGATCAGCTTGAGCAGGCATAGACTCAGAGCGTGAAAGAAAATAGTCTCTGAAATTTATAAGCAAATGAATGCCACCAACCAGAAATTCAATTTGTAATAGCAACACAATCCCTTTCAGGAACAGAGAGGAAGTTTTTGCTACCAGAACATGTGACTGTTGTGTCAAGTAGAAATTCCCTGGGCAGGAGCTTGGTGTGAAGAGGATGATGTCCCAGTGCCAGAAGAGCAGTGCCTTTGCTCTTGGGTTTGTAAGTGAATTCAGCTGGTTCATAAGACCAGCTGGCACCAGGAACATCAGAGGTCCCAGCAGGAGGCAGCCACTCCTTTTACTGCAGTGAAAGCAAAATAAGGTTGACATTATTTTATCAGAAACTACCTGGATTTATATCCTTAACTGTGTTTCGTGTTGTGACAGGGAATGTCAAACTGCTTATCTCTGACAGAGCATTTTCTTCCATTCCTTACAAATATCTTTAATTTGGTTGTGATGCTTCAGTACATTTCAAATGCCTTGTCTTTATATTTTCATGTAAGTGATTTTTCCCTTTGTTTTCATTTAATTTCTGTTACTTTCTGATGCTCACAATATTTCCTTTCTAGCTTCAAAAGGCAGCTAACTAGTTATAATGAATTATATCACAAAATGGAAAAGAAATGTTTGCCAAGAGATGTATTGCCTTTTTTTTATTATTTCTGGATATAAGCCATTATCTTGTAGCACTGCAAGAATGTGAATGCTTGAAAAAAATTCAGTGAAGCTCTATAAAACTCCTTTAAGAAAGAAGTCACAAAGATGCTTTGCATGGGAGTTGAATATTGTTATGTGTTTCTTGGATATGGGTAACGTTTTCTGGAGATTTGTTGCTCTAGAACCCCTGTAACAAATAGCAGGATTTGTGCTGAGAAAGGAGTGTCATCCGTTCAAAGCTGCCTTCAGTTTTGGTCTGTGATTGGGGGTTTCTTTGGGTGTTCTTTTTGTTGTTGTCTGTATTGTTTTATCTGTTTTTTTCAGGCAAAGGTTAGGACTGCTGTAGGTTAAAAAAACTGGAAAGGAAGAGAAAGTAAATAAACCTTTGCTTTTTGATTTATTATGTTCATTTCACAGCTGTTTTGGTACATTTTGTTTTGCTCTTTTAGGTAGTCAGTTGGAAAAACAAATCTGGAAATTAGGCAAATGTGATTATAAAATGACACACAACTGAAACTAAAGCCTGAGGAGCAGGTGAACTGCCTGAAACAACTTACTCGAGAGTATTTTTGGCTAATTTCTTAGTCTGACTCACTAAGACAATGTCATGTCCTTTGATTGAGTTTTAACTGAGGATGTCTGTCTCTCTCTCTCTTTTTTTTTTTTTCAATTTTTAAGTGTATTTAATGTTTCTGAATGTCCTCCAGGGCTTCCCAAACCTGTCTGAGGTGGAGTCTTGACCTCAGAGACAACCTAGTAAAGATAAAGGCAGCAATAAAGTCTCAACATGAAGCAAATATTGACTGATTTATGAGGGATCCTTGTGTCTTTAAATCATCCTTTCAAAACATGTTATGTCAGCATGAAATTTCATGGTAGGAATAGTCAGTTTTAACCCCTTTTAGCTTTTCAAAGCTCCAATAAATCACTTAAATCCAATAAATTCTATGTGAGTCGTGAAATGCAAGTGTCAGGCAAGTTAGACTCAAATACTGCTAATGTTATGGTTTGTGGTGGTTCTCATTGTTTATGCCCTGAAATAAATTAATAAATGAAAGATAACAGTCCCCAGTTATAGCAGAGGCCATCTGGGGTGAGGAACAGGTGATTCAAATAATTTCCATCCTGGATTTATGTTTTTAAATGAGCAATATTTTATGGAGTTTTGTGAGGGGGAGGAGAAAAGAGAGGCAAAGTTGACCAGAAATCCCAACAGATGCACTGAATAAGCAAGAAAATACAAAATATGAAGTAGAATATCCATGCTCTCCTAGACAAAAACTGTTCTTGGAAGGAAAAAAAAGGATTTTTCATCTGTTTTTATTGATGTAATTGTCTTCCTTTTCTTTCCATATCAGAAACAAATGTGACTTAGAGATGCAGCAATATATGGTTTCAAGGCCTTCAGGGATGAATGAAGGTTGTGCAGGCGTGAAGCAAACATGAGCTGATGGGACATGGTCATTGCCTGTTGCTCTGGAGCACATTATAGGTCTTGAGTCTCAAATTCCTTGGCAGGGACCACAGAGAGCATCAATGCCCCCATCCTGTCTGGATGATATCCCCCCTTGCACATAGTTCTGGTGATAGCTGTGTCCATGGCTGGATACAGCCGTGCTGTAAGGATAATTAGGCAAAGATCTGCCGACCTGAGCTAAAACCCTGATTTATATGGGTCAGGTACACACAGAGTCTGTTGCTGCTGCACAGAGAAATGTGACAAATGTGACACTGCTCAACAGTTATGAAGGTGCTGTGAAAAACTGGGAATGGACCAAAAGCTCCTCCTTGGTAGGAGCCCACAGAACAGCAGCACTGCCAGAGCAGTGAAACCCCAGGTAACACCAGGATTAGGGAATCAGGAAAGCTGGGGCAGCCTCACTGGGCAGTTGCCAGAAGTGCTGACTAGAGATCAGTCACCTTACTGGGCTGTATTTTTTCCTTTGCAATAGTTTTTCTATCACAGCCAGTGTTGTATTTCATTAAGATTTATTGTGTAATAACAATTCTTGAGAGGCTGTGAAATTGAAGTCACCCATTCTGATACACAGCTGATAGACTTATCATTTGGGATCAGTCTCATATTAGAGGAATGAAATGCCAGTGTTGCAAAAAGCTAAATGGAAAAGCACTGAAATTTATTATATTCCAGTATTTAATTGTTGATAATGAATGGTGTGGGGTTTTGTTTTTTGTTTGTCTTAAAATTAACTGTCCTCAAAACACAAATGTGCATGAAGAGGTATTGCATGTTTCTGGACTCTGAAAGGCTCTCTGCTGCCAACCTCTCGTCTCTACATGGAGACACTGAGCGTCTGAGGGGATGTGGAGTACAAGCTGCTTATTCTATTTCATGGCATCTCTCAGAGATATAAAACATGCTTTCATTCCAGAATTCAATAAAACCAAAATCATTTTAGCTGAAATTGAATTGTTACCACATCTGTTGCTGAATCACGTGAAATGGGTGCGACTGCCAGAGACACTGCTGGATTTCCAGTGGAATTCTTCATCCCGCATCACGCTGACTGATGCTAAGCCCCAGCCACCAGCCTACAGCTTGTGTTAGAAAACATCTGCTTGATTCCCCTGCATTGAAACACATCTAGAAAACTGTTAGAACATTTTGGCTGTCAGGCAGCAAGAACTTGGACAGAAATCCCTTTAAATGAATGTGCTCCCATTGGCTGCTGGAGGCGATCTATGGGGTTCTCTGTGATCAGTGGTTGCCAGAGTCACTGGGGATCATCCAACTCAGGATGCAGATACCCATCCTGGCTGCACAGGGAGTAAGCCCAGATTGGGGATGACTCTTCTGTTCTACCTCATCTCCTTTATCAGAATCACTATAATCTAATTTTTCTCTTTATCCTGCCTATTTTTTCAAAAAATTTTTTTAAATATTTTTCAATTCCTCCCTCTGGAAAATCCTTATACAAAAAGGAGAGATGGTAGAGAGACTGAGAAAAAGACCTCATGAAAATTGAAAGTGGGGGAAAAAGTGTAATCAGCTGTTTGTTTTTTCCAATCTGGGTAAAAATGTAGGGAAGAAAAAAGCCATGGCCTTCTCCAAATTAAGAAATCTTGTTCTGTCCAAAGTATTTTCATTTAAATATTTTTATTTGCCTTATTGTGGTGTAATAATAACTATCGTTTAGTGTTAGTAAATTCTACCTAAATCATCCCTAGGGCCCAAGGGCTGTCAAATTGAACCTGAATTTGTTTCATGGGAAGCAGAGCTTGAGAGCTGTGTCTCTGGGCCAGCCCTACATTTCTGCTCTTACAGATTTCAGTAGCATGCTAATAGGATTAGGTACTACAAAGCTGTCTTGTATTCAGAATTAATATCAGAGGGGAGTGTGCCGTGGAACAGAATTTCCTGCAAAGAGTGCTGATAGCAGGAGCACAAACTCACCGTGAGATTCAACCAGCACATTACTACTTACTGCTCTGAGCTTCCTCTTCCATCTCTTTGGATTGCTGCTATTCCAAACCCTCCTCCTTTTCACATGGCTCCTTGGCTTCCTCCAGAAGATCCCCTTCAGATGGACACTCTTGACCACACACAGATACCCTCGTGTCAGGGTGTTGTACATGTGGCTGTGTCAGGGGTTGTGATGCCTGAGGAGGAGGAACTGGAGTGGTTGTGTAAACAGCACGTGCTCAGTTTCTGAAAATACCTTTAGCTGGTGTTTCTACAAAAGTCTTGGTAAGCTTTGTCTCAGGCCAGTATGTTTCTTACAATGAGCAGTATCTTTGCTGCTCCTTCCCCTCTTTTCTTTTTATTAATTTTGCAAATTTCCACAGCACTTGAACCAGAAATATAAAAATATCAATTAACATATGCTGGGTTAAAAATAGAAGAAAAATCAAATTCCTTGTAAGGATACAAAGCTGAGCTTCAGATGATTGTGCTAATTCCCATTTACAGGGTCCAGCCCAGCATCCCCTCTCCAGCAGTGTCCATGGGCTGGGGAAGTGTGAACAGGTAAGGCACATGTGATGCTTCTCCTCTGTTGCTTCCCAGGCTCCAGCTGTTTTCAGCTCAGGGACTTTGTGCCAAGAGTGATTTCTGTGTAGATAGTAAGCATGAATAGATTTTTCTTCTGTGAACTCAATCTTCTCTAGCCTTAAGCCAGTGTAGGCTTCTGACATCCTCAGCTTCTCTTGTTAGGTACAAAAATCACCTTTGTTTGTTTGTTTTGGACATGGTTCCAGTTTGGTTTAAGGGGTCTTTGTGTCAGCACTGGAAAATTCCAAGAACAAGCTGTCCCCATCCATGCTGCCCATGCTCTGTGTTTCCTTTCCCCCTAATTATTCTTAGCATTTGATCTGCTGTCTTTTTTCCTTTGCCTTTTGGTGGCTCTGGGCTGACATTTCCGTGAGGCTATCCATTGTAAATCCAGGATTTCACTCCTATGCAGTTGTGGTTGGCTCAGAGTCCATCATTTCATATGTGAGGTTAGGATTGTTTTTCCCACATGCATATTTGACATTTATCTCTATTGAATTTCATTTGCCATCTCATATGTCATATCATTTCATAAGGTCCTTCTGCAGTTCCTCACAGTCAGCCTTTATCCTCATTACCCTGAATAAATTGATCCCAGCAAATCTCCTCCCCCTGCTTTCCAAGGGCATGTTGGAGAGTGTAGATCCCTAATTTGACCAGTGCAGGAGACAGGCTTTCAGTCCTGCCAGTCTGTGCATCTCCCTTGGTTAATTTTACTCAGTATTGTGTTGATAATTTCAGTATGCTGGGAAATGAATCGTTTGTGTCCTGTTTGCTCCAGTGGGTATTGTTTACAAGAACAAACCGTGGGAAAATGACTGCTAACATTTCAGCTTGCAGGGTGTTGGTGAGTATTCTGTTTGCAGGTGTTGGATGTTGCAGAAATCTGGGTTAATCAAGACATTTTGTTACTCTTCTTTCTCTTGAAGAGGAACCCGGTAGCTGATGAGAACCCTCAGAAGTACAAAATCTCTTCTTGAGAGTGTTTTTGCCAACCTGCTCTAATGAGCTTGGCTATTTCTGTTGATTGGGTAACAGGTTCTAGGTGTGTATTTAGAAAGGCAGTAAAGTATATTAACTGAGTTGGAGGAACCTCCTTAAAAAGCTCGCTGGTCGTAGTTGTAGAATAATTGCACAGTCATAGAATAATTAAAGTTGGAAAAGCTCTCTAAGATCATTGAGCCCAACCATTCCCCCAGCACTGCCAAGCCCACCACTAAACCATGTCCCTTAATGCCACATGGACACTAAATCCCTCCAGGGATGGTAACTCCATCACTTCCCTGAGCAGCCTGTGCCAGGGCTTGACCATCCTTTCCATAAAGAATTTTTTCCTGATATTAAAAGTCTAAACCTCCCCTGCACAACTTAAGATTGGAGATCTGTGGTGTTTGAGACTTTTCAAACTCAGAGGTCTCTTCCCTGCCCAAATCCCCTGTCTGTTCCACTAAAACCAGGAAATTCTCTGTGGAAGATTCTTTGTTGAGTCCAAAGGTGAAATTGTTTATGGTGATGTTCACTGAAGGTGTGTGTGCAGATCCGAGTCCCTGAGTTGGTGAGTAGGAGAGAAGAGGCGGAGAAGAAGGATCACGTAAAAATTTCCCTGACCTGTTCACAGTTTAATTTCTGTGGATGACATGAAAGGCACCAATAAAGCCTAGGAAACAAGTGGAATGCCTCTTCTGATGATTGTGATGTAGATGACTTGGAAGAAATCTGCCATTGGTATTACACTGCCATCCAAAATGGGCACAGTTGAAGTTGTAGCAGAAAGGCAAAGACTAAAGAGGATTTGATCAGGTACATGAATGCACAGACAGGAGTGGGAGCACAGTCCTGTGAAGCTCCTTTGCATTTCTCTCTTCTGCAACAGTAGCTTTTATTTCAGCTAACACAAAGCTTTAGTGGTTTTTGGCAGTATTTCAGGCAAATCTTCAGATAGGGATGAACTGTTCTTGAACCAAATCTCCAAAGGGTTTGGCACAAGTGTGCTCTCCTGCAATATGAAATGCAGATTTTTGTTCAGTATTTATATTTGAATAGACATTAATGAATGCCTAAAGAAAATCACCATCTCTGTTTTTCCTCTTGATATTTGATTTCCCTTTGTCTGCTTAATGCTTATGCAGATTGTACATATTGTACTGGGAAATCCTACCTGTTGGGGTTGAAGGTGTGAGGGGAAGATTCGACTCTGATATAACTGTGACAAAACATTTGCTGATCAAAAGTATCAGTTTCAGTACTGACTGTGTGATGATGATGCCAAACTGGAGGAAAATCCCTCACTTTATTTGTTATTTTTACTCATAATCTTTTCTGTGAGTCTGCTACTAAATACCACAGTGTGTGAAGTTGTTCTACAGGTACTGTTTGGAGGAGATAAGTATTATAGAATGGTTTGGGTAGGAAGGGACCTTAAAGATTACCCAGTTCCAGCCCCTGCCATGAGCAGGGATACCTTCCACTATCCCAGGTAGCTCCAAGCCCTGTCCAATCTGGCCTTGAATATTTCCAGGGATGGGGCAGCCACAACTTGTAGAATCATGTCAGCAAAGCAGGTGACATCACAGGATGACTAAATACTTGTGACCCTTCTTTGCTTTGCTGAGTCAATAGATTTATTGCTCCTGTATATTTTGTAAGGATGGTTTTTATATACCACCTGTCAAATTGTACATCCTCGTAACAGATTAGCCCTGCAGAAGGGATGCCCCAAGTTTCCTCTAGAATTTCCACGTCTCTCTGAGTAATGAGTCTTTATTTATGAAAAATTGAGTTTGTTTCATTCCCTGTCACGTTTGAAGCACAGGGATATTTTTTCTTCCCTAGGACTGGTTACATTTTAATGCATGTATTCAAAATTCAAGTCCAATCTGAAATGACCTGTATCAGCTATGATATAGTCAGGGGAAAGCATCAAAACTTGATGCATTGTGCATATTTTACATTCCTAGGCTAACTGCATCCTTGAGTTGATTTTATGCAATACATATATCCAATATTCGATTTTGATGAGAGGGTCTGTAAATGCAGATGTACTTCTCTGGGAATATATTTTGGCAGTAGTAACACATACATTGCTTTAATTTTGGATGCAGAAATCACACTGATGATTTTTTAAGCTGTGATTAGGAAAACACAGCTGAAAGGGTCAAGGAAACCGTCAATAATTACTTTTTAGAGTTTAATAGAGAAGAAAAAATACATTATTATAAAGCGAACATGGCATGGTAGGTTTCAAAGTATTTCAGTGAGTCTGGTAGGTTCTTTATTGTTTATTAACAATAAACAACAAGTTGTTTATTAATTGACAAATAAATGTTTTATTAATCTCTTTATGCAGTTGGACTGTCAGATATGTAAAAGTATTTTTTTTACAATTAACTATATCTGAGTTTTGTGTCTCAGAAGATGGTTCAAATATCTTCATAGGCTGCTATTTAGGCCTGAAGTGAAAAAGAAAATAACATGCAAAAAGGGGGTAATTAGAAGCTGCCTGTTTGCTTCCAAATTTGTAATCAGATTCATAACTCCTGCTTCAAATGGATGGAAAAGCGCTTTTTTTTGTGCAAAAGTAAAAAATAAATATTTATCATATCAAAACCATTCCAATATTTCCCTGAGCACATCAGGATTAGAAGACAGAGCTTTGTAGCTAAAATGAGTCCTCAATGGCTTCCTGAGCAGAATAGAGATACAAAATGATCTAAAAGCAGAAGTTATAAAGAAAATTTCATATATCACACCTTATTAACATGCAGACTTCAAAAGGAATAACTTGAGACATCTGTAAATTTTAGCCTTGGAAACCTTGTAACGAGATGATTTTAGTGCAAACCACATTTTGTGGCACTAACAGAGATTTGATGGAGAATTTTAAAACTTTCTAAAACCAAGAAAACTGTCAACTCAAGATAACTCAGAGTGTTAAGCCCTGGGCATGAGGTCTCAGCAGACACTGGTCCCCTGACCCATTCCTGAGAAATCGACTGCCTAAGAACTGGGAATTGACTGGGGACTTTCTCCCCTGTGTCCCTGGCTCATCCTTTATCTGCTTCTGAATGGCAGAGCCTCTCGCCATTGGAAATCCAATTACAGTTAAACAAAGATCCACCTCAGTGCCTCATGGAAAGCTTTGAAAAATGTTTTCCTTAAAGACAGTTCTGCCCACATCTGTCTGAGTGGGGAGCCGAGACTTTCTGAAGGTTTTAATGCTGTGTCTCACCCTCTCCTGAAGGAGGTTATTGGCTAATCCCGACATTAGTGTTCATCTAGACCAGTCCCTTTATAGCTCCAGGGGCCGTGTAGGTCACGCTCTTAATGCCTATTTCCTCATGAGATTGGCTTAGAAAGTTGACTTCATTAAAATGAAATGTTTTCTCTTTCCCTTTGGTTTTGTGGTCTGGTATTCTCATTGTGTCATTTCAGGATTGTATTCAGGATTTTCTCTTCCTTCCATGCACCCCTCTTTTAAAACCCAGAAGGTAGAAAATCACTTTGACTAAAGCTGAGATTCTCACATTAGAAGCTGAGATTGTCCAGCTTTTCAAAGTAGGTGATTATATAAAGTATCAAATACTATTAGAATTGGATTAAAAACCCATGAGGGCCGATATGGAGACAAATGATAATGAACAGTGGGAAAAGACAGTGAGTACAAATACAGTAATGGATAGCAAATGTCAAGAGTTCAGCATTCAATTTTATTTCCCTGTTTTTATGAGCTGGTTTTTTATTATATATATCATGGGGATTGTGTGTGTGTGGCTAAGGGAATAGCTTAAAAGGTATGTAGAGGAAAGAGGTTAAGGGTCAGGATAATCAGAGAAATTTGGGATGAGGACTGAGATGAAGCCAGGAGAGTGAGCACCAATAAGACAAAGGGGATCAGAGTGTTAAGCTCTCTGGGATGCTACAGCATGTATCCAAATTAATGTTTGGCAGCTTCCTCAGTAATTGCAGAAAGTTGGTGCTTTGTCACCAGGAGTGTTGCTTCAGTGGATACTAGAGGTGGATCCAAAACTATCTTCCTCCCATGGATGCAGTTTCTCAGCATATTCCTTCAAAACCAGAAGGAATCCTTACCTTTGTGTCCATGCAGCTCCTCCATTCCTCCTTGGGGAGTGGCTGGCAATTTTAGGGGTGGGAGCTGATTGTGACAACTGGGGCTAAAGCACAGTAAAGATTTTCAGCATATTGCAGCAAAGAGGAATGTTTTCCCAATTGAGAAGAGTGTCAGGAAAGCAAAGATGTTCCCCACCGTCCCACTAAGCTGTAGGCTCCACCAGTGAAAAGAATTCCCATATTTCACATGGGCCACTTTAATCCTGTGTTCACGAGCTGCTTTTGCAGCTCGTGCATCTCAGAAACGTGGGAGCTGTTTCCAACTGGGTGTGGACACTGTGGAGTGCTCCTGTTGTACTGTGGGCAACTGCACTCAGGTACACTGTGTTCTCTCCTGACTTGGTGATTCAGTTTTGCCCTTTTTGTGTTTTTAAAGTTCATTCAGCATTTTCCTTAGTTCTTCTCATCTAATTTCTCATTAATGACTGCCAACCTGGCCACGTGTTGCTGTACAGCCTGTCCTTGATCCATTTGCCTGAAGAGGATGAGTCATGAACAGCAGAGCTCCTGCAATACGGATTGACCCATAAACCCTGGGCTGGTTTTAGGATTAAAACCAGCTTCTGACAAGAGTGTGCTTCTGCAGCTCCTCTTGGCCACCTCTCCTCAGCCTCCTGCCCTCTGTTTGACAACTTCTGAAGTGCTGCTGTCTTGTGCCTGATTTAGGATTGAAAATGTGTCATTTCTGGCCTTTCCTTATCCTCTGTTCTAGCTTATATGGGAGGAAATGACCTATGGCTTGTTTGACAGTAGGCTTTTAGAAGGGGGATGGCTGTGACATGCTCTGCCAAAGTGATTGCAGGTATTTAGCAGGGAGTATTTAGTCTGGAGTTCATACACAGAGAGACCAATGGGGAGAGCTTCTTCCTCAGGTTTGAGACTGGACTAATTTGACATTGTGGGTTCATGGACCCCTGGGCAGTTCCTGTGAGAATATTCCCAAGCACATCCATACCAGGGCTCTGCAAAGGGTGGTTGTGCTGTGAAATGGGAGACTCTCCTCCATTACATCTCGGGGATCATTCCTGCTCCTGCAGTGACCTCCTTATCAAATGCCGCCCATTTAAAGATTCACAATGAGATTTGGCTTAACTGCCAGCTTTGCAGCAGCAACCTGCTCTCCAAGAAATCAAGCTGTGTGCTGTCTGCTCCATCAATCATTACCAGCCTGTGCTGACAGGGAGGATTCAGGACGGAGACTTGGCTGGAGATCAGGCGGCTAAAACACGGGAGAGGGCACAGCAGTGCCCTGTGCCAGCACAGCCGTGTGGGCTCTGCCCTGCAAATCATGGGGGAGAGGAATTTCTGCTCATCCTTAAGAAGGTCAACCCATGGCTTTGTGCAAGCATTAATTTTCCCCAGTTTTGGACTATCTTGTCTTTAAAATTAGCATTTGATAACAGCAGCAACATTTGGTTGTTGGTTTGTTTTTTTTTTAATATTTGAGAGGACAAAGTTTTGGAATTGACAACTTTGTCAGCACTGCTGTTGGGGCAGCATTGTGTCTTCATCAACAGCCTCGTGGATGACTTAACCAGAACAACACATGTCATCATGTCTGCTTTCCCCTCTGCTGTACAGGCTCTATTTACCACATGCATTCCATGTTGCATTGCATTACACAGCAGTTATGAGACTTCCAACAGTTTGGAGCCATCCTATATGGCTGGCAGCTCAGTGAATTAAAGGCTTGTCCAAACTCTCAGTGGTTGTTCTGAAAAGTCAGAGTGTGACATGGTGTTACACGTTCTCGCTGCCGAGACGCGCCGTGTGTGTCACACACACAAAAGAGCTGCTGTCCCCTTGCACATTCTGTTTGCTTTCACACATGACTGGCTGAAAGAGGAAAGGGTGAAAATGCATTATCATCAACTGATCTTCATAGCTGGGTGAGAAACATTTCTTCAGTCATACGTTTTACAGGCTTCATAAAAGTTCCTGCTTTTGCAATCAGGATTGATGACAACATGGGAAAGTGGAGAAGTCAGAGCAGCCTTTCAGGGTGGAGAACAAGAACCACCACCCAGCAGCAGTAGTTGATGCATTAATATCTATCATGGGTGGCACAGCTTGGATCAGGTAGACCTGAGACTTTGAAGGGAAAAGCCATCAAAGCAGACAGTTATTCACATTTTTGCAGGCCTGTCTACAAAATCAGAATCAGTGGCATTAGGATCTGCAGTAATTTTGCAAAATTGTTTCCTCTTCTAAAGGGAAAATGAATTAAGTCATACTGTGAGCAGTGTCATGGTCAGTGCCTCGTAATGGAAAAACAGCAAATAAAAATTACTTCTCCAGCAATGATGTGTTAATGTCTTTTTAGTACCAAATAAAATTTTGATAGTTATCACTGATGTATTTTTTTAATAATTGACTGGGATGCTCAATAATACTATGTATAATTTAGGAATCCAATTTATTGACAAAGCCAGGAAGAAACCACCAAAATAAATAGACACAAAAATCAGTTTAATACAATTCATGGGGAGGCATCGTAACTTCACAGCAGGCAAAATACAATAAGTACTAATGTAACCTTTTAAAATAAGGATTAAGCACAAAACCTCCCAGCCTGTCCAGAGTGGAGCATGAGATGGTGTGGAGGCTTGGATGCCTTGGTTCACAGCCTGGGATCTCTCTGTCCATCCAGAAGAGCTCTGGTTTGTTGACCACTGTTTTTTCACTTTCCACTTGAGCTGCCCTCAGTTCCCTTCTTAAAATGTCTTTCCTTCTGTGTACTC
Organism: Platyrinchus mystaceus; assembly: GCA_035041135.1. Lineage (NCBI taxonomy): Eukaryota > Metazoa > Chordata > Aves > Passeriformes > Tyrannidae > Platyrinchus > Platyrinchus mystaceus. The sequence continues at coordinate 3,852,879 of JAWWLV010000005.1, forward strand.
TTCACAGTATTTTGAGAAAGCTCTTCCATAGTGGCAGGGCTTCCTTCAATCCCGTTCCTCTTCAGCAGCTGAGTCTGTTTAGTGAGTTTATTAATTACCGTGTTGGGCTCATTGAAGTGAATACCTCATTTGGAGAAACCTCCTGGGGACTCCAGCAAACACGCATGTACTCATTAGACTGAATGATTTCCACTTGTAGATCAGCATTTTGATAATAAACATTTCATAATCTTAAGGAAAATGGAGCAAGTTGAAAGTTAGAATTTAGTTGAGGGTAGGTTTTTTGAGTTTTTTTTTTTCCCCATGGGCATCAATATGGTTATTAGATCTACAACCTGGAAAATAATTTCTCACATGATTTCTGCACTGTGCTTAAAGAAATTAATTTCTTCTGTCTTGCTGGTTCATGCAGCTCATTATATGACACTTGGCTTGGCTGTTGGCAAGTCAAAATATAAAGGGTGATGCAATTAAATGTAGTTCTGAATTTCCTCACCTTACAGCAAAGGCACAGTAACAGTGCCTAACGTGGTTTAGCACCAGAGCTGTGCAGTTTAACCCAGCACACACGGAAGATTCAAAGTCAAATAAAACTCTGAATTGGGTAACCTATAGCTGGCTTTAAAGTTGGGATTAACAAGGTGACCATAACATATGTTGGTGGGTTGGCTGTGGTGTCCAGGAGGGCTGAATGTGGAAAGATTTTGCAGTTCCTTCTGGTGCAGTGATAGGTCAGATAAAAACCTGGAAGCATTTTAATTCAGTCAGTTAAAATGCCTCTGTCTTGGGCTGTGCCCATTTTATGGACTGCAGCAGGCACAGACAGAATGGCTCATTTGCAGCAGGTCTGCAGTCGGGCTGAGGCTGCAGAATCCAACTTCCCTCCTGCCTCTGGATGAGCTGCCTGTCCCAGTCCTTGACTGCTGAGATGCTGTAGCAGTTTGGTTAATCCCTTGCAGGGAAATCTACTGCAACAAATCTGTAGCAACATTCTTGCTTACTGCTGGAGAGAACAGTCCCAGATGGTTTTGTCTGAGATGAGGATATTTGTTCAGACTGTTGGCGCAGTAATTTCTCTCCCCAGGGATGAGTCCTATAGGACTGAACTGCAGGTCACACCATGGATCAGCCTCCAACCTCCCACTCTAGATTTTAAAAGCCAGAGAAGGGAGCCTAAAAACCAGCTGGGTAGCTGGAGGCTGGGAACCCTCCTCTCCTCTGTAAAAGGAGACTTGACACCTCTATTGAGTTTCTCTGGGGGCACTTAAGGCAGAGTTTATTTACTGTGTAACACGGTAGTTTAGTGTGATTCCGGCTTGCTTCCTAATTAGTTCCACTAATTTATTTGGAACAACACTTCCTCCCTTTCTGTTGAATAACTGGATGTGGGTTCTGGGAGCACCTCTACTCCCTCATTTAGCTGCTGTACACTTGCAGGATGCTGTGTTTGCTCTCTGAGGCCCATGTTGGAATAACTATTACCTTTATGAGCACTTTACCTTAGCAATGCCCAAAGGCCCTTCTGGAATAATTGCTGCAGACTTTGTGTAGACAGAAGATGTTGCCCTGATCCATTTGGAAGCTGTGTATTCCTAAGGAGCTCCAGTGTGGGGCAGTCGTTGCAGCACAGGGGTTCCTGGGAGCCTGACCTTCAGGGAGATGGTGATGAGGGGTAAAGTGAACAGCCTGACCCTTGGTGAGTTGACAGCAGGGTGGTGGAAATGCCCAACTTCTAATTTTAATAAGTGCACAGACACACCAGTGCACTGGCAGGTCCTGGGACAAGATGATGCCTTGAACTTATCCTATTCCTCTGTGTTTTTAATGGCTGCATCAACCACTGGGAATAGTCTGATTTGGTCACCATTCCCATGCTGTTTTTTTGCCAGTGTGACCATTAACTACCCTTGACAAACATATATATCTGCATGTCACTGTATTCACATATCCCAGCTGGCTCCACGGTTCTGTTGGGAGCATTCTGGGTTTCAGGCAGACCAAATTCCTTTTGTGCCTGTGCATTGAGCTGCCTTCAGTGTCCATACCTGCACTGTGTGACACAATACAGATGAGTTTGTAGATAATTCCAACAATTGCATTCACTCATTTTATTTCTCATTCTTCACTAATTAAATTGTGCCTGGTATAATTTAATCTATGTATTGGCCTTTAATTCAATAAGACTATTCAGTAAAATAGAATCAGAGAATTTTTGTATACTTTAACTGTCTTCTGCTCCATATCCTGCTGCCTGCTGACCTGTTCTCTCATCCGTGCCACTTCCCAACCTTGCTTACTCTCTGCTTAATTATCACCTTTAAAAATTATGTAATTAATTCTATAACATATGCACAGTTGTAGCTAAAACTCTTTAGCTTGAGAGCAATTTGTACAGAAGCAGACTTGGTAGTGAATCTTCCTGTGCAAGTGTTGCTTGTCTGGTCTTCTCCATGGACAGCTGGCTGTAACCTTTGGGATTTTGGTAGGTGGAGTGGAGTGCAAGGGAGGGATCACACAGGGGCAGGTATTGCTCTGCAGCAGTTGCCTCTTAGCAAGGTCCACATGTGCTTGTGCTTGATGTTAGAACTCATCACCAACGGCTCAGGGAGCGAAAGTGCCAGAACTGACTTCATGAATCAAGTACTTCCTTTGTCAGAGTCACTTCCTTCACTCTACCATCACCACAGGTGTGCTCAGAGCAAAGAGAGCCCTGGACACTTTACCAGCTTCATGTCCCCATTCCATACAAATACACACCTGTACTGTGCCACATGGGTGTCTTTGGCTCAGACATCCACGTGGATGTCTTTAACATGTTGCAACTTCTCAAAGTTTCACAATGGGATATACTATATTATGGAATGATTTTCTGGTATTTTCATTTGGTCTTTTTCCTTTTGGCAAAGGACATTTTCCCCCCTTCCCCTGGCTGTGGAGTTGGAGGTCACTGCAGGCTGCTCTGCCAGAGGTGCTGCCTGTGTGAGAGCAGACATGAGGTAATCAGGCTGGCACAACAATGGGCTGTTATTTATGAAGCCAGCCCTTTTCTAACTTTTCCTTTGTTTATGCAGTGTGATTTCAATGGCATAAATACTGAAAGGTATACCACTGAGAGATGAGAAGTTCCCTCATTCATCTCTGCAATTAAACTTCTGGCCATGGTGGCTTTTCCTTTTAACTACCTTTTAGGATGGAGTTCAGGATTTCAAGAGGTTTCACTGACTGAATTATTTTAATGAGGTTTAAGAGCTTTTGAGGGAATTTTGAATAGTATTCAATTTTCTGTTTTCTTTGCAGGTTTAGGCTTTATTTTTCAGCACGATCCTTGAGTTCCTGAGTGACTTCAAACAAATTCTTTTTCTGTGTCAGATTTTCACCACATCTGTACCAGGGTAAACCTTGTTATTGCCTTTAACTGTCTTTAAAGTGTCCAGTATTGTATGTGAGCTACCCTAGAGCTGGATGCTCTCCCTGTAACTGCTCAGCTGCTCCCTTTCTTACTAGCAGAGTCTCTGCAGCCTCTGGGCTTGTCCTGGAAATGTGTCACATAATGACAAATATTTTAAGGAAAGGAATCCTGATTGAGTTTTTCTGCAAAGAATGGGCAAAGTTACTGCATGATAAACCCAAGAAATGCTGTATCGTGCTTCTATCAGCTGTAGGACAGAAGGTGCTTTAGTTCCATTGACAGAGCTCTATTAATTGGGGTTGCTTCAAACCTGAACCAGGGTATGCTGGGGAGAAGGATATACAGCAGTGAATTTCAGACTTCCCTAGAAGAAGCAGGGTTTTCTGTGGAAGGGCTGGCACTTATATTTGTTTTATCTGCTCAGACTTTGGTACTCTCTGTATTTCAGTAAAGTGGATGTCGTGTTACGTGCCAGAGCCAGCCACAGCGGCCTATATGAGACTTATGCACAGGAGAATCCCAGGATGCTCCTGCCTGTAGAGCCCTCCAAGCCTTTTTCTAGTTACAAGGGAGGTTCAGCCCTGCAGCCAGGCACTAACATGGGCGGTTCCTTGGCAGGGACTGAAAAAGAAAGTGAGAAAGGTGTTTGAGTGTCACTTCCACAGCTCTTTCCAGACTTTATCTACAGACTTTCCAGTCTTTATCTACAGACCCCACAATCACAGAATGGTTTGGGTTGGAATGGACTTCAAAGTTCATTTAATTCCATCCCCTGTCATGGGCAGGGACACCTTCCACTAGTCCAGATTGCTCCAAGCCCCGTCCAACCTGGCCTTGAACACTTCCAGGGATGGGGCAGCCGCAGCTTCTCTGGGCAACCTGTGCCAGGGCCTCACCACCTTCACAGAGAGGAATTGGGATTTTAAAGATTTGTGATGAAAAAAAAAACCAAGTAAGCTGTCTTTGGACTCTCAGGTAACTGAATTGTTCCTTTCAGTAGCAGTCACAGATTTTGTGGGTGAATTTTATTGTGAAGAGGAACATAAAGAAAATCCGTGGTCACTGTAGAGCTTTAATTGTTTTAAGCTGTATGATCTTGCAATAGCAAGAGGAGCTGGCATGAATCAACCTAGTCTCATTTCAAACAGCTGTTTAATGAGAGCTATCTTGTAAGATCCCCTGTTAAGAATAGGCCGTAATGAGTATGATGAAACCACCTCATCCTTGAAAACAAATTCCTTTTTGTGGCTTAATTAAAAGTGCTCCTAGTACTTCTGTGAGCATACATGATAGCTTAAGAAAGCCTCTGTTTTAATTTATACAAAGAAGTCTCAATTAAGAAGCAAAATAGATAATATATTGCTTTAATATTATATAGTAAAAACTAATCTTATTTCTGAACTACCGTTATCTTTCAGTCAAATACTGTGTACGTCTTAACAGTGTAACAGATTTCCCTGAGAGACCAGCATGACAGCCATGTCCTGTCTTACTGGGATGGAAAAATTGGTGAAATCAGAGAAACTGATTTGGGCATGTTGAGTTTTTTTGGGGGAGAGATTTACAGATAATGGAGCCTTGTGATCTATTTAGGCCCAGATTTCCTAGGAACAGGCAGCACTAGTTAAAGCTGAGCAACAGTGCAGTTTGGCCAAAATACAACAGCAGTGAAATGAGCTGCAGGTTGGGTTTGTGTTAGTTAACAAGAAGCTGGATCACCAGCAGCTGTTGTGGACAGAGCAGGTATGTCGGACCTGCAGCTGGGCTGCTTTGGTGAGCTGTCCCTGCTGCCCCAGTGCACATAAATCCAGGTGTGGGAGAAAAATCCCTGCTCCACACTGCTGGCAATTCCCGTGCCTGTTCTTTATGCTCTGCATTTGTCTCAGTGCAACATTATTGTCTGTTTGTAGTTTTTCTATGAAAGATGCTAATTAAAGAAAGAAATGTTGGTTTGAGAGAAAACTGCCAAAATGAGTATTGTAAAAAAGCAACTGTTCCTTTTTGCATTTATCTGGATTGCTGTGCCCTTGGGAGAAGCATAAAGATACGAGTCCCTCGTGCAGGGATTTCCTGGCTGTGATACCTGAGGAGGAAGGGAAAGGAAAGCAGATTGTTCCCATACTGTTTCCTTTGTGGGGCTCTCTCCTGACATATTGAAAAATCAGTGAATAAATGGCACCAAAATGCTGTCTGTGTGCCAGTGGAACACAGTGGTTCATCACATGACGGCTTAAGAGACTCAAACCTGGAAGTCCAGTGGTGACTTGGTCCATATTGCAAAGCCCTGACCTCTGGCACTGAGACACCAAAACAGATATTGAGACAACTGAGCAACTGAGACACCAAAATAACAATTTTTGTTAGCAAAAGGATTGTTAAAATAATTAACTACTAAGAAGTCTTTTTTTTTCATATTGATTTTTGGTTTGCCTTCCAAGTGATCAGGCTGACATCATGGCTGACCCTCTGCTCTCCATGCAGTTTAGGACCCTGCTACAACCTGATCTTCTTCTCTCAGTTCCACCAATACTACATACTCTACTTTTTACTGATTTTTTGTTTTCCTTACAAATCTGCCAATCACACTAAACAATTTAGGTGTGATCTGTTTTTCTCAAGCTCTCCTTCATACCCAGCTGCCTCCCTGTCTTTTCTTGGTGGGTTGCTGCAGATGGATTTGCTTTCATGCTAGATGGGAGATTGAATTTTTAGAAACTGCCCCTGGTAGCATTGTTTGCAAGTTTTTATTAATTGCTCATTGATGGTGTCCTGGTTTGCTGTTAGTCTGTTATTTCCTCTAAAAAGAGGTATATTTGCTGTATTGAGTGATGTTCATAATTGCCCCCCTACTTTGCCAAAATGCTACTTGTGAGAGACTAAGAGATTGCAAATGTCAAGCGTGGGACCCAGGAGGACAATCTACCAGTCAATGCTGAAATGATTTGAACTACTGAACTCTTGTTAAAACTGTTAATTGCTTTTTTAAAAACACTTAATGGAAATTGCCACATTTAAGTAGTCCATAAAACTGTGATGACACCAGCCTTAATCAGGTGTCACAAAAGCACGTACATTATAAACTACCTGGCCTGATAACTTTGGCGATGGAAATCAGTCATGACAGAATGGTGTTTACAGTCCTGGATCTCTCTGGAAGAGAAGAATAATTTATTTGTTTTACTTATGAAGAGGCTCTTCTCTGAACTGCACCTTTATGTGCAATAAAGCTTATTGAAAAGAATGACCCCAGGAAACTCAGAAGTCTGTAGGGTGAAGTTGTGCTGCCTGGTTTTGAATATTTCATGGTGAAAATGCTGATTTGTATGGTGACCTTGCTGCAGACTCAAAATAATCAGGGAGAACTGAATAAAAGGCACTGTGTTGTGTTTTTCCTGGTCTGTTTGATTGATTCCAAAAGGCAAAATGCTGCAGGGAGGGAACTCTGGCAGTAAAGTCCTGTGTATTTGAGGTAATAAAGTTACTGGGGACCAGATTTTAGAGAATAACAGATGTTTATGGGACAAGTATTTTTTAAAATGTCAAATGAGTTAACTGCAAATCCCACTGAAAGCTTAGATGGGCACTTTATTTATGAGGATACTGGAGATATGTATCTGCCTCTTTGCCTGCAGAGTCTGATAGAGAAGGGTGTAGTAGGAATAACCACACTTCTTACCTGGATTGTGTATCAACACATGACCCTCAGAAAAAGATCTCTGGAAAGAAAAAAAGGTAGGAGCAAGCATTAGGTGAAGGCGTTCATGTGGGAGAAGAACCTTTAGGTTCCATGTATCCAGGTCAAACTCAGACTCTGGCCTGCAGATGCTGGGAGGCTGGCAGCCTCACTGCCCATCCCCATGCAAGGATGTTCGTCTCCTCAAACCTTCCAAAAAAGGTGCCATTAATTTCTGTGCTCATCAGCAGTCTCAGAAGAGGCCTAAAAACAGAAGTGGCCCAATGAAGTGACACACTTTCTAGCCCATTGCAATGGGCCGTTTTAGGACACAGCAGCTTAGTAGGGCACTGCATCAAACCTTAGAAACCTGTTCTGTTGTTCAGGGTGTTGTTTGCTACCCATCCCCTTGGTCCTTTCCTTCACAGATCATACTCACATATTTTGTTATACATTTCAAAAAATAAATATCTGTAATCACTACTGACTTTCTCTCTTGACACTAAGAGGTAATTTCAGCAGAGCTGTGGTAGCAGCAGGATTGCCAGAATGGGCTATTTTAAGTAGGGTGTTGGTGACAAATGTTGGTATAAAAATGCTACAAATCATCCGCCCCAGCATTTCCACCTTCATGTCATGTGGAATTTCTCTCGTACTATGATGATGTTTCTTTTTTTCATACTTCTTAAAGTTTTATACTGGCGCTTGCCACAAGTTATTTGAGGTAACTTAAGGATATAACCTTGAATTTCAGTGATCTCCCTGAAAGACTTCACAGAAACTCTTCTACTTCTTTTGGAGTAAAAGTTCACTTTATTAAATCAATTTAATTTACTGACAGTGCTTATTCTGAGCAGAGCTTTGGAGGCAGAAGGGGGTGCAGGTGGTCCAGCTTTCTAATGATAGGATGTTTTCAAGAAACAAAGTCATACTGAACTTGCTGAAGTTAAATGTCTACATTAATGGGATCTCAGGAGGTTTATTTCATAGGGAAGATTTCTTTGACTGCCAATGCTATCTCAATTTGAAGTTGTCCTTGGTCAGAGTACTTAGCTACTTTTAGATTAATAGTGTATCCAGCTTCACACTTCACTCTTTGAGTTGGCAAAATATGTGAATAAAACCAGTAGAAACTTAGGATTGTAAAAAATGTCTTTTCAGTTCAAAACTGCATTTTAGGATGCCTATACACTTTCAGAGGAAGAAATTCTTCCCTGGGAGGGTGGTGAGGCCCTGGCACAGGTTGCCCAGAGAAGCTGTGGCTGCCCCATCCCTGGAAGTGTTCCGGGCCAGTTTGGACCAGGCTTGGAGCAACCTGGTCTAGTGGAAGGTGTCGCTGCCCATGGCAGGGAGTGGAACTGTGTTATCTTTATGATCCCTTCCAATCCAAACAGTTCTAGGGTTCTGTGACTGAACACTGTCACTCTGTGAAAGTCTGTGTTTGTTCATCTCCATGAGTATTTCTTATAATTTGTTTTTGTTTTGCCTTTTATTGAAGGGATGAAAAAGGGGCTTATGGTGCTGATGCTGCAAAATATTTCATGGGCTGTCAGAGAGAGGTGTGCACTGAAATGACTTGTGCTGGAGCAGGTTTGGAGACGATATGAATTACCATCTTATGTTGGTTTATACCTTTGCTGCCAGTATCCTGAACTCTTTGCCTCTTTGAATCTGTGAAAGCACATAAATATAAGTAAATATGAAATAAGAAGTAATAGGTCTTTATTACACTCATGGTATTTTGTAAAACCTTATTTACCTATGATCTTGGCATTTTCTACTATTATTACTTTTTAAAATATAAACTCTAAATAGTGCAGACAGATTACCAGCAGAGCTAAAGGTAATTTGAGACTTGAAAATCCCTTTTTTTTTTGAGGCAGCTATTCTAAATGATATGTTCTGAGTCTGCATTCTCCAAAGGGAAATTTTGTCTCTTCCAGTCAGGGCAATAAATAAAGGTGAAAGAATCACCATGAAAACATCTCTGAATTATTAATTCACCAGAAACACTCTCTCAGAAGAAAAAGCCTCTTCAGGATAGTATAGGAATGTAAAATACTCATTCACCGAACACATAAGGATCTGCACAGATAAGTAATGCAGCTTGGCCCACAAACCTGAGATTAGTGATAGACTTGAACCTGGTTTTGAAGGCTACACCAAAATTAAAATATATCTAGCTCAAGGTGTACCTTCATTGTAAGTCAAATGGGGAATACCTGTGCTATGAAATCAAGCTACTGTAGGTGTAATGATGTATATGCTTTCCTTTTGATATGAACAGGAAAAAGCTTCTGTTGTAATACTTGCCCCAAGGATTAAAGGCTGCAATCAGGAATGTAACACAAGCCTTAGGAGTCCCAGTCCTTGCTTCTGCAACCACATATCCTTTAACTGTGGATATCTTTAGAAATTAAAGGTACAGAAGAGAGGTGAAATATTAACACTGGATCGTTTACTATATCCCAACAGTTCAATCATCAGTGCTGGAAAGTCAATATTATATTAACTTCAAAGTAGTCTCTACTGAAGTTCTCCAAAATGATGGAAATTCAGAGGTCCTAGTTTCTAGCTGTGTATTTGGCTGCTTATGAAATGTCATATAAAAATGATGTTTTGCTAAGAAATCATTCCCACTATTCTCCCAGAGGCAGCAGTTCTGTGTTACATCAGGGTTGATTTTGGAATAGAGTTTACTACAAAGTGTGGCGTATAAATTGAAATAGTATTGACATAAGGTGGTCAGGTAGGAAACAGGGCTCCATGATTCCACTTAGAAATTCTTTGAATATTTCTCAAATTGAATGTCAGCAATAATTTCTGAATGTCTGTCGACAGATGACTTCCCAGAAGGTATTTGGTTTTTGTCCTGACCACAGTGGAAGATCATTACCAAGGATATAGATTGTTTCATCTGTATTCTTCCTGCTGCTGCCTAATTGGCAGCTATGGAGTGTTTTAATACCTGGATTAGCAAAGGCCTTTGTCTTCCATTTATAGAAGATAAAAAAGGATTTGAGCTTTTATAAACTAAATGTATTTTACAGGATGGTAATAGATGAAACTGCTTTCTATTATATAAAATACAGTCAATTTTCACTAAGAGCTTTAAGGGCTTCCCTCTAGCCCTTGGTCACCTCCTGTTAATCAGCCTGGGAGTTTGCCAAGGGAGCTGGAAAATCTGAAAGAGTTTGGTCCCCAAACTGCTGAACCCCAAACCAATGAAATAATTGTGTAGAAATACTGCAGCACATCAGCCTGGATGTGCCTACGTGCCAGGTGTGTATGTGGGGACTTCATTTAAATGCTGTGGGTTCTCGTCGGTGTATGTGTGTGATTCCCAATCTGCATTTCTGAAGGCTGGTGTCTTGCTAATGTCTGATTCCAGTATTTGTACAGTTCACAGGAATCCTTCAAGGGTTTATTTGCTCTATGTTCATCTGGGATGGAATGAGTGTACCATGTAAAATAATACGTCAGCTCATAAACTGCATGTACAGCAATGAGATGTGAGCTCGTTTCACTTTTATCACAGGACCTTGAATCAGGCTTGTGCTGCTGCCAAGTCCCTGAACGCCTCCTTGCAATGTGCCTGGAATTCACTTCGCTGGAATTGTTGGTTTTTTGGTGTATGCTTTGGTGTTTTTTCACACTGTTGTGCAGGGGACTGATATTGCTTCACAGATGAGAACCAGGAGGGATGTGGCCTGGAATGCTTTTGCATTTTGGGGCCTTCCTGAGGAGCTCAGGGCAGGACACAAGGTCATCTGGGCTTTGTGGGACACACTGGGCTGTTTGGGCTTCCTCTGCCCACTCTCATGTTTGCAGCCATGTGGCACATTAGTCTTTGTGCATTTCCTTTGCAGCCTGGAGGCTCCATCCTCCTCTGGGCCACAAGGAGTGCCATGCCACGTCCTTCTGGCCGGACACCGAGCAGCAGCAGATTTTGGTGGGACACGGTACCTCAGAGTGGAGAGGAGATGAGATGCCAACAGGGTTCCTGCTCTTCCTGCTCAGCTGCTGAGCTCTCTGGGCAGAAGAATGGCTTCTTCCAGCCTCTGTTTCGGGGAACTGGTTTTAATGAGCATTGTGCTCCTTTGTGCATGATGTGAGGATGTCTCAGGAGTACTGAAGAGGTTTGGGGACCCCGGTGGCCTAGCGGTTAAGATGCTGGTCTCTCAGCACCAAGGCCGCAGGTTCGAATCCCGGTCCTGCTTCAGGGTCCCCCGGGTAGATGGAGCTCATCAGCCCCTAAGGCCATCCATCTAAGAGAAGGTC
>JAWWLV010000005.1:3864341-4020560 GCA_035041135.1 Platyrinchus mystaceus
CATTGCGCAGGCTTGAAAGGTAAAAACACCTTTCCCAGATCTTCGTTCGCGAAGACTGGCCACTTACTTTACTTACTTACTTACTGAAGAGGTTTAGGGAATTTATGAAGTTGACTCACCCACAGTCGACTTAGTGGCGAATGTAATTCCTTTTACTGTTCACAAAACAACTGCTTAAATCCCAGCATTTTCTTAAACCTCTAAACACCGTCTGTTAATCCCATTGTCTTGCTGATGGCAGCTGCAGTGCTGGACAGCACTGTTGCTGCAAACCGGTTTTATTTTTCATCTTCTCTCACCATCTCTCTGGTAACTGATCTGCTTTGACTATGATGATTTTTGGACTCTCCCGTGTCCCTTGTTTCCTTGGCAGAGTGATACTTACCTACTCATAGGTTGCTCCTTTGTGAGATGGTTTGAATCATGCTTTGAAATGAGCTGCCGTGTTGCCTCGTGCTGTAGAGGAGCTACTTGTTATTTGTGCTCTTCATATCCTTGTGACAGCTTGTCAGAGAAGTTTTCCTTTATTTTCTTTTCCTTTCATCATTGTTGACTAATCAGTAGCCAAACAGCATTTGTTTCTGTTATCAAACTGCTGGTAATTTAAGTGTTGCATCCAACCCTAAGCTTTTAAAACCAAATAATGAACTTTGGGTGTGGTCAGACGAAGATGTAACTTGAGGGTGCTGGCTGGGTGTATCCAAAGTGGGACCTGAGTGGAAAATTTCCATCCATGCTGAAGGTTTCTATATTCTGGACTCAAAACAATCGTGGTTAGTTCTGAAGTGCCATTGTAAAGCTCAGTATCGACAGTTCAAGCTGTCACACTTGAGAATCAGGGAAGCTTGGACTAAAGGAAAATTTTGGACCTGACTGTGGTCTCCTTTATTTGTTTCAACAAGAAGTAACTGGTGAAGGAGGCTGTTCATCCAACATCCTCTGTAAAAGGGGATCAGAACTGAATCCCCTCCATACAGGTTTTGTCTCCTGAATGGTTGTCCTGGAGCATTTAAGCTCCATGGGTGACAGATGACCCATGTACTTTGTGTGTTTATTTGTCCCTGGCTATGAATGGGAAGGCCATTCTCAACCAAGGGACCTGTTTGTCTGAAGGAGTTAAACAGCCATGTGTTTGTGTCATTTGGAGAGCAACCAGTGCCCTGTCTTTTTCAGACAGATGATTAATTGCACAGAACAATAGGTGACACGCAGCCATTTTTCATACCTAACACATTCTAGAAGAGGAGACACGTGGAACTCCCCATCCTGCACCTCCCAAAGCTGGGATGGAGAGCAGACCTTGCTGGCAGCTTTCCTGATCCACCTCACCTCATGCAAGGAGACTCCATCACCTTCCCACAGTGGGACCAGATGTCCCAACACACAGTGTAATATTGCAAAGAGGGGAAAAATATTAGGTAAAAAGCTCTGGGAACTAATCTCTGTTTTGTCGAACAGTTGGAGAGCTCCTGGCCATGGCATCTCAAACCTGACAAAATTACCCCAAAGTCACTGATTTTACATTCCATTTGGCAGTAGAAAATATTTCAAAGCATTGAAATTGTGCTTTCCTTCATCAGCTCCATTGGGAGCTGAAATAATTCAGAGTAAGGGATTCCTGTGTTTCACTCAAGCCTGGGAATGATTAGCCATTTTTCCATAAAATTCCTTTTTAAAAGTTTTTCTTGTCTTGCTTCTTCCTGGCTGTGTTTGCACAGCACTGGCACGTGTCTGCACTAGTTCGATGAGGACTAACCATCTTCAGGAGGCTGGTTTAGAGTCAGACCTTTGCTATATGATTCTCATTAATGTTAAGAGAAAAGTAGTTGGGAATTTCATCTCATTGAGCTGAGTATCCATCCCAGGCTGCTGCTTGGTGACAGGCTCAGACCTTGCAGCGTTATTGTGCATGTGTATCAAGCACGGCTCTCCCACAAGGTAGCAAGGAAAGTGTATGTTTCCTATGCATTATTTATGAGACTGAAAATGCATTCTCTTAAAAATTCTTGTGGACTGTGCACTTCTTCACATTGCAGCTGGAAACATGGGGGTCCCTGACGTTTGGAAGGGCCTGGCACTGGCACACGCCCAGCCTTGCACCTCACACAGCCTGTTGCAATGCGCAGGGAGAGTCCATGAAGCCCTTTGAGGAGCTTAAGATAAACAATTAATAGTTTGTATATTGCAGTTTATGTTTCAGTAAGGGAAAACTAAAAATAGCTGGGCAAAAATACGTGTATGGCATAGGAATTCTAGAAAAGTGTTTTGTTTACAAACAAGAAAAAATCATATTTTTTGCTAGTATTTTTCATAGTGAGACTTGCCAGGCAGGGTGTGATTATTGTGGTCACTAGACTTTGCTCAGAGGTGCAAATTTGCCCTTAGAACCACGTTGTCCCCACAGGGTAATTGGAGCACAGAGGACCCTGTGCAACAGGGAATTTCACTGCTGCTAACGCTCTTTCCCATAAATGTCCATCCACCCTGAATCATTTGTACACATCCAAAAATCAGAATCAGGTGGACTTTTTTTTAACTTTTGATGAAATTTTGGCTCATCCAAGCAGACTGTTGTTTCCAGTATGGATGGGCAGTCATCAGTATCCCCCTCGCCGCTCTCACCTGTGCAGAGTGAGGTGAATTATGATGCCTTATGGCATCTCTGCAGTGAGGAACTATTAATGCCTGGACTGTCCTGTCTTCTTGATTAGCCTGAAAATGTTGCCTGAGAGCCAAGCTTTAGGCTGTATGTATGATTAAGCTCAACTGAAGACAGATTATATTTGTACTAGCAAATTTAGGGCCTGTTCCATGCCTCTTGTAGCCATCAGGAGTAGTTTTGGGTGTTGGTCTACAGGCAAATATATTTGCTTATTAATGATATGCATCATGTACAAGGCAGGAGAATGAATTATGTAAATTGCTGGCAATCTCCAGCCAGCATTTCGATGTGGATTTAAAAGTCTTATTTTACCCTGGATATTTTATCCCTATCTACCAAGAGGCATTCCTGGAGTGTGCCAGGGATAGCCTACATGCAGATAACGTACACAACAGCTTTATTATTTCCAGGTAATAAAGAGGAATGCATCAGCACATTGCAGGCATTAAAATGTATGGTTTCTCTGTGGCCTTTAATGAGGGTTTGCAGGAGTTCTAGTGCTCTACAAAAAATATTGGATTTTTCTCCTACTTTCTTTCAGGGTCCAAAGGGAAAGGAGGAATTTGCTGCATGTGTGTTTAGAGAACATATAACCATGGGTTTTTTCACTGGTTTCCCACACACACTCAAACCTGGAGCTGGGTAAGCTGTTTAGCCACGCATCATTCCTGTGCTGGTGCCTGAAAGAGGTTAAAGTCCCTGTGTCCGTGTTTAGCAGCTGGAATCAGTCATAGGTGTGCTTTCCAAAGGCAGCCACTCTGCCTGAGTTTGGTTTGGTTCCCAGGACTGTGTAAGCTTGCTCAAATGTTCTTTTAGATATGACAGTAAATCAGCTTTAGTTATTTATTTTCTTTTTGTATTTGTTATCTATAAATGTACTAGCCAGTGGGTTTTCTGGCTGCAGTTAGCACTGAGATTGGAGGATTGAAAAATATTTCCAGAAGGAATATTTGGGATGGGTACTTGTGACTGTTCACCCTGGAAATCTGACTCTGAGCTTGTCTTTTCCAGTTGAGGAACAGATACACTGTGTGACTTATGTCTTACCAGATCCACATTGGTATCTTAAACAATCAAATACTTGGAAACTTGTCACAGACTAGAGCGTATTCACACAAGGTATTTAATGGCCAGTCTCAGGTAATATTCACTGTCTGCCGTGATAAAGTCAGGACACCCGTGAATTGTTCACAGACAGTTTACTGAAAAAAGAGGGGCTGATGTAAATTAGATATTCCTCACCCCAGCTCGGCTCAAGCTGGAGGCAAGTCTGGGATAGTATCACAGAATCACAGGATGGGTCAGGTTGGAAGGGATCACAGCAGGTTATCTGGTCCAGCCTCTGTGCTCCAGCAGGGCCGTCCCAGAGCACATGGATTGCATCCAGACAGTTCTGGAATATTTCCAATGAGGGAGACTCCACACCCTTTCTGGGAAACCTGTTCTAGTGCCCAGTCACTGCACAGCAAACAAGTTTTTCCTCATATCCCAGTGGAACTTCCTGTGCATCAGTTTCTGCCTGTTGCCTCTTGTCCTATTGCTCAGCACCACCCAGAAGATGGATTTCTCAGTGTAATTCCCTTTGTTCTCACATCACCAAGGTCTATTGGACTAATGTGGCATGCACACCATTACAGTTCTTCTCTCTCATTGGGTAGGGTATCACTGTATCTTCCAAAAGGGGTGCTTGATCAGGCTTTAATCAAGAGAAATGGCAGCTCTGAGCTGCTCACCTGACTTTCACGTTTCCCCTCCAGCAGGACTATTTATTTTGGGACATCTGCTCCCCTGTGGGAAGGTGGCAGCAGGTGACAACACGAGATCAGTCAGTGATTCTGAGTATGTTCAGGCAATCTGCCAGTCTGAGCACTCAGCCCTTCTCTTTTTTTTTAAACTTGTCAGAAATTCAAAGTAAAAATATTGCAGGGAAGAGGCTCATCTAGAAAAGCAGCACGTTAATTATGGAAGGCAGTTTCTTGGCTATCAATTGCTGTCCTGCACAGAATAACTTGGAGATGTGTATTTTTACTGTGGGAAGACCTTTAAGGTTGGAGCTGCTGGCTTTGGTTCTTGTGGTTTGTTACCCCTTCTGCCATTCATGAAATCTCTGACCAAGAGTTTTTGGAGCCTATAGACTAGAACCTCAGCTTTTTCCATATTCTTTGTCCATTTCTCCAGTTCTTTGTCCATCAGATAAAGTTTCACTCCGTCAGGTCAAATTTTCAAATGTTATCAGGGAATTTTATGTTCTAATATCCAGTAGGTCTTACAAGTAGCTACAAGTGCCAGTGGCTGGAAGCAAGGCATCCCTGTCATGGGATTGATGTTTTATAATATAGAGCAGGAGAACTGACAGCATTTCAGAAATAAGGCCAGCATTTATAGGTTATATGCCAAGATGTGTTAAAAATATGCAAATGTGTAGAAAAGGATAATTCAGGACGTTTAAAAATGGAGCCCTTTGTGTGAATTATCATGGTAGCATTGGATCTGCATTTGGTGAGGAAAAGACTTTGTGTGACCTAGGGTTCCATACATAGGGCATCTATCTCAGCCCTTGGGCAAGTTTTAATGCCCTGAAATTAAGGATTCAAGTAGAAACCATGATGGGGGAGTGGGGCAAAGGGGATGATGTTTTTTGGACTTCAGTGTTACTTTGATCAGTTTGCTGCATCTTTTTAAGCCTCGAACTCAATTCAATCAGCAAAATAACAACTCCTCCTTCACCTGAATACTACAAGTAGAGGGTTTTACCCTGAAAGAGGGAAGAGGAGCCCCTGCAACGACCACCAAAATAAAAGTGTCTACTCTCAATTATACTTGAAAAGAGCTTGGGGATTCCAGTGATAGATGACAGTATACAAATTTCAAGTAGCTTTGCTTAGTGTGTTTTGTGATATGATATAGGAGAGATAATTCTTGCCCAGTGTCTTTTAAAGGAAATCCTGAGGGTGAATCAATTACCTTCCTTTTCTGAATCAATAGAGATGGGATGTATTGCAGTTACTTTATGCTTTCACGAGTTCTCAGGCACAAAGGATGGCTGTTGATAATAACCATTGCAAAGAATGCTGTGCCATTTTTTTCTCTTTCTTCTTTTAAGGACACTACAATCCCCTCAGTTCACACACTTTATCATTCCTAGTCACAATCTTTTCTCAACAAAGATTTAAGAGCAGGAGGAGGAAGTAAGCTCTCAAAACGTACAAAGTACGCATTGAAACATGGCTTGTAGTCCTAATGACAGCACTTCCCATTCCCAGGACTCTCCAAACCCTCGACACTTGTGAATTTTGCCTCGAAGAACATTCAGATTTAGGAGATGGAGTAGGGGAAATGGGATATAAGCTGACACTGTCGTGCTAGCAAAGGTTAAATCAAGTCGTTGAGGCTCAGCCAAGGGTAAAAAGACAGATTTCTTGTGTCTCTGAAAGCAAATACCTTTATGTTTTTTGCGAGATGCTTTTGTGTATCCCCCCAGGTACACTTTTGTTCAAAAAATGATAAACTGCTGTGGTCAGACCTCATATTTTAAAATTATGTCTGATAACTTATAAGCATCATCATTATATTCTCAGAAGAGTATTAATATGTGTGTGTGTTATGATTTAGCAAGAATCTATTGTAAGAGCTTCCTGAATGCAACCCAAAATGCCACATGGTCTGTGGCTTGAGTTCTCATAAAAGGTATCTTAAGACAAGTGAGACCACATTTTGGTTTTTTTCATTTGGATCTCTCTGAAGGTCCAGATATATCTGAGAGGTCTGTATAGGTCACTCTAGTTATCTGTGTTGTCAGACTGCTGTCGCAGAATATGGGGAGACAGGAAAATGGTAACTAGATGGAAAAGGAAGTCTCCTTAAGCTCCTGCCTTTCTTGCATGATGCCAAGGTCCCAAGAGGGCTAAGGCAGAACTAGTGGGCTTTCCTCTCTGGTTCCTTTGACCAGGAACCACATTCCTGTTCAGAAGCTGAGAGGCAATTAAAGACACTACGAAGACAGTGTACGAGGTCTGATCACACACTGGCTCTGTGGGCTGCTGGTTCCCAAATGGAGGAACATTGTGTCTAAATGCAGAAATGGATTTACTCGTAAGAGAGGGCTCTGCTCTCTTGCAGGTATCGCTTTGCATTTTGTGGCTTGCATAGCAAAGAATTGAAAAGGAAAAGGAAGCAAGTTAAAAAAGAAGAAAATTTAAAAATGCCTTTCTCAATAAGGAAGAAGTAAAAGTTAAAGGACAGGCAGGGACAGTTTAGAAGTGTGGGCAGGAGACTTTGACATGGTAGTTGGTATCGCACCACCTGAAGGCTCAGCAGAAGTGATAGGTGGTGAACAGTATGAAAAGAGAGGAGTTACAGAGGACACCATGGAAAAGTGATCTTCCAATCATGGAAGTGCTGATTTGGAGGGAGGTCTGGAGGTTTTGAGTCGAACCTGCTTGGAGCAGGAATATCACAGACACTAACCTGGTCAGCTGTGACCTGGACAGGGCAAGTCTTCAAATCCTCGGTGGACGGAGATTTCACAGCCTCTCTCACAATGTGTGCCTGTGCTGCTTTCTCCAATGGCCAGTCTGAACATTTCTCTCTGGGTGTGTGACTGTTGCCTCTGTGTATCCCCCACTTCAGCACCATCCCTACTCTGCTGAGGATCCATGACCCATGATCAGTTTTATGCAGATCTTAGTAAGCAGGGCATTATGATGCCAGTGACATTTTGTCTGGAAGCCAGAGAGGTAATATTCCCTCTGTGCAAAAAGCCTTTTTCTGCCTTGGGAAATAGTATTTATCTATAGGTAGTTCAATAATAGAAACTGGTTAACAGATTAGGTGGAATTCAGGAAAGAAAGATGATTGTGTCTGAAAGGGAATTTTCTGGGTGAATAACAAAATAGTTTTGATATATTTCATTTTGATGGAAGACCAATCGGCTTAAAAGGGACAACTAGCGAAAGAAATGTTTCAAGGATATTTAAGGTACAGGAAGGGCTTTTTAGAAAAGTTATATACGTGTATAAAGTACCAACAGGGATATAAATGAACCCTGTCTGGAAAAGCTGGATCTTAAAAAGTGCTGTGAACACTGAGGGAAGTAGCCACAGATACATTTGCTCCACGGGGTATTTGTGAGTTTGAGCTGAACCACAAGAGTGCCAGAGCCACTTCTAAAACCTGAATAGTACCTTAATCACTTAAGGTAAAAAATAAATCTGTATTGTGACTCCATGCACTTTCAGAGAGATGGAAATGTATTTCTCCCAAGATATTTCTCTCTTTTGCTGGGAGGGATCCCTTTAGAGAGGAGATCCTGCCAGCTTTCTTTTATGTAGCTTTCCACTGAGTTATTCCCCTTGGTTTCTTCTTGCATTCTTGGAAGAGAGAGAAGCTGCTTTCATACCTTCAGGGTGTAAAATCTGGCTCTGTTGGGATTAATGGAAATTTTCCTTTGACTTAAAGACGATCAGAGTTTCCTCCTTAGAGTCTGCTTAGGAAAACCAGACAGTTTAATCTGAAGCATCGCACGTTAAGATGATCATACATAAAAGAACAACATTAACCTCAGTGCCACACACAGAATTATTTTTGAGTGGAAATGAACAAAATTTTATAGAGTAATATTATCTGCAAGGCCTCCTCAGTAAGAGAAAATATTACAGATGATGAAGAGAACTGAGAATTACAGCTTGAACTACTGAAAACCTCTTTTTGACACTGTCTCTTTAATTAGAAAAAATGAGCCTAACCAAGATGTATATCATCATTGATTTTTATAATAAGCTTTTAAAGCAAACATACGTGGTGTCACCGTGCCATTTTATAACATACACTGCTAACCATTTATTCTGTCATATAACAGTTCACCAGCAGACATACTTTATTATTTTTTCTGTGTAATAAAGAAAGATAAAATCAATACCTATTATATGGCATACCTTCAAGGTTAAAAAGTACTAAATCCTGATCCTAACATCTTTCCTTGTATGCATTAATTTAGAAGCAATATAAATTCAATACAAATACATTTTCTAGCTATATGATTAAATCTGGATCCTAAGTATAACAAAGAATTCGGACACTGGGAAACTTAATATCAAGATACTGTCACTGGACAGTGTATTCATGTAGATCGTTGAACTTTCCAGGAAATCTAACTGTGGAAACCTGAAAAAGTTTGGGCCAGATAAGACTGGGAGGAGAGGTGCTGTGATTTCACATATTGGGATGTAGTTTTTGATCCAGCAGAAACTCATCTGGCCTGACCACTGCATGCCAATTAAATGGCTTTATGTGGTCCACACAAAACTGGAGTGCTTTTCCCTGGCTCTGTGGCTGGCAGTCATTTTACAACAATTACAGAGTACACTTAATTTAATGATGAGAAGCTTCAAAACTGAGAAAGTGAAAATGGAAGTGTCAAAGCCATCAGCAGACTTGTCTTTGCTGGGTTATAGCTGTTACTGGAGTGCCAAAGTGGGAAGCAATAGGATAATGTTGCAGCCCATTACTGTGCACTTTGCCACTGCTTCAAGGCAACATCAAAAAAAAGAAGCTTCAACACTTATCTGTGCTTATTATGAGTTAGTTCAAGATCTAATGTGATTGTGTTAGTAGTAAATGAAGAAGGACACACTATCTCTGCTTTTTATTAAGCAACTAAAGCTTTTTGATTTCTGATGCAACAATGAGTGTGTGGCGGGTGTGAAGCCAAGGACGCTTGTTGGTGATGTAACACACACAGTGTGAGCTTTATATGGATTTTGTTCTGTGTTAAAGTAGAAATCTTTTCTATTCATTACTGCTTTTTCACCACTCAGCAATTAATTGCGTGTTGAGATACTTATGAATATGCAATGACTGATCCATGCCTATGAGCAGTCTTTTCCTGTCTGTCTGCCTGGGAAACACTTGCATAGAGTTAATAGAGCAATAGCTGAGACTCCCTGTTCATAATAACATCCTCACCATGTGAAATGCAGATGATGCTGGAAATGCTAATGAATGGATTCATATTTATGGGACAAAATTCTGCCCTAGGGTTGTGACTGCTGGCGGGTAGGAGGTTTACCTGGTGAGGAACATCACCCCTTGTGTTGTGATGCTTATGGGAAATGAAATAAACTTCCAGTGCTGAAGACAAAAAGAAACAGCTAACGCTGAATGCATCTTATCCAAAGAGTCTTCTGTTCCTCTTTGCAGCTGCATAATAGGCAGCATAAAATTATTAAATGTAGGGTTTTTTCCCCCACTTGGCTTTAAAGCTGCTCTCAGCAACCTCAGATAACAACTTATACCTGAAAACATCCTTTCCTTTACTTTCAGTAACAGTTTGAAACTGTTACTCCAGAACTTCCTAGAGCAGAATAGCCCATGTTTCCCGAAGTATTTGTTGATCCAGAAATGTGGTTGGACTTCTGTCAATCAGATGAATTGATGAATGTTGAACATTTTTTCAATTTCTTGGACATTACAGAAGAATTCCCTATTGTGAGAGGAGAAATTTTCTTCGGCATATATCCATTTCCAGTTATCAAATCATCACCCATCTCTGGATTTCTTCAAAATATGTACTTACCATTAACTATATCTCTTTCTACTGACAGAATTTGAAGGAAAAATTCCATGGGCAACTTAATATTTGTACTCTTGCGGGGAAGGGGTGTGTGTGTGTTTGTTTGTGGGTTTTATTTGTTTGTTTTGAGTGGGTTTTGGTTTGGTGGGTTTGTTTTGTTTTTTTTTTATATTATACATTTACTGGCCTTTATTTTTAGACAAGCGTTTTCAGGTAAAACAGCTCTTTTTGGCCTTGGTATAAAACATCTCGAGGTAATTCGGTTTGCTTCTTGCAAAATTTGCAACCAATGTTAATAATAACATACAATTTATGAAGATATACATGGGTTTGGGTATTTTTTAAAAAGTAATTTGGAGAGGAAATAAAAGGCTTAGATTAATGTCTTACACGCTAAGTGTAAGTTGGAGAGACATTTCACTGGCAAGCTGTAAGCTTCTGGATGCAGAGGATTATAGGGAAATGCTCACACAACCTTAGCAGCATTACAAACAGCAATGCCACAATGAACAGAACAGACTCATTGCAGCGATCTGAAGCCACTGCTGTTTTCTTTAAGGCAAACATTGTTTTTATGCCCTACAGATAAATCCCATTTTAAGCTTTGATCAAAGCAAATACACTCACTTTGAGGCTTTGGGCAGATGTAAATTGCTTTGTTATACACATGCATTTGCATACATTTGCAAGGAGACGGGGTCTACATGTAATGATGCCTTTTATTTTTGACGGAGCGCTGAAATTCAAACAACCGGTGGTTTTCTGCCATTGAGAAGGCAAAAGTTTCTCTGCAAAGGAAGGAACACAAGTGAAGCAGTGTTGAGGTGTGCACAGAGCTCTGTCATTGCCATGAAAGGGGCTGTGCAGGGCCCTGAACATCAAAAATCATTTTGTTTTATTTATTTTGATGTTCTGTGTGGTGAACAAATGTAAATGAAATAGTTCCTAAAGAAGTACATTTCTGTTGTTTGACCACTTCTGGAATGACTGTGCCAGCAGTGTATGAAATGTGCAGGTTGCCAAAATGTTGGATATCTGTCTTTGTTAAAGACTTCCATTTGTTTTCTCATATTTCTCCACTTAGTTTCCTGAATTAAATTGGATTAACTTCCTCTCTCTCCCAATTAATGCTGTTAACAGTAATAACAACCATAATGTGTGAACATCTGGCATTTTAGTACACAGTAAGCTTTTAGAAATACCAGATATGAATCTATTGAAATCTATCTCTATAGTGATTTTCCCAGTGTTTTGTGGCTTAGATGATGATTTCTTCTTTCCTCTCTGCTTTCCTTTCATTATCAAGGTTTGTTAATTCTTTAGATGCCAGGATTAGATAATTAAATACCCCTTTGTAATTACTGCGGTGCCTGTGGGTTTGAGACCTCCAGCTCATTAGGCAGTGTGCTGTCCTTCTAAGATATTGGAGAGAAACACTTTCATACTCATCAAAGACCTCTGTGGCAAATTAAGGTCAGGGCTGGCTCTGACAGGATGAAGGCAAAGGTTTTATTTTTATTTCATTAGTTACCACCAGGGCAGTTCATATCAGAAACAGCTTTCTGAATCCAAATATTGAACAGCCAGTTCTTCAAATCTTCTGTGCTCTCAGTAGCAAACATGTTGCCCTTATACATTACCAGTGATGATTTTGTTATAGTGAACAGAGAGATTTTGTGGGTCTGCTGCACTTTCGTACTCTAAGGTGAGGACTGGCCTTTCAACATCTTTTATTTCTGCCCTGTCACAACTCTTGACTGTTTTCCAAAGTTTTTTTTATTATGGCTGAAGAGAGAATTGGAGCAAACCTCCAATTATTCTCCCATGTAATTTTGAGAAATTGCCAGGTGTCAACTGCAGGTGAGGAGTCTGAAACTCACACTGGGGTTGCCCTTTGCTCCCATTTTGTGTTCCAGAGATCTGTGTTGACTTTTTGTTGTCTGTATTGACGTCTTTCCATACCCATCTTTACTTTGTTCAGGTGGTTCTGGTGAATGTGAGGAGTCTGGGCTTGCTGATGAGGGTTTGGGTTACAATGTGTGCATTTCTCATTCAGGCCTTTGTTGCACTTCAGTAAAGCCTTGTGTGAGCTGGTGTCTCTTCACTAGAACAGGAAGGAAAATACTTCCCTGTTATAGAAGGCTCATAAAGAGACTGAATACTAAAATGGTGAATGATGCAGCACTGCTTGCTTAATGGAAAACAAGCAAACGGAGCCAATGGACTCTAACATGAAAACCCTGTAGAGACACTAAGAAGGGAAAATGGGAGTTGGATACAGCTTATTTAGGAAATAAACCTATTTTTATTCTGGAGAATAGATGGAAATGAGAAAAAATTCCTTTCCAAACAGTAGGAAATAAAAATAGTAGGATGGGGTGGTAGGGATGCAGGTGTGGCAGACAAAATGGGGTGATTGCATATCCCAGTTCCCACCCATGGTAGATTGACTCCTCTGCAATCCCTGGAAAGAATAGGGAAAGTAGACTGGAATGTGAGCAGACCTGAGGCATCCAGAGAAAAACCTGGGTTGAAGCTTGTTTAAAAAGCCTTACAGAGACACAGTTAATTTCCGTGTGAGGCAGAAGCCCCACACAGAAGCTCATGAGCAGCAGAATGCGCTCAGAAGGGAGCCCCAAGATGTTTTTCCCTACTGGAAAATTAATAAGGAGTAGCAGGCTGCTCTTCTGCTGGCTCGAGGCGAGCGATGGGAGGAAGGGCGTCCCAAAGCCGGCCGTCACAAGCCTACCAGCACAGAGGGGGGGAAGGGTGTCACCACCAATCTGCCAGATGGAGCATGTTAAAGGGCAGCCTGCTGAGCAGGGAAGGCAACAAGCCTGAAAAGCCAAGCACATTGATGAGTGCACCATCTCCCCTAGGAAAAAACAGAGCTGCAGCCAGTGCTTGCAATTGCATCACACTGATTCAGATAGGCAGAGCTGAGGGTGCAGGTATAACTTTGATTTATTGGGTTGTATTAATAAACAAGTGCACCTGATGGATGGCTCGAAACGGAATTCCGGCTCCCCAGCTTCAGGCTGGGCATGGATCTGTGCTTGGATCTTGGCCGCTGAAGCTGACACTGAAATTCCTGTCGACTGAGGTGGAGCTGAGATTGGAGTGGTTGCATTGCAGCAGAGAAGTCCCACAGAGCATTCCAGCACCCAGGAGTGAGGGCTACAGAGGTCGAGCAGTACCTGAAGAGTAAAGCAAATGCCACTGGGCAAAGCTAAATCCAACTACAAATCTCAAGAAGAGCATTATAGTCTCTTCAGAATTTTGTGTCTCCATGATTTTTATTGTTTACCACTTCTGACTCCAATAACAGGCATCAGATTAAAAAAACAACTCTTTGTCATCTATGTTAGAAATGTGCTGTGCCTCACATGGTCATCTCTGGTTCTGGGCATGATCAACTTCTGTTTCCAAGAATTTTAACTCTACAGGTATGATGGCTTTTGCTGACACAGACATGGAAGGCCATAAATAACACTCTAATTTGCAAAGTTTTCAGTTTGTGGTTCTCTAGTGCATGGAGCTATGAAGCAGGTTTTCATAAATCTTCTTTTTTTATCTCATCTGATGGTTTCTTTTTAGATCTTCTCCTGCCAGCAATTTTCCACTTTGCTGGACAAATGAATGCACGTAGGTAGAACGTCCATGGCAGTTGAAAGGTTAATGTAAGAAAAATATAGTGACATCAAAGTAAGTTTTATTAAGTGAAGCTTTGATTTTCTCCATTGGGTTCCTTTGTATGTATAAACGTTCATTTTGTGTAAAGCACACAAGCACAGACTACTCAGGAGCAGAAAGCAGGAGAGTACAGCAAAGAATGTTAATTTGTTGTTTTTCTGTAGTTCCTTGCAGCTGAAGGTCACAGTGATGCATTACATCTCAAGCCTCTCTACTCTTACACTGTGTTAAATATTACCAGTTTCTTATTATAAATAAATAAGAAACTGAAGCAGAGACTTGCATATTTAAAGATGAGAATAAATGGCTAAGGCAGCCCTAGAAGGGAATGTTGGATATTTCAATTCCCAGTTTTGGCCCTTCTCTAAATGAGACTTTTTCATTTTTAAGGCTGTTGCTGTGCAGATTCTGGGCACAGGCTCTGTCAGCACTAAACAGATAAATAATAATAATCCAACAGATTCACAGTTGCACCTGATATAAAATAAATTCTCAAATTTATTTTAGAAAAGTTCTACTGCTGGCAAATACCGATTCCATGCCTGCATGCCAATTATGGGATAAGTACCTTTTTTTGAAGTAGAGAAAAGCCTATTGTTTTAAGGGGTTTTCAGAAAATTATACACCTGAAAGAGGTCACTTCCCATTATGCTCGAACAATTTTAGTTCTCTTTAAAAACCCTGCACATGAAAAAGAAGAAAGATCCTGCAATTTTCTTAATTGCAAAAAAAGATTTCTTCTCTTTCTGGTGTCCTTTCCACCAGGGGTGGTTGCTGTGTTATTAGTGCTGCAGGAGCTGAGGGCTGTGAAATGCAGGGGCAGGTTTCAATTTTAGGTGGAGCTGTGCAGAACTTGCATTGTTTCCCCTTCATGTGGTGTGTGGAGTTTCTCTCTCACACCTGTGGTGGTCAAGGTTTCTTGGAGACACGAAGATGAAGAGCAGAGGAAAGATAAAATAAAAAAAGGAAAGATTTCTGAATGTTGAAAGGGTGACCCCCTTTTTCAAGGGCTGAAGATTGGTGAGAGCTATGAAGAAAGGTTAACAGGGAGAAAGCAGGAGCTTTGCTTGTGTTACAAGTATAGATTATTTTGTGTGTTTTTAAAGAAACACTTTATTCTTTTGTCAATAGTTTTATTGGGAGATTTAATCTTTTTGGCATAGAATAATATGAAAATAGAAAATCATGGTTGGCACACACAGGATTTAACAAAAATTTAAGCAATGTTTTCCATAAACTTTTTCAGTTAACAGTAGGTTTTTTTACAACCCTGATGCAGTAATATTCTGGGAGGAAACCTCACTATTTTGTCCTATCTCCAAGATAGCACGTAGTGCTTCAGTGATGTGATTTTCTCTACATTCAGATTTTATGATGATGTACTGGTCCTTTATGAGTCACACTCCTTTTGCCCTCTGTGCTATGGCAGATCAGATCCATAACTTGGCCTATATGGGATTTATACTCACAGCCTATATCTTGTCCTCTGTGGAAATCCACAGTATCAATATAAGTGTGTATATAATTGATCCCATACGATGTTATTCCACTTTACCTAAATCAGTAGGATTAAAAAAAGGTAACGTAGGGAGGACAAAAAAGGGGAGACAAAATAAATAAAAGGAGACAAACCCGCAAGGATCCAAAATCCCATTGAAAGTCAATAAAGCTTTAGCACAGGAGTTATTTATATCCTTCTGTAAATGTTATCCACCTTTTCTGGGTGCAAAGTGCAGATTCCCAGTGGAAGGCTGGCTGAACACAGCAAGGCTTGAGGAGGAGGATGGGAAGAAAATAACAAGGCCACTGGGGAAAGACACAAGGCAATGGAAATTGTCTCAGGCATAGCAGAGTGGTGGGTAAAGAGGCATGAAAGAGGAGGTGTGAGAAGGGTAAGCACAGAAGAGGGGGAGAATGAGTGAGAGGGCTTAGGGGGAAAGTAAGAACTGTCATGCACTTGGGAATGCTGGCTGGGGAGGATTAGCTGGCCTGGATGCCCTTTGCTGGCAGCCGGGTCTCAGGAATAACCCGGGTCGTTCTGCTCACACCGTTGTATTTCACAGCCTTTTAAATGTCAAGGTGTTAAGGTGGCTGGTATCAGCAGTTTCTAAGCTGCCTTGTCCACCAGATACTCCATGGCAGAGTTTTCCTTGCAAAGGAAAGCCAACCCAGTGAGTCCTTCTGGGAAGGGCTGTTGTGGTGCGCAGTTCAGGCCATGTCACGCACGGGGTTGGGGCATCCCTGAGCTGCAGGGCCCTGGGGGTCACAGCTTCATCAGCCAAGGCTGTGAGGGACCAGCTCTGCTGGGCGTTCTCCCACCTGCATTCAGGTAATATTTTTCCATGGAGGAAGATGAAGTGGGAGAGGAAACCTTGTCACTGTCTATCAGTGTCTGAGGGAGGTGTCAGAGGATGGTTCAGGCTCTACTCGGAGCTGCCAAGCAATAGGACAAGAGGAAATGGGCAGAAACTGATGCCCAGAAAATTCCACCTGAATATGAGAAAGAACTTCTTTCCTGTGCAGTGACCACATGTTGGAACAGGTTACCCAGAGAGGGTGTGGAGTCTCCCTCACTGGAAATATTCAAGAACCATCTGGGCTCAATCCTGTGGCTGGGATAACCCTGCTTGAGCAGATGACCCGCTGCGGTCCCTTCTAACCTGACCCACTCTGTGATTCTGTGAATATATATATATATATAAATTGGCAAAAATTGCCTCATTGTCTGTTATTTTATAAAAAGTACTTTTTATATGTCTGTTTTTAATTCTTTGGAGCAAAGAATTCAGCCAGGAATTTTATTCTTGCATTAAATGCCCCACCATCATTGAATTTCATTTTACTGTAACTGATGACTTGTTTTAGGGCTGCACAGAGTTTCATGGTCAAAATGGAAATGAGTGGAAGAAAGCACAACATAATTGAGAATTTGGCAATTTTACGTATCAGTTCCCCTATGATAATTGGTCTGCAAGATGAAATATTTAAAAACACAATCATACTCTGGCTGTGTACATGGGGCTATGTTTGTGTATCAGTGTGTTAGCACTGCACCATGTATTAGTTGCTTGGAACTAATTAGTTGCTCACTACTCACAGCATCTGTATTTCACATCCTGTGGGACTCTAAGGAAAGTGACCTTATTTTAATGCTTTTCTGTGCTTTGAGAATCCCTCCTTTGTATCTGCTCCTAGGACGTGTTTTGTTGCTTTAATAACAGTAATGCTTAGCACTCGTTTTAGATTTGGATCCGAAGGACATCTACAAAAGTAGACAAACATTATCTCCGTGATAAAATCACATTCCTATTTTAGAGTTGGCCACTTAAAACCAGAGCAGGCTTTTTAATGATTGGGTGTTGCTGCTGCAGGGATTACAATAAGCTGTGCTGGAAGAGCCAAAGATCCCAACTGTACAGCTCCAGGGCCTTCCCTTGGCTCCTTTTGCTCCTCCAGTAGCTTCTCTGCACACACCCATGGGGGTATCTGCCCCAAAGGAATGGGCTGCTTGAATAAGGGAGTGCTGTGCTCCATCAAAAAACATAATGGGAAAGGAGCTACTTGGAGAACATCCATGTACACACAGTGGTGACTTGCAATAAAGATGGTGGTATCTTGTCCGCACAAGAAGAGAAACTCTATTTCTAAACAAGTGACATGTATTTCTAGGGGTGTCTGACTGCATAAAAATCATAGGAGGTACTAGGGTTTTGCTCTGCTTTCCCTGTTGCACTTCTGTCTGCAAGGCTGGAGAGATATTTGAGCCCACTAGAACAGATTTATTTCCACAATAAAGAGTAACGTTGATGTTCTTGAGGCCCAGGGAGGGTTTGATTAAAGAGGTTCATTAGACTTTGTCTAGAATTTGGTGTAATGCTTGGTGTATAGTGCTTAAACATACTGAAGTTTGCCAAATCAGTACTTAGCGTGTATTTTTATGAGGATGTTGTTTGTGTTTAGTAGATGATGCAAGATTTTTCTATTTTTATTCAGCATTAGAGCTACATTAAAATTGGAGCTAGTTCAGTGGCTATTTTCTCTCTAGAAAGGCCGTATTTTATAGGATGTAACACTCTGGGATCTTGCCACTTGTGTTCATGGCACTTCTGGTAGGAACTAGGTGGCTGGACCTCATGTCCTGGCTTGTGCTCCAGTTTTCACTGGCCAAAATCCAGTATGAGTAATTATGTTCTGCATGCCTTAATTCCCCCAGTAATTTCAATTAGAGTTAGTATTGTTCCTCGTGCTTGATCCTCAAATGTTGTGTGGTGTTGCTGTGTGATTAAACTGTTGTGACATTCCATCCCAGAGGTGGGTAAAATGATCTTGGCTTCACAATTTGTAAAGCATTTCCTTGGAATAAATGGGCAAAATAAGCATAAAAGATTATTACTCTTTATCTGAGAAATATCGATGAGAAGGTTTTCTGCTTGTTTGTTAGTCTTTTTTTTTTTTTACACTAAAGCAAGGAGTGTTTGAAACTTAAGACATGATGAAGAAAGTATAATTATGCTGGCTGCTCAAGGTGTTTTAAAGGTTTTAAACCAAATGAAGATAATGTACCTTAATTGCATTTGCATAATGGACAGAGTTGAAATCAGATCCCTATTTTTAATGTCTGTGACTTCCTCAGCAATGTAGAAGACAGACAACTTTCTACCTGTGGCAAAAAGGCAAATTGAAGCTAAATCTGGATGGAGATTGGTATGTGAGCAGAGTTCAGATGGAGATGTAGCTGTGCTTGGTTTGCAGGGAGGCAGCCAGCCTTACTCAGTGGTCACATTTGGGATTTACCAAGTCCTTGATCTTTGAGATACTGAGTGAGCTCATTCCACCCGACTGCACACTCAAATCGAGCTTGAATTGCAGAAGACCCGCTGCAGAGTGCATGCATGGTTGTTTTTTTCTACCCCTCTTTTCACCTGGCCCCAAGATTTCACACCTAAGCTAGATTAAAAAAAGCTTTGATGACTAAGAAGCATAAATATTACAACAGCCTCCTGGAGTCAGAGGAGTCACTGAACAAGGGCACATCTCATGTGTGTTAGTTCCTGAGCAGGGACCCAACCCTGGGGAGCCGAGAGTATGCACAAGTTACCTTCATGTGCTGGCCCATATCAGCAGAATTGGCATTCTGCCTTTTCAGCCTGCAAACCCAACTCCTTCCTGCAAGTAATGTAGATCCTCGGGGGGGAAAAAACAATCTTCCTTGCTCCAGAAATTGTCCTTGGTATCAGATGTCAGTAGCTCCCCCTCAAGCAATCCCAGCAAGGCTGAGACAAGCGACAGCCATGCATGAGCACGTTAAAATATCACAGAAAACACTCTTAACTACAAGGAAATTTGTGGGTGTTGGGTGATACTTTAGAGGAAAAGTTTGCCTTCCTCAGCTGATAGCACAGTGGTTCCCTTGAGCTGGTGACTTTAGGGGTTTGTAGCAATCTTTAAGAGCAGTGATTTGGGCAAAGTGTTTCTTCTACCTCTTTTATAATTTCAAAAGCTTTGTAAAACCCTCCTGAGCTGTGATTTCTCATCTTTAAATAATTCAGGACTGAAACCAGTGGTCCTTACCATGGCAAAGCTCTTAATTGAAGTATGTATTTTTTGCTTCAGTGGGTCAGACTTGACTCTGAAATAAAACCTAAGATACTTGATAGGAAACGAGCTTTTTAAAAACACCCAACAGCTAAGTTATAACTATTCTTTTAATAAACAAGCAAGTGTCGTTTTAAGAAGGGCAAAATCACAATAGCTCATGTAGCACTCAGATATGTCTGTTCCTTCAATGTCCTTTGTGTGTGGAAGATGAGCAGAATTTCAGAATGAGAAATCATGTTCTTGGTGCAATAGCATTAAGGGGTTTTATAAAGTGGGGTAGGAGCTTGGCAGAATCTAACCAAGAGTCCTGGGGGTCTCCTATAGCTGCTTACAATAAACAGATTATCTGAAGAATGGAGCACTTTCCTATGTGGGGAATATCTGTCAGAGGTTGATTGTATTTTTGTTGTTACGAGTGCCAATGTGTTTGTTGGCCACGCTGATGAAATTCCTTCAGCCGGTGCCACCTGCTGTGCCCTGACTGTGCTGGGGGGCAGTTGGGTGACTCGCTCAGAGACCTTTCTTCTTGTCTGTGGGCTCTGACTCACTGTTTGTTCTCATGTTCGGGATCTTCCCTGCAGGCGTTTCACTGTTCACTCGGTGCTCGTCGAGGGTCAGCGGTTCCCCAGTCCCACGATACTCCTTGTCATCAAGCCTTAAGGGATGAAAGCAGGGAGCTCTCTCTTGGAAGTGAGTCTTTGGAAACCATATGAATTACTTGTTTTAGGGTGTCAAAATAAGGGCTTTTATGAAGAACTCCCTTTTGACAAAATCTCGGCTGCACTCTCAAAATGCAGATAGAATGATAACATGGATAAAGTAAAAATCATTATCACAGTGATGTTTCTCACAACTGATCTCAGTTAACAGAAACCACACTTGAAAGTAGGTGTTGCCAAAATATCCTAGAGGAGGCTGTTCCTGCAGAAGAGAACTGTGCACGGATCAATGACATTCTTTCTGAACATTTGTGTATATATCTG
Organism: Platyrinchus mystaceus; assembly: GCA_035041135.1. Classification (NCBI taxonomy): domain Eukaryota; kingdom Metazoa; phylum Chordata; class Aves; order Passeriformes; family Tyrannidae; genus Platyrinchus; species Platyrinchus mystaceus. The sequence continues at coordinate 3,884,848 of JAWWLV010000005.1, forward strand.
TGTGAGATTTAAATTTCATTTTACCTAAATTTTAGATCCTGTCTTTGTTTGTTTGAAGAGGGAAGCACATTTTGGATAAAGGCGGTTTAGATTTTGTGCTTTCTTTTGATTTTTGGTCTACTCCCCAGAGCCTTTTTTGAGGGTGGTCTTTAGTAAATTGCATTGTTGGAGTTCTGCAGTAGCACATGGTCAAAGAATGTTATCCCAGGAAAGATTAATGTGGAGCATTGTCTCTTCTAATAGACAGTTGTGACAACTTTATTTTCAGAAGTGACTTATGCAGAGAGCACGCTGTGATTTGCTGCTGGGTAAGTAATCTGCAGTATTGATTCTTAAAATGTCTGTATGTTTCTTAAAGAAAATAATCATTACTGTAGTTTGAGAGTACAGCTGTAAAATGCAAGATTTCTTCTTGGGTAATTCAGTAGATGCTGAACATGCTTCGTCTCGAGCTCTTAAGTAGAAAGTAATAGATGATAGTGAATCTATTTCAGAAAGCATCTTTAAGAAACCCCCACACTGCTACATTATTCTTTCAGCTGATAACTATTTCTGGTGCATATCTCATTTGCCTGGTTTATACCATCTGCTTTCTTTCCAAGTTTAGTGTAATTATATTAGTTATCCATCACACTTGGAAAGTTTGAACACTGCCTTGGAAGTGTGTGAAGAAAGTTGAAGTAATTGTTGTCTTCTGACTTTGAATTCCGCAGTTTCTAAGTATTGTGTGTCAAAATAGCTGCTCGAAGGAAAAAGCCACAACTACTACCTTGAAAAGTAAATTGAGTTAATAATGGTATAGATAATAATCTGACTTCTGTATGCTGCAGATGTGAATTGTCAGAGGAGAAAAAAGATAAAGCAGTGTATCATCAATAGGACTAGATCTTAGATGATTTTTTTTGCATAATTTGCATAGTAATGAAAGACAATTATACTCTTAGACTTCATTGTAAGCTCATATGAATCACCTTCAAGATAATTTATAGTATATGTATGGAAAGAAAACCTGTATAGTTTTACTGATGTTTCATCTTGGCCGTGTCAGCCTGACCTTCAGTCACTGTCAATTGTTCCATTCAGAGCAATCAATGGGAACGTCGTTAGTACCAGTCAGTGATCGCTTATGACAAATCAGTGCAATGTGATTAAATTGTCAGTGCAAACACACGTGATGGGGGCTGCAGGCACAGGGAAGGAATACAGAAACCTGTCCTGTACACTCAGGCCTGCAGGTATCTCCAAAACCAAATGTGTGGAAAGGGTAGTAAATGTACACCAGAGATGAGTAAATGGGTTATTTAAAAAATTGCATGTGAAATTTGCATGGCAAAGAGAGCAGCAATAGCAACCTGTGCTCACTGAGAGTGGTGTCTTTAGTTTCTACTCCAAACTACATTCAGATCTGCTTCATGCCATTAACTGCATGTTCCCTTGCTGCAGTGCAGTTACTTTCATGGAGAAGCTGGCTCTTCTTGAATCTCTACCCAGGCTTTGAGCAACCCCCCGGTGGAAACCTCTCCATGCCCTTATCTGTCCTAGGGGAGGGATAGAGCCTTTGCCTGAGCTGTGAGGAGTTTGGGCTGCTGTGCATTGTGACCTCCTGCTGAAAGGTTTGAGCAGGGTCTGTGTTTCTGAGATGTCTTCTCAGAATAGTCACCAGCCTGAATCCAGCTGGAAAATGGGACTGGAGACGATCCAGTGTGACAGGTGCATCTGTGATGGGCAGTGCTGAATGCAGTCTTTGGTTTTTTTCTGACTTCTAGAAAGTGACAGCCACCCTAAATCTGACTCTCTTCCCCCAAATTCTTTCTTTTCAGGACCAAATGTGTACTGCACTTCCAGGTTGCAGATGTCACGCTGTTTTTTCTGGACCCCATCTGTCTTGTCTGCAGTTTTTGGAGTCAAATCCAGTTTCTCTTTAGGACCTTCCATCTTTTTTTCTTTCTTTCAGATTTTCTTGTCTCCCTGTTGGTCAGTTAGGTCTTCTGCTTTCTGTGAGAAGCCCAGGTCACTTGAAGGGTAACAAACTACTCCAAGAAACCTTCAGAAAAAGAGATATCTTTTCATATGCTGACAAAGCCACTTTTAGCAAGTGCTGTGTGCTGCTTACGCACTCCTTGGCTGGAAAAGGGTTGCAGAGGAGAGAAGCCAGTGGATCCAGAGAAAAGGTCAAAGGAGAGGAAAGGGAAAAGAGAATATCTGGTGTTGCTTTTAGTGCACATGTATGATAGAATGGTAAATGTGGAAAACAATTGTGTGGAGAGGGGAGAACTATGAAAATAGCTGGAAATTTCATTTAAAACCTATTTTGTTTTTGATTGAGCTGTCGTAGGCAGTCTGGATCCAACTGAGGATCTATTTTGGTTCCTCCTTGTGAACAAATACTATTTCTGGAGTTTGTCTTGATCAGGATGCGTGCCAGCCCTCCTGCTGTTCAGCTTCTCACACTGTTGAGCTGTGGAGTATTGCTCATCCCTGGGAAGGGTCATGGGTGACACTGAACCCTCCTACACTTGTAAGACGAGGTGCCAACCCCCTCCATTGCCATCTTGTTAATTAAGAGCTGAAATAACTGTAGGCCCCTTCCCAAAACTTAGATGTATGGCCCAGGGCTAGCAGAAACATGCTGTGCAAAGTGGGGATTTCCAAGGGATTGATGCACCAAATTAAACAATTACATCACTGATGAGCTGAGACTGTGTTTTGGACTCAACCAGGAGAGACAGCAGCAGTAAAACCCAAGGGACTGTGGTGAGAAAAGAGGCAACACAAAACACTTGTTTTAAATGCTGGCTGGCAGAAGAGCAATAAGGTGGTCTTGAGCTTCCTTACCTCTATGCCATAGAAATAGGGCTTCAAAATGTATAGGATGTGTTAAGGGCACTTTGGGTTCCTTATGAAATATCTTTCTTGCTGGAATTCCTCCTGAGATGATTTGATTCAAAAGGGATAATATTACTCTTTGGCACTAGCAAATGACAAGTGCAAGGCTCCTCACATGTTAACTAATCTGTTCCAGCAGCACCTCATTTCTCATTCCCAGGATCTGAGGTATTTCCATGAATGTGCTTTACCAAAGTGCCACAGATCCATCTCAAGTTCCCGAGCCCTGGTTCAAGTCTTCTGCCTGTGCTTTTCCATCCTCAGACAACAGACCCCCAGTTACACTGCCAGCTGCCATTCTTCCAGCGGTGTAGGTGTCTGACAGAAACGCAGGTGTCCATCTTTGGGCAGTATCAGCTTTATTTTCGTGACAAACAAACTCCATCTCACTCAGCCTAACAATAAGTTTGATAAAAACCATTCTCACTCCCACACTTGGTTTGTATTTGCCCAGGGTTTTTCAAGTGGTACAAAGATTCAGTGTAATTTACCTTGATTTCTGAGGGTTGTGGAAAAGGAAAAGTCAATACAAGCACCCAGCTGTGTTACAAACTACAGCTCGTATCAAAGAGATGACCATTATATAGGTTACATATGTTCAAGCTGAAACTTTGCAGTAAATTGTGCAAAATTGAGTGAGACAAACTACTAGGTTAGAGATGGCGTTTCACTCCAGATCAGATCAAGCCAAGAATTAATATACCAAGATGTGATATTTACTTTATAGTTAAAGAACTAGTTGCTTTATTAAATGTATTCAAACAGGTTAAAGTCAGCCCCAGGGTCCCAGATATCCTGCACAAATAGTGAAAAGTGAGTTATTCACAGTCCCTTCTTCCCTGCAAGAAGCAAGGCTCTTGGTATCTGTAATACCACCAAGATCTCAAAGCTGAAAAATCAGTTTAAGAGAGAAGTACCTTTTTCTTATAAACTTCTTTCCAGTCCTGCCTTATCCCACCAAATGCAGAATATATTAATTAGTAAAACTGGAGTTTCATCTTCCTTCACCTTTCCCTCCTCTACATCTGATTGCTCTCCCCATCATCCATGTGCAATTGAGAGGGGTTTGCCTGCAGGGTTAAAAGGTCCTCTCCAGAATTTGGTCCAAAGCCACGGCTGACCTTTGCTCCCATGTTTCATGCACTGTCCAGGCTCCCCTCCGCTTTCTTACAGTTCTTGCTTCCTGCCATTAACTTCCTTTTTACTACTTGAAACAAAACAAAACCACCTCCCCTCCCCAGAGCCCCAGGTCTCACCAGCAGGTATCCTTCTCTGCTCCCCTCTCTTTGCCGTGTTTCACTCCAATTACACAGCAAGTGGGGTTTCCCTTTGAAGTTCCCTTGTTGCTTGGCTCTGTATTGACTGCCCCCCATGCTGGTGTATCATCATCAGATCTGAGAAGTTCACAGCTGGTTTCTCCCCTGTAGTTGCTGCTGATTAGAAACAAAAAAGGTATTTATTGAACCTTCCCCCTCTACTCACCTGCATACCCTCTCCCACAGGCCGTGTTCTCAGCATTTCTTTTGGAGAGGGTCTCATCCATGATTTGTCTTGTAATAGGTTTGGGTTATCTCCTGCTCAAAAATGAGTGAGGGAAGAGTCATCTTTGGGGTTACAGCCCAATTTTGTGGGCACACACCCTGCACCTCTTGTTTTGACAGTTCTGGTAGGAGAGAGAGCCACCCTCTATCTTTCAGGGCACTAGGAGCTACAGATCTGCAGGTCCTGAAAGAATTAGGGGATGCTGCTCTGTGGTAGAGAGCTGGAGTGAGGAAGGAATCTTGGAGTTAGGGGAATATGCTCCTTTTTTCCTTTGGAAATAATCAGGCTAATTCCAGCTCTGTAGGATCTCTGAGGAAGGTGCTGTGTCCTGGTGGCTGTGCCTGCTTGCATCATCCTCTGCTTGGCAGATAACATTTAGCATGGGCAATAGAAACGCCTTAATCTCTAAACAGCTCAGGGTGAGAGGATTTATTAACTTTTGGTATTGTTTAGGTTTTGGTTCCTTTGCTGAAAGTGTCCACAAGGGGCCAGTCTGCTGATTATTTGGGGATGCAAACACTTTTCCACAAGGAGCTGGAACGAGCCCCTCCAAACTCTGGGCGTATGGACGGGTCAGCCTTGCAGCTGGTACCTGAAAAGCATCAGCTCCTTGCCTGAGACACACCAGAGTGAAAGGTTCTCTAAACCATTTTTTTAAAGCCACGAGTTTCCCATACCATCTAGTCCTTTCCTTATTGTGTAGCTACTTCATGGTTTTAATTAATATTATGATTATACAGCAGACATGCTTCTATAGCGTCTGTTGCTGTGGCAGCTAGACGCTTTAATTACGGAGATTAAAACACAAATCAAGGACAATACAGAGTCGTTATGGTGATAATTACGAGATTGGAATATTTGTAGAGAACTGGCCACTTGAGCCACTGGGGTTAATGTACAAACACATGCTCCTGGGGACCCGTGTTCAGGTGGGTGGTTGGGACAGGGCAGGGAGAGCGTGGAGGGCACTGTCTTGCTGTCACCTTCCTGAAGTGTTCCAGTTGTTGGAAGAATCAAGAGAGAAACCTCTTTTAACCTGCTGGGTGACAAATTTGCTCACCCAGGGTCAATACCCTAACCTAGGGCTTCAGAAGTTTTATTCTGCTATTTATTTTAAAATAATTTTTGTTTAATCCTAAAGGAAACATTTTGTCATTTCTTACCACAGTGAAAGTGCTGGAGGAAGGATTTTTAGTGTTTACTTCAGGGAACCTTGGAAGTTCATTTCATGTTTAAAAACTGGAAATATTAAACTAAAATTTTTTGCTTTTTTGGATCATGAGCTATTTGGTGAGTAGAAACAGTTTCATATGTCTAATACACATTTCTGAATATTCTGGTCCATCTCTGGTTGTGTTTCACATTTTGGGGGTGGGGAGGAAGATTGCTTGAAATAATTAATCTGGCTTTAAAATCACCATGTAATTTAGGCTTGCAGATCCAGCCCAGAAAGCTTTCATAAGGCTTAAGAATAGTTGCCAGCCTCAAAATATGGTTAAATCATTTGTCTTCAGTCTTTTTATTTTACAAAAAGAAATCTGTAGTTTAAGAATCTTTGTACATTGCTCTCGTGAGCTTGTAAATACCTTCTTTCTTAATACATGAGTGAATGTATTCTTTCCACTGAATATTCTGCTTGCTTGCTTGCTTGGGTGTTCACTTACTTTTTAAATAGAAAGAACAGAATATATCTCCCCTTAATTCTTGGCCCAGAGGTCTGTAACAAATCTGTTGTTATCTGGCAGTTTGTAGTTGTCAGATGCTCGTGCAGTGGTCACTGGGAAATGTAAATGCTGCTCCTTTGGATGCAAAGGACCCTGATACTTTGGTCGAATGCTCCCTGATTTCACCACCCTGCATCCTCCTGCGTCATTGCCAAGTCCCACTTGTCTCATGCTGTCACTCTGGCAGGGAACTGAGAGTCTTAATCATATTAGGAACATGGCAGGTTAAACTCAGGGAGGAAAAATCAAAAGGGTCTCTCCAGAAGGATTTCTGACTGTTGAAAAGTCTCCAAGTCATCTACTGCCAGCGTTGGGAGACACCTGTGGTTGTTCCCCTCTGTGCAGGAAAGGAAAACATTTCTTTTTTGAAAGAATGCACCGCTGAGTCTTCCTTAACTAGGCAGATATCAGGGGCTACCAGCAGGAGCTGACTGTAAACCTATAGAGTGACAGATAAACCAAAGCCAAGCCATGGAGAGTGTGTGTGGTCATGCGTCGCTTGTCTCCCTGGAGAGCTGTAGGGATGCTGTGTGTGAAGGTGGGAGCAGCAGCATGTGCACTGCCTTCCCTTTCCTGTCACCCTCCCTTGATATAAGGTAACATTCCTGATTTGAGACAAAGCTCAAATAAACCACAGAAAGTGCTTCCCAGCCATATTCCCTTTCTCTGCTCATTTCTCATATGTGGAAGGAAGCCAGATCACTAATTGTTGCTGTGTCCCTATGGATCCTCTTAGGGAAACAAGATGTTTTCCATGGAGATTTTCCCTACGAGTTTTCAGGAGTGGGTTTTTCCTTACAAATGAAGGGAGACTTTAAGGGACTCAGCTGAACGGTTGTACTGTGGGCTCTCCAGGGGAGTGGGTACCTGCCTACTTAGGGCAGGTGAAACAAGAGCTCTTCAGGCCATGCAATACAGCTTTATTTCATATGGGTTATTTCATCTGCAGGTGTCTCCAGCCACACTGCAGAATTAAACAGCGGAAAGCATGTGGTGTAAATGAAGGACTTTACATACAGAGCTTTCCAAAATAATGTTACAGAATTTTCTTTATTCCTTACACGAGTTTTCTACAAGATGCCTTCTTCTATATTGGCAGAGTGGAGCTGTTGGCATCCCAGCCTCCTTAGCTCCGGGACTTTTGACAATATTTTCCATTTGCTGAGAGGACATACAGGAGCTGGTAATACACAGCTCCTGAGGGATTGTTCCTTAGATTGTCCATGCAGTGTCTTAGTTTCTAAATGTGATGGATCACTAATCATACTGGTGGTATTAAAGCAATTAAGAATAGAAAAGCCAATAAAATGTTGCATTCCCCTGAACTTAATAGAGGCTTTGTCAAATACTTTAGTAGTGCAGGGATTTCATCCTGATTATTTAAACATTTAGAACAGCTGAATTGTAGTTTAAAATTGTGTTAGTTAAATGCTTAACTAATCCAGACACTTAAGATAGCAGGTGTATGTGTGCACACACACTGCCTGTGGATGCACACTGTAAATGCCTGTAGTTCCATGGCATGGATGTATGTCCTTCCTCCTCAGGGGGAAGACTCCTCACACTCTTCCACTGCTCCAGCCTGGAGTCCCACCCATGAAAGTCAGTCCTCCACAAACTTCACCAAAGTCCTTCCCATGGGCTGCAGTTCTTCCTGAACAGCTCCAGTGTGGGTCCTTCCACAGGGTCACAGGCCCTACTGGCATGGACTCCTCTCTCCAGGGTCCTCCCAGGAGCCTGCTCCAGTGTGGGCTTCCCAAGGGGTCCCAGGCTCCTTTGGGCATACCCCTGCTCCAGGATGGGGTCCTCCATGGACTGCAGGTGGATATCTGCTCCCCCACAGACTAGAGATGGATCTCTGTTCCCCTGTGGACCTCTATCGTGGGTCTCCATGGGCTGCAGTTACATCCATGAGTAAAACCTCTTGGGATGCAGGGGAATTTTTGCTCCAGTGCCTGGAGCACCTCCTCCTCCCCTTCCTTCTTTACTGACCTTGGGGTCTGCTAGGCTATTGCTTTCACTTTCTCATTTGTCTCTTCTCTGCTTGCAGTTGCTCCTGAACAATAACTTTTCCCCTTCTTAAATATGCTGTCCCACCACCACCATCACTGATGGGCTCGGCCTTGACCAGTGACACTCTTGGAGCTGCTGGTGTTGGCTCCATCAGACATGAAGGAAACTTCTGGCAGCTTCTCACAGAATCCACCCCTGTGGCCCCCTTGCTCCCAAACCCTTGCCATGCAAACCCAATACGCTTTGTTACCACTCCAGACTCACCTGTTAGACCCCACTGGACAAGTTACTTCAGAGCATTAACAGTAGTTTCTTTTCATTAACAGTCCTGTTAATTTGAGAGGCAGTAAACAACAGCGTTGTGTCTCAAGTGTTAGAGAAGTTCTGGATGTTTTGAGAAGCCCAACTCAGCCTTAACCTGTTGGTATTCCTATGCCACTGAGCACTGCATGTCCACAGCTGGATCTATCCCTTCTTTTAAAGACTGTGTTAAGAGGGAACCCACCTGCCAACCCCAGGAGCTGCCAGAATGCTTCTTCATGCTGCCTTTCTCTTGTATCATGGCATATATAAAATCAAGTAATTCTGAACCTTACCTGCCTTCAAGATTCTTTGTTTCAAGAATGCCCAGACTGACACATGCTGCTGAGGTTGGACTCCAGAAAATCAATTCTGCCACTAGTGCAGTGCCCACATCCACTGCATGTGTATAGGGAGAGGAAGGTAAATCTTGCAGTCCAGATGTACATCCTGCTTTGGCTGACATCTGTGATCCAGCAGACACGGCATATGCCTCTATTTCATTCAGCTCCCCTCAGCCCTTTAACAGTGTGAGTCCTAATTTCACTAAAAGTATGTCATTTCTTTAGTGTTTTGGGGGTTTGAATCTAGGACAAGAGTATCAGCAGAGAAGAGCAGGTACAGATATTCAGCCTGTATATCTTATCACATATTCAAGAATGCAGTAAGAAATGTCAGAGAGAGCTTTCTATGAAATATTTAATTACCAGCAACAGCTACAGAAATGAAAAACAACATCCAGGCAATTACAGTGTTCAATAAAGCAGCTCTCAGAGGATGGAGCAGCAACGGATTAGTGACTGACTGGCATTTAAATATGTTATCAACCAGTTAGGAGACCAGAGTAAATTTGCTCCCCTGGGGATCAAGCCAGTAGAAGTATTATAACTATATTATTGTTTCTCAGGGCAATCAATTGAATTATATGATGCAGTAGTCTGGGCTGCTTGGCTCTTACTCTAACAGCTGGTTACGTGATTTATTTCACAGAATCATGGAATGGGTGAGATTGAAAGGGACCACTGTGGGTCATCTACTCCAAAATGGACATTCATTCCACTAGACATTAATCCAGTGCCCTAGGTGAGAGACCCCTGTCAGTTTGCAAACAGCATTTTCTTGTTTAAAATCAACAATGCATACATTTTACTTTTGGATTTTAAATGCAGAGTGTGCTGGGAACTCTATAATTTATGAAAGGGGCGGAATATGATAATCTTTGGATGTTAAATTAGAGCACAATGAAGAATTTATGTTATCATTTCCTCCAGGGCCAAATATATGCTGAGAGGGCATAACTAGTCTACCCCTTGTAACACCTTCTTAGGATCATGTAAAAGTGTGGAGGGTTTCATTGATGGGGGGTTTTTGCTGTTATAGATTTTACATAAAACAAAAAAAAAGGAAGCCCTGAAATAAATAACTGTGCTTTTAGCATGATGGATGAGATAAAATTTCATGAACTGCAGCCATACTTCATTGTGAGCTTAATGCATTCCCTTTTCACACATACATGCAGACTTGATGATGCAAATCCCCATTCCATGAATAAGCTGTACAGGAGAGGCACAGTGTACCTGCCAGGGTACACAGGTACATCTGTAGGTGAAGTTCTAATTGCATCTGGTGCTTGAGTCCTTTGCTTCTCTCTGTAGAGTACAGGGATGCACAGGAGCTGTTAGGGAGGTGGCAGTTTGCAAAGTTGGACCTAATAAATAGTATTTTGTATTGATTTATGTTTGCTGCTGACCAATTTGGCAAGAAAATTAAAATGAAACAGCATCCCTTCAATAAATGACTGGTCCAAACTCCACAGTGTATGAGCCAAAGGACAGCCAGACAAAGTGTTTTGGTAAGGATCTACATTTCTTTGATATTGTTCATTTGTTCTTTATAGCAGCGAGGTTCCTGGGATTGCCTGTGCAGCCAATATTGTAACAAGCTCTTTTTCATAAGGAGACATAGAACAGCAGAGAACAGCTTGTTATTTCTTTTTGCCTCCCACTGCATTCCTATATATTATTTTCCCCCACAGCTCCTTTCCTCTCAATTTCTCTTCCAAAATTAAGAGCAACCTTTAAGCTCTGAGGACACTGGGAGCCAATGTAATGGTCCAAGACAGAGCAGCTACCAACAGTCACCACTGTGACTGTGACTGATTTCCTTCACTGTAAGTGCATGTTATTGATGGTTGGAAGTGAGGAAGAGCCCTGGATAAGTCAATCTGTTGAAAACCCAGGTGTCTAGAAGTCCCCTGGAATAACTAAACCATTTTCCATTAATGGCAGGCTTCTTCATGGTAGAAGAAAAGACTTGCTGTTAAAACACACAGGAGACCAAGTACCTTCAGTACAGTTAAAAGTATTAATTTAAAGATTGTGAACCTCAGAACAATACAGTCAACAAAATAATACACCAACGTGAACACATTTATGTTCATGACCAGACAGGAAGACAATTAACACACAAGCACATTGTGCTACTGAAGCCCACCTCGAATGCTGAGTGGTGTAAATCACAAGTGTTCCTGATGCAATGTTGATTACATCCAAGGCGGGTAAATTGGGTGCGATGGTCTCATCCACCTGGCAGGAGAGGCACTAAAGTTCATCCTGTTGCTCACTGCTGACCAGCGCGTTGTGAAGAATCAAGAGGTGTCCTGTGTTGCCTTATCTATGCCAAGATATAAAATACATCACTGATAAGAAATCCTTCACTAAAAAATGGACTGTGTGCCACATTTTGTACCTGAGAAATAGCAAATGAGGAAAAAAATGGGACCAGCTGGCCTGAGATGTTGCTGCTGGAATGAAATTCGGGATGAGATAAAGTGCAGACTGAAGAAAATGCATTTTTCATCTCTGTTCCCATTGCACTAAGTGCTGAGATGTTTTGAGGGTTCCCAAGCACCGCTCAGGAGTCTCTGGTAATTCCGTATCACAGCAAGGAGAGAAAGGCAGTGCCCAGGCAGGTGAGAAACTCATGGAAAAACTGTTTCTACCCCACTTAGTCTGCACAGTCCCCAGTGGCAGCATATAGGGGCAGTGTGGGTCCACTCCCGTGTCTTACAAAGACACCTTGGAGAAAACTTGTCATGACAGAACAAATTCTTGCTGTGGAAGTCATGAAGTGACCCTCTAAAGTTAAATATTGAGGGTCAAGTTGCTTGTAGCTCATGTGGTTTTCCCCATTACCCCTGTAATGCTGGCAAGTGAGGGAAGCAGAACAAGTACCAGTAAGATGTTCTGAATAACAGAAGTCTGAAGTTAATTAGAGCTCAGAAAGTGATTTGAAGATGAAAAGCACTGCTGCTAAGTGTTATTAATAGTGGAGTAACCCTGCTGTTAATTATAAATAACAATAATGCTACGGAGCAGGCTACATGCAAAGATCTCAAAATGCTTTTGAAATATGAATCACTGATTGATTCAGATATTCAAAGTGAGCTGTGGAGGCATGTAACAACTTGTTCCATTACAGTGTTAAATACAGAAGTAGAGGAGTCCAAGGCTGCAACCCAGATCTCAGACGTGCATTTTAAAGGTGTAACTCCTGTGGGCTGTTGCTGAGCTGTGCAACACTGGGCAACACAGTCCAATCTCTGACTTCCCTGCAGTTACACAGGGGTGTCTGACTGTGCAGAGTATCACCCAGGAACTGAAAAGATCTGTATGTCTGATTTATCTTCTCTAATGCTAGGAAGTGCAAGGAATCCTGGCAAGGAGTCTGAAGCTACATAAAACAGAGTTATCCAGCTCCAATGCTGTAATTCACCTGAAAGCATCCCTGGGATTCCAGTCTTGCTGTCCACATAAACATAAAGACATTCAGTATTGCTCCTCCCTGCCACTGCTTTGTTTCAGCAGGGAGTGACACTCACTCAGAGGTTTCCCAACTCAGAGCCTGACACTTATTCCTAGAATTCTGAAAAATGAAGTCTGCAGATGAAGTGACTCAATCAAGGCTGAGCAAACAGTGACTGAATTTCAATCAGAGATGCCAGGCACACCCAAGGACCCTCTTAATTTTAGGGAATAACAATGTGAAAGTAGAATGAAAAGAACCAGCTCCTGGCATGAAAAGAGCATCTCATGTGGGCCTTGCACTCTCTGTCATTCTGTGGTTAATAGAGTTCGCTGCTGTATTAGTTTGGCTCTCATCAGCCCCTTTTTAAATGGTTTTTTTTAGTTCTCCAACTAATCTTTTCCTGTGAAGGAGGGTTCATTTGTATGCTGTTATTGTCATTAACAGTGTAATCTTCAGTCGTAATGTTAGTGTGTCTATTCTGTGCTTCCTTAGGGTAGCTGTGAAGTACTTCTCTACTAACCCATGAGTGTCTCTGTTTTCACATCTTACTGAGGACTATTGTGTATTGTGATCATCTGCTAATAGAGGAGATTAGCTGAATCACAGCAGTCTCCAAGCAAGAGATATGACACTTTTTTTTTTTCTTTTTCCTCTTAAGTTGATGTTATATGCTTGTCTTTTTATACTGGCAATAATCACTTTGTGTTGTGCTTTTATTATTGCCATTTCTGTTCCAAGACTTTGAAATTCAGAGTCCTAAAGCTCTTCCTTGTTTTATCTTCATGGCCATTCAGAGTGTTTAATGGGCTTACAAGCAATCAAGACTTCCATCTTCCTTGAATGGAGCTTTTGTTGGAGTCAATCTGCTTGCACAACTGGGATCACAGGTGTATGCAACCTTTCAAGCAGTGGTTTTTGTACTCCAGACCAAATTTACCCAGATGTTATTTCGAGAGCGATCAGAATTATTAACGTATAGTTCAGCAAAATGTTGACAGAATTCAAACCATAAAACACCTTGCGCTGAAACTCCAAACCCAATTAAGTGGGCTAATTCACCTACTGCTTAATTGGCTGGAAGCCATATGAGTAATTACGCCACTGACATCTTCCAAAATTATATTCTTAATTGTTACATTTATTTGCATCACAATGAAATACCCACATCTCAGCACACTCAGCTCCTCTTGCAGCACCAGCCTCACTGGTGGAAGGGACGAGGCAGTTTTGCATTTCACAGGGTTGCCTTCGTGAAAACTTCGATTGGCAAAGCAGCAAAGCAGGGCCTCTGGGAGCTGGGGCAGGAAAATGCAAACTTGGTCTGTTTATTCCTGAACATATGTAGCTTGTTATTGTGGTACGTGGTGGCTTTTATTGTAGCACGCTGTGGAGACGCCTCTCTTTTCTTTTTTCTCCTCTCTGTTATTGTTCACTGAAATGCACGAACGTGGCAGGGCGATGTGATATTGGTTGTGCTTACAAACTGCAATATAATATCACACTCCAGAGATGCAGTGTTTCAATTTGCTATCATAAATTTTTTTCATATTTTCTTTCCTTCATAAAATATCTCCCTACTTCTTTATACAAATAATGTCATTCCAAGGAAAATGTATGCAGAACCACTTTACAGAAACCCTCTATAAGCACTGTTTGGTCTTGCTGTGTAGATCTACTCTCTAATTGCTTTGAATTTACTTTATTGCAAGGCTGGGGATTGCTTTGAAGTGATTATGAAAGAATAAGCAGGCTTCTGCAAAGGGAATTTAGGAAAGAAAAAGCTTTTAAGAAATCCTATTTTGAAGTTCCAGTTCCAGTGGGTCCCTGGTTACTGAAATGTAATGCCAACACATTCCTTTCCCTTCGTTCTCTTTAACAGCAAACTCTTCATCATTAATAAGACTTACACTGGCATGAAAATTGTTTCTTGAGATCATTTTCCAGCCGTGTCATTTTGTTGTAGGGGCTCACAATATTACTGTATTTGTGGCTTTCTGAAAGTCCTTTATATGCATTCAGGAATATTTTCATCCCTCTCACAAGAGCTTTACCCAATTCTAACCCTCTTCCAAAACACAATAGACACATGATTGGTTTGCTGGCTGCATGGTATCTTCTTTCTGGAGTACATGGCTTAGGTACAAAGTTCATCCGAGTGTCTGTTTGACCAAAAGAAATGGAATGATGAAAATAAGGACTTAGATGGAGCAGGTTAATGTTATTAAAAAAAGAAAAAAAACCCAGAATAATAAAAAAAGGAAGTGAAGATTTGGGCTAGAATTTTTTATATTTATGAGCAGTCCAGAGATCCATGTAAATGCTGCAAAGTCCAATGACTTTCTAGGAAAGAAAAAGGAGGGAGGGTTGTTGTATTTCTCAATGTATAATTGGTTAGAGATTTATATAAAACTGCCAAACCAGATCTATCAGTCTTTCTATCTATCCCAGCATGAACATTTGGGGATGACAAAGAAGGAAGGAAAATCAGACCCATGTTGTTTTCTTCAGGCCTTAGGAACAGCGTGATTCCCAGCCAGCATCCCCTGTTAGAAACTCTCTGCTGCAGTCATTTATGAATTGCGTATTTATCACCAAACTCAGAATTTCCATCTATGCATAGAAGACATGTTGGTATTCTGATGCAAAACTAATAACATCTGCTCTTAATTAAACATTAATAGTAACAAATGGCAGACTATCAGGTTTTTATCCCCTGTCAATCTGAACATCTTCTGGAAGGCAGATTTCTTACCCTCCCTCACTTAGGGCCCCCTGAACCCCAATGATCGCAAAAGCTTCACCATTACAGGCCTGCCCAGGACTGTCTGGTTCAGATATGGGTTCTGGACACTCAGAAAACAAGTCATCCACATTATTTACAGGAATTAGGCAACAGAGGGATAAACCCATTGCCTCGTGGTGCCTCTCGCAGGACTCATGCTGAGGAAGGTGTGCTCAGGGATGTGCTTGGATGTAACTGATTGATGCTGATTTGGGTCCCCCATGTTGAAGTTTAAATTAATAATACTCATCTTTGGATTGTTTTTTGTAAAATGGATGTTTGGGAAATGTGTGGGGAAAAAAATTGGTCTGCTAGTAAAAAAGGAGCAGGCATGGCTCTCACTCCCACAGGAGATAACTAAAACGAATAAAGCTGCGGGCACAGAAGGAAGTGAAGAATTTTTGTAGTACATAAGCATTAAATTTGTGATAAGTCATAGTTTCTCTGGGAAAAATGTGTTCCTATTCAGGCAGCCTATGGAAAAGTTGAAATATGTTGTAAGTGGTTTATAAGCTGCACAGCAGCTCCTGCCACGGTGGGTGAAATTTGGCTGCTCCGGCACCGTTCAGGCTGTCGCCTCCTGGGTGAACTCTCCTTGACTGGTTCTCTATCGATTTTTTCCCTGCACAAAGACCAGGCACCTTTTCCCCTTTTCATTTACAGTCTGTCTCCACAAAAGTCAATCAAATGGTCTTACCTATAACTCACTTCAAACACTAACTTCAAAACCACTAGTTCAAAGAATTTTGATTTATTTGCTGGTTTTGCAGCAGTTACAGCCTAAATAATTAGCTAATACTTTTAAAATATGTGTTTTAAAGATTATGGTTTAAATCCCCAAACTGTGTCATCATTTGGAAACAAGTCTCCTTAAAATTGCAGAGCCAGCAGAAAGCACAGGAAAGCTCCAGATGGTCCAGTAGTCTGTGGTTTATTTACAGTAAACCGGATCCTTCCCCTCAGCCTTTTATCTCAGAAAAGACAGGCAGTTTGTAAAAGGAGAGGGGCTTTCTGTGAGCTCCGTGAGGTGTCTGAGTTCTTTTACCAACCCACAAGTGAAAAAGCCAATTTTGGTGCTCTAAAACCAGCTGGGAAAGTCCAAGGAGTGCCGAGCTCTTGCACGCACAAGTGCCTCAGGCAGTGTCACCGCCCAGCACAGCCGAGCACATCTGTGTCGCCTCTGCCAAGGGCAGAGCTGCTGGGGGGGTGTTGGTAAGATACCTCTGAATTATTTTTTTTTCCCCTTGATTGTTTGTTTTGAGGATTTTAACAACAACGTGTTATTATTTTACGATCTGTGACTTTGAAGGTAGAACTACAAAAGAGATTTGACTGAAATATTTGGGGTATTTGTAACGCTCACATCTCTACTGCGGCTCAGCTCTGCTTTCTTATCGCTCACAAAGAGTCACAGTTTTCATCCATCAGATGTTGCCCTAAATCAGAAGAAAGCCCTGTTGTCCATCTCTGCTGAGATCTATAGAGAACATCTTTTTGGGTCTCCCAGTACATTTTTTGTCAACTGTGTTTTCCTTGTATGCTTGTTTGTGCTCCAGCTGGGCCTTCTGTGCCTTGTACAGAGAAGCAAACCCTGCCAGCACATTACATTATTTATAAGGCAGAGATGCTATCAGATCTCACTCAGGTTGGAAGAGGCTCCGCTTTCAAATAATTATAGAATTTACATTTATGTATTGCCTCTCAGGGAGACCCTGGAGCGCTGTGTGGAGTGTCAGTGTGGAGCTGGGGTTGTGAGCTTGCTGCTGAATGGAAATAAAATTGGTCAGAGGGGGATAGGGGAGTGAATCCCACATTGGTGTCCAGCTGCCAGAGGGTATGAGGAGAGTTTAGGTGGAAGATGCAACTGTCTAAATTGGAACTTCAGTAAGAGACCAGGCCTGGAAAGAGTGCTGGTCTCTCTTTCCAGTGTGGACAGGGGCCTGGTTTTATTTTTCATCCAAAAGAGTCAATAATTGCTGCATAGTTCTTTATGCAAAGCAAATGGGGGCTTCAGTCCAGCCTACAAGGCAGTGATGTGGTTTTGGCAGAGAGCAGGGCTGGACGTGGCGTGGGGTGAATTCAGGGGGGCGCACACGAGTTAGTCACAGCTGCTCACGGTTGGGCTGTTTCACATCACGTCTATTAATGGAGTTTTCCAGTTTTAGCCATGACTTGGCATGTTTCTGACTTCTCAGCAGGGACAGGCACAAACTGCAGCTTCCTCCAAAGTTCATTTTATCAGAATGTTCATAACATATGCCTGTCTCCAGGAACGTGTTTGTTGGAAGGAGGGTGTTCTGGAAGGATGCAAAATATCCATATTTTAAGCACAAAGCCTAGTGAAAAACTTAATTTTAGTGCATTTGCAAGTGGAAGAAGAGCTCTACTTGTTCTTGCCTTGGCACAATGCAACACATCAGTTAAGCAGTTTGGAAAAGTAGATTAACTTGGTGGAGAAGTCCCAAGTCACACCCTTTCTTCTTTGGAAAAATAAATTTTATAGAGGAAGCTTTAAAATTAAAAAAAAAAAAAAGGAGAGGGGGGGAAAGGCCCAGGAATAGCAGGACTGGGACGTCAAGACAGCTCTGATATTTGAGATAAACTGGATTCTTGCTGTAAAGGCCGTTTCACTGGTCTGCTCCAGTGCTGCCACAGTTCTCTTGGGAGAACTCTGAGTGCTCTAAGCAGAGGTGCCTTCACCTGATGTAGTTGAAATACATTTGGGTTCTGTTTGTTGAAGACCCATTGTGGCTGATATAAAAGGTCCTGATTTAAGATCATGAGAGACCTGTGTGTTTGGTTCAGCACAAACGAACAGGAGGAACAGTTTGAGGACATAACAGAGTCTGGGGCTTCAGACTGAGAAGATGCAATTTTTAAAGCAGGCTGAATGAGCCATGATATTTTTGTTTCTAATTTCTGGTCAGATTTATAACTAGTTCCTTCTAAAAACATACAGAACTTCTAAATACTGGAAATTAATATTGTACTGATGGACCTGCTTGAACAAACATACTAAAAAATGTGCTCTCTGTCACGGCAAGATGAAAAAGCAGATGGCAGTCGGAAGCTGAGCAGCATACAGAAGTTTGAAATTTTAAATTAAATCAATTTGAAGCTTTGTTTGTGCCTAAGGCAAGCTTTCCCCTCAGATGAAGGAGAGTGGCTAGCTGAACTCTTTTACATGGGCTCTGGTTTGGAAAAGGCTGCTGGAAGATTTGAAATCCTCTATGATTTACAGCACTGTATTAGTCTGGGTTAAAAGTGAAGTAGAAATACCACATTTGTGTTGGTCCTGCACACGAAGCCTTTCCAAAATTGTAAACCCCTGTAATGAGATGGATACAGAAGAGGGGCTTCTGCTTTTCCACAGCGTGCCATAAATATTCAGATTGTGTCGTATGTTTCCTGTGCTCTAAGGAGATGTAAAAAGATGACTGTAGTAAGAAAGAATCCTGAAGAAGACGTATGCACCGTGTTGTTCTGCTACAGTAAATCAACTTGTGCCTTGATTTAAACATCATGAACTGTTTTGACTTTCCTGTGAGCTCACAGGAGATTGTGGAGCAGAGCAGGGAAGCTGTTCCCTGGGCAAAATTTTGTTCTCTCTTAGAGTAAGATGGGATAGGCTGGACCCTGAGGTTCTTATTTTTACTTACTCAGTACTCTCCCGGATTTTAATGAGAGCTTTATCTGAATAAAAACTACATTTTTTCCCAGGCCTGTAAAAGATTGCTGTCTCCTGCAGAATCAATCATAAGCCTTTTTCTGCTGTCTTCTAGCTTTTTGATAATTGTACCTTCTGTAGACCCCTGGAGCAGGTCTTGGGCTTGTGCTTCTTGGCCACCAATTGCTACATTAGTTCAGTGGTGAAAAGTTACTTCATTTCTGCTCCTTCATTGTTTGGTCTCTGCTTTTTGAAAACATCCCAATTAATTGCAGCTGTGCTCGTGTGTTGCTTTACAAACCTGCTGCTGATAGTTTGTGTGATTCCTACCCTGACCAGCAACGTTAAAACCACATTCCCAGAGATTTTGTTAGCCCCTGAACCCTCAGACCTGCTCCGGGGCCATGAGCATGCAGCTGGTTTTGAGAGGATACATAAATGCACAGGAGGGAAATACTCATTTCAGCAAAGCACAAGAAGTCAAGAGACATTAAAAGGAAATCAGCTTAATGACTTCTAATTTTGCAGAGAGAAAAAAAAAAATAGCAGGATTCTCAAATGATGACTGAATTCTCAGCCAGCCTTTTAAATCCATGAACCAGTCTGTTCCTGGCTCCTCTGTTAGGGATGTTGGTCTGCTGCTCATCCGTTTGGTCAGGATGAGTGGTTGGTGCTGCAATAAGTGTTCACCAGAAATCCACTATCAGTATAAACTGTCCAGGAGTGTAGGTGTTGAAATCACTAAAAATGTGGGAGACTCAACTATTCTGAAATACCAGCCCTAATTACTGCAGTTCTGCTGAGCAGAGGTATAAAGGAGAAGAGTGTAACGCCCAAGCTACTGCTGCAGTAGACTGTGGGACAGGTCAGGGTGGAAAATCAGGGTGACTCTCGGATGAAGAGAAGTGTGAGCTGTCCAAAGGAAGGACCACCATCAGGTACCCAGGTTAGACAAGGTGCTGCTTTGCCTCTTGAGGAAGGAGCCTGTGGCCTTGCTGTGGCTGCAGATGGAGCCCGTGCTGACCTCAGCGTTGTGTCACTGAACGTTTGCTGCACAGGGCTTAGAAAAGGAGATGGGTGTGTTACAGGCTTAATTTGACTTTTCCGCAAATTTTTCCTCTGTGTTACCAAACACACCAGGTTTTGCAACAAGTTAGTACACAGAATTGCTGGAGCCTGCAGCTCTGTGAGCAAGGTTGTGGTATCCCCCCTGCATGGGAGTGGAGTTGGGATGTCAGTGCCAGGATGGGTGATTCCTGAGCTCTGCTGGGACTCAGCAGGTTCCTGGTGGGTTCATTCCCCGCTGTGGAGCTGTGGCAGCACCACACCATGACCTTGGGGCTGTGCACAGCCTGCGGTCCCTGGCAGTCCCACACAGCTGCCTCCTCCCGCACTGGGGTTGGTGGTCTCTGATTTACACTGCACACCCCATAGGTCACTGCTGCCATTAACATTTTTCTAGTGCTTAACCACTCTTGGTGTTGTTCTTGATGTGCAGCTTCCTTTGCGTCCTGCGGGTGGGAGTGCATGGAACGAGGAGCACTGGGCCTGGTCCTCAGTGTCACTGGTGTATTCAGGACATGCTTCCCTGAGCACTGATTATTATCCTGCCTAATCCCAGGGCTCCACTGTAGCGAAGCACTTGGCATCACTGCCAGCTGCACTAACTACCAACCAGCTGGCTAAGGACAGGAAAAGCAAACTGAGAGAGGGAGAGAGACCACACGAGCAAAAAAGGATATTTTAGACCCAAATACATTCTTTTTGACAGTCCAGCTCCAGGGAGATCAGTATGGCTTTTTAGTAATATTTAAGAAATACAGCTCATGGACAAAGCAGTGACTGGGTTTGCCTTTCCCTTCATCAATAAATTCCAGTGACTCCATTTGGCTTTAACAGTCTTACTCTTTTTGAGAGCTTTTTATAGAAATGACAATTAAAAATGGGCAGAGGAAGAAAATTGTCCTTTTGCTACTTTTATTCTACTCTCCTATTCTCTCTCAATAAGCTTTGCAGTTGGAAGAGCTGCTGCACACTGATGTGTGCGATAGGCGCCCTTCAGCTGTGGGGTACCCCAAGCTGTTGGAAAACTGGGAAGGCCACAGGCTGGGGACCTGCTTCTCTTTTGGGAATTTCTTCTGCTGTTCCAGCTTTTTGGTCAATGTCACCATATTTTCCTTCTGTAGTCCCATATGATTTTTTTAAATCTTCTTGCCTGGAAA
This sequence comes from Platyrinchus mystaceus, assembly GCA_035041135.1. Classification (NCBI taxonomy): domain Eukaryota; kingdom Metazoa; phylum Chordata; class Aves; order Passeriformes; family Tyrannidae; genus Platyrinchus; species Platyrinchus mystaceus. The sequence continues at coordinate 3,905,791 of JAWWLV010000005.1, forward strand.
CTATGGAAGGAAGAGGCTGGACAAAACCATCTGTTGTTTTCAGTGTTGGGCATCCAGATGAGGGTTTGGACTGAGAGGCATGTCCTGAACTACTGGGATTTAATCTTCTTGCATGGAGCACTGTAAGCTTAAAGCCTGAGCATTAAGCAGATATATGGGATGTGGAGTTCAGTTCACTAAAAATGAACGTAAAGTCACAGACTCCTGAGCCAGTGTTCTGGGTCTGCCTTCTAGCATAAGCTGGGAAGTTTATAAGAAGAACTGGGGTATCCTCTCAGATATCACTATCCAGTTACATAGACATGGACTTTTCTTGGCTTCTTTTCTTTTCGGAGCTTCTCTCCTTTCTCTGATAGACCACCACCAGGTTCCAATCCAGCTGGGAGGCCTCACTGTAGTCCAGCAGAGCAGTACATGGGTATCAGCTGTGAGTGTACAAACTGAATTCCAGTGGGAGGGAGACTGGCTGATGTAAAATTACCCCTTGGGCTGTACATCTCACCTCAGCTGAAGATCTATATCATTTTATAGTGGCTTTGGCTTCTCCAAAGGCTCTTACACCCATCTTGGATTTAGGTATATCTGCAGATCTTTGATTTAGGTGTATCTTGAATGTGAAGAATCAGAAATTAGCTCTGGCTTTAAGCTGGGTGTTGCATTGCCGCGTTTGTGTGATGAATTAACCTGGCTAATGTAGCTCCACTGCAGTGCTGTCTTACAGCCTTTATAGGTATAAACACACTCAGAAATGTAGCAGCCAACTGCATAAATCTTCAGATGTGTTTGCATCTGGCTACCCTTGGATATCCAGATCTAATTATCTTCAGATAATTGAAAATAATACATCAATACACTGCAATATGAATAAAAAGGACAGGGGTTTGGGAAGCCTCAAACCCATCTATTGTGTCGTGGAAGATGCACATACTGTGTGTTCATGTGTGAGCTGGGCAAGCTCTGCGTCCCTGGGGAATGGTGTATCAAGTTTCCCATGGAACAGCTCCCCTGCCCCAAAAATGGTAGCTATGTCTTTCTTTTGTGTGTCAGGAATATGTGATTTTGTTGTCAGCACATTTTTTGTAATGAAAAGCAAATGGTATCCAATATGTCTTGGAGAAAACGTGCAAACAACAGCAAAATTATATGTTGTTAAAAAAAAGATCTGTAACTTGTTTGCTGTCAATACAGCTCTTAATGACAGGGTACGAGGGAAATGCACCCAGAGATCACTGCCTGTGTGCAGTGATACATCTGGCACTGCAATCTATATGCGTGTTTAAAAACTGTACCATGAAAAATTAAGTTGCAAATATTGGCTCTGCATCTGCAACATTTCATAGAGTCAAAGAGTGTATGTGGACTTGGTGACTAAGGACTCAAGTCTGTAAAAGATGGGCACGTTGAGAATCCTCAGCTGGTGTCTTCAGAGAGAAGCCACAGACAGTCCTCTGAATTACTGCTCTGTAATTTGCTGTAATTTTAAGTTCAGACATGGAGGGTAATGTCCTAAATCACAAGTCTGAACAGGAGAAAAGTCAAACCAAAAAAATCAGTGTGTTAGTGCGTGTGTCTGTGTGTGTAGAATAGGTGCAGGAAGAGCCTTCCTTTTTTTTTTGTAGTATTCCATTAACTTTGTCCAAGCAAGTAGCCACTGTATAGAATTCCTCCTCAGCTTGGAGTTGGTTTTAAGTGCCCATGTTATTCAATGTAACTTGGAAAATGGATTTTGTTTCAAAAGCTGTCTCACTCTATGAAAGATTATGAATGCTTTGCTATTCCTGTTGCCAGTAGAATTGATTGTTCTTGCTTTGAAATCAGCTGGAAGACATCTGGAGGGAAATTTCAGTGTATTTGAAACCCACAGCAACACTCCCATTGACTTCACAAATGTCCAATTCTTCACAAATATGAAAACTTACTTGCATGCAGTGTACATATTTTACATGGAGGTCTAGTCATGCTAAACCTCACTCATGCAGTGAATTTTTACAAGGAGTAAATAAAAAAGGGAATGAATACTTGAATGGAAACTCATGGACCTTGATTGAATGACTGTCCATAAATATTTGATGCCAATATTTGTCCTTCTCTTGCAGAGTCTCTTAAAGAGTTTTTCCTGTGATCTTTACTGGACTATTCTGTTCTCCTTTTTTCTCCCCATCTGCTCCTCTCTGTTGCAGGTGTGAAAACGTACATTTCAAAACTGGAGCTTCCCTTAAGAATGGTGATAGTTAAAAAAAATAATAATCAAGACTCTGTGGACTGTTCGTAGGAGCATGTTTTCAATAAAAAGCTATTAAATTCTGCATCTACCCTCCACAGCCTTGTGTACATGATACTAATACTTCTCAGTAAAGCCACATTTCCAGTAATTACCCCCAAAACTGTCCACATCTCACACACATCTTCAACTTCCTTGAGGTTTTATTGATTCCCTGTTTATAAAAATATTGGGGGTGTGAAGATTTCTCTCCTCATCCCTGCTGGAAGCCAAGTCATCACTCCCAGGATAAATTCTGCTGGGAGAGTCCAGTCCAGCTCATCCCACATTCACTTGGGGCATATGCTGCTTTCTGAGGCCGTGTTTGTGACCTCTGTTGCCTCACAGCTCCCATTAAGTTAAAAGATGTACACCAAACTGCCTGTACCCTGGAATTAGCAGAATGCAAGAGGGAATTGGATGCAGAGTGTTTTTTTAAATTATTTTAACTTGGTATATTTATCTAAAAAGCTTTAGGCATCAAAGGTTTGTTGTTGCACATATTTCTGGGGAAGGCCGGATTTTTTGGTGAGAGCAGCTCACACGAAATGTTGAAGTGTTTAATGTTTTTAGCAGGATGTTGTTACAGTTGGTGGCCTTCCCAGTCAAGAGTGACATTAACAAGGGAACTGGTCTTAAGGATGTGTGCCACTTCCCAGTGAACTGAGTGACATCCATGCACATACTCATTTGAAATGTACAAATGCAAAAATGTGAAAATTAATTCAGAATATCTTTGTGATCATTTCTGAATAATTAAAAACTCTGTCATAGGTTCTTTCATTTCTTGATTCCACCCCTATGACCACTTTCTTTTCCATGGTAAATTGTAGAGCGACCTTAATCTGTGGTACTGAAAGAATAGACTTTTAAATCAAAATAAGCGTAAGGGGGAAAAAAAAAAGGGAGCATATTAATTGCTCCTTCTTCCTACACAGTTTTTTTCCTTCTCTTTCCTTCAGGCATTCCTTGCATAAAAATATCCATTCACCAACTGTTCACCAACTGTTCCTCTGCTCATTGCCCTACCTTAGATTTCATTTTAAGACACCAGTGAATATTTGCTCTTCAGCCTCACTGTCTTTGAAGTTTTCTGCAGGTTTTAAAGGTAGAAATTTGAGGATACACCAAACAGCAACAGTGAGTTAATGAGCACTTTCTGGAAGGGGCTGAGGTGTTATTAAACTTAGGCTTTTATGAAACTGTTATTAGAAACATCACACCGATTAACCAAAGTGCCGGCAGCGTGTTCCTCACCTCAGCATCTCTCAGTGGCTTAATTTCTCTAACTCCTATCCTTCAGCTTTGGGCACTTTCCAGCCACATCATAAGATCAAGTGGTGACTTTGCGGACTTGGGGTTGGATTTTGGGAGGGGAGTGTGGATGAGACGGGAGGAGAGGACTTTCACACTGTCGCGGTGTCACATTCACCTCATGGTTTTCAGTGGTGTTTCTTTAGTCACAGAAATCCCGGAATGGTTTGCGTTGGAAGGGACCTTAAAGATCATCCCGTTCCAACTCCCTGCTATGGGCAGGGATGCCACCCACTAGATCAGGTTTCTGAGGGCCCCGTCCAACCTTGTCAGTGGTGAAGAGACAGAAGAGGAGGTTTGTGGGCTTTCTGTGGGGCTCTGGCTGTATCTGTGTCTCTGGGCATCCTGGGGATGTGCTGGAACTGTAGCAGTGGTCATGGCAGGCAGCACATCCACTTCACCTGCTTGAGGCAGGATTGAGACAGGACACGAGGCAGTGACTAGGGGTAGAAGGCAGGAGCTTGCAGTGGCAAGAAACTCCAAATCCCACTCTGTGCCCCATTATTTATATCCTGGTTTCCTGATAGATATTTGCACTGTTTTCCCCTTCGGAAATAGAGAAGCAGATTGAAAACTCAGAGTGTATCTATAACCATTAAAGTAGATGTTCAGCCTCTAACAATGAACTCCTGCAACTACCTACTAAATTATGCACAAACACACCAATTCCTTGAAGGCTGTGGACAAGTGTAATAAATATCCTCTCTTACCAGCCAGGGGGGTTGACTCTAGTTTCTTTTCTCATTTCCACATGGTGGGCCAGGTGGTCTCTCCTGGAAGGTAGCTGAGATGAACAAGGCACTAGGGAGGCAGAATTAGTTATGTTTTCAGAGCTTTCTATTAAACTTCTAGGGAAAATAGTTACCAAAGTGAAATACACTGTACACAAACCTGTTTTTTTTCCTGGGAGTGGGGCTGGAGTCCTAGCCTGGAGAACTATGAAGCCATGCAGAGTATTAGAGCTGTACTTGAAAAAGGAGGGGAAGAAGAGCAGATGCTGATTGAACTGCCTGCTGCATCATTCCTGGTTTTTCTGCCCTTTCATTTTTAGGGGCTCCGTCATCATTTAGATGCCTATGACAGCTTGTCTTCTAATAACAATATAGGCACAGGAATTGACTGAGACCTAAGGTCCATTTATTCCAGTATCTTGTATCTGACAATATTCATTACAGTCTTTTTGGGGAAAAAGTCTAAGAGCCATGCAGGAGGGAGATATGGAATAATGTGATTCCCTGTGTGGTCTCTTGGATCTATAGCACTTAGAGGCTGACCTAATCCCTGAGGCACAGGCGGTTTTTTGCTGTCATTAATTATGACAGTGCTGGACATAAGGGTGGACATGTTTGTTCTTTCTGTGGGTTTTCTCCTCTTTCCATCCCCGGAGACAAGTGATCTTGTATCTTGTTTGTCTGAGAAGAGCAGGATGTGCTCCTGACAAACCAGTGAATTACAATGAAGGGACATTGCAAAAGGACTGAAGTGACCTCTGCTCATTATTCTTTATGTCTGGTTATAAATGACCCAGGTTTTATGATGGAGCCCAGGAGAACTTGAAGAGCAGGTATTTGAATATTTTTTTGTGTCCTTTAGCTCTGTGGATTAGTTTGGCCCATTTAAATACATTTCCTTATCTCTCTAACATAGGGGCTTTTATAGAGCCCCTCAAAGGAACATTAATATGCTCCACACAGAGATTATTTTATGTGAAGAATGAAATCCCTTGCACCTCTACTTTTTCATCCATTGTTTTTAAAGCCCCTATATACAGTGGTAATTTTGGAAAGCTCTTAAAAGAATAGATGGGATTTGCTCATAAATCAGCTGTGCTTTGATCTATCTGTTTGGTCCTTAAGGCTCTCTAAAAGGTGATAATATTTCTATAGTTTTTATTTTCCCCAGCATTCCGCTTTCACAAATGGCATAGGTGTGTAAGAATCCTTAGGTTTTTTTAGGCTCAGTTCCTCTTCCAGTGTTTGCTTTCACCTTTTGAGTAGCAATGCTGAGGTTTTGGATGCAGCCACGTTCTCTGCCAGTGACTTACTACAGTCACTTATGTCTTCCACGCTAAAGTGTATAAGTGGCAAATGCAGACTCTGTAATGAAATACAGAAAATATTGCTGTAATATTTGAGATGCTTCAATTTGGAGAACAAGCAGACAGGGGATGGAATTTTGGTTTTATTTATCGTGTTGCTCTTTCTGCTTGTGCTGTGAGTCTGTAACAATATACTGTACTGTGCCACTTTGATTTAAAAGAAGCTTTGCTTCAGGAGTGTAACTGCCCTTTCATTACCATTAGTTCATTCCCAGCACGTGGGGAACTGTTCCCATATTTTTTCCTTTGTCCTTGTTCATTCTTTCTTATGTGACATTCTCTCCACTCATATGATCTCTGACCCTAGTGATGCACAAGTCGCTTCTGAGTCAAACTACAGATGAACCCTGCTCCCAACAGCTGCAAAAAATATTACTTGCTTCAGGAGCTGTTTGATGCCAAACTCCCCAGGGAAAGACATTTGTTTTCCAAAACAAGAAAAAACCCTGCTGCGAACAAAAGAGATAAAATATTAAGCATCATTTTACCACTGACAAAGAATAAAAATAATTTAAGTCTCTACATGAATGACTTTAGCAGAGCACAGATTATTTGCAGGTGGAGTGTGCACTCTGCAATTCAAAACACAGCTGAACATTCAGGCTCTTTTTTTTTCTTCATCATTTCAAAATGCATTGAATGTATTTTTTTTTTTTTTTAACCAAGAAACATGCTTAACAGTACATTTTCTAAGGCTGTTGTTAGCTTCTAATGGTGAGTCAGTTTGTCCTTTATCAGAATAGCAACACATGGCTGAACTAACATAAACTCCGTCGACTGTCTTGGGCACGTGGTCAGGCTGCGAGCGTTTGTGTTGAATTGCAGGGAGGTGATAAGGATGCAGCCACCGTTTCATCCAGGTTTCCATTACGGAGCTGGATTTCAGCAACATCCCTCCTCGCCTGCACTATTCCCTTGTAACCTAAAAGTAAAAAAAAAATAAATTCATATTTCAACTCTGGCTGGCCGGATCCTTGCTGGCAAGGAGTCTCCTTACAGATAACCTCAGCAAACCCAAGCGGGTTCTTTGGAGATATAAAGCCTCCACATTGGTGCTTTAATTGGTACTTTTCACATGTTATTTCATGTTTCTATTCCCCTTCTTGCAGCCCATCCAGTTACTGAGTTATATCACGTACGGCTCACAAGCCGATGATGGGTCCTGCCATTCCAATGGCGTCTTCCAGGTCTAGACGCAGACACAGTGCGAACATCCCCCCAGGGAACGTAAGATGCTCCCGATTCATCACAGAGCTCTGGGATGCCATCTGCAGTTCCCAACACTCCTTGCCCTTTCAGGGCAGCCACACTTCCCAGCATGGAAAGTTAATCATATCTGTCTCAAACTTTTCTTTCCCAAGTCAGGAATTCATCACCGTGGCCCACAGGGTTCAGCATTTTGGCTCAGAGCTCCTTTGATAAATTAGTTATGGACTTTCTTTGGTAGTTGTTTGAAAACTAAGGAAGTTTTGTGCCAAGTGGGGAGACAATTTCAGTGCAGCAGATACGTGACAAGATGCACGAGGACCTAATGCAAATATGGATTATGCTTTCTCTGGCTGTCGATGTTGCCTTGAAATTGTGATTCTTCTTGATTTTTAATTCTTTTTAGAAGCTGCGTTGCTGTGAAATTCACTTGATTAAATTTCACTGCAGCTTGCATGTTTTGAAAGTTTTATTACAAGCCAACACTGATGTTCAGATGCCTCTTGAGTTATTTCCCATCAGCTTCTTTCCAGCCAGTCCAGAGAGGGACGTGCCAGGTCACCACATCAATTTAGTTACAGTATTAGGGCATCAGTTTATCTAATTTCTGGGTTTGCTCCTCATTTCCCTCCCAATTCCTTTAATACTCACTTTTGTGAATACCATACAAAACCAGATAGTCTTCTCGGGGTCCTTTTTGTCATCTTAATGAAAATGAAACTCTAACAGTGATACTCTTGCAGCTCAAGGTGATTTCAGTGCAGCAGGGTGGGCAATTACTGTTGCATTAACATAACCACATCGCACTAATGACAGAGTGCCAGCCCTGCTATCAGGAGGCTTTGGTTTACTTTTGTCTTGCATGCAGGAAGGGATCATTAGACTTCCATGAATAATAGAAATCAGATAAGAAAAGAAAACCCTATTAAAGTATTTTATCTATCTTCCTGCCAATATAAAATTCCTTTTTTTCCAGTACATATTCTACAGTTGTGCTCTTTTTCCTGACAAAATGTCTGCGTTAAGATTCCTGAATAACTCTCTGTGGGAAACGTGATCTGAGCGCTGTTAGGATCAGTGGCAGAACTCCCGCTGATTTCAGTGGCAGTCAAATCAGGACTGTAAGAACTTGGAACACGTCTTGGTAGGTAGCTTCTTCCAGGCAGGGTTTTAATCTTTAAATCAGTAGGAGATGGACAGGTCTCTCTGTTCACGTGTTGTAGCTGTGGAGCATTTGCAGGACGGCAGGAGTTGCTGGATTTAGGCAGCGAGGAGGCAGATGGGATGCGAATGATTCCACCCACGTTGCCTATTGATAATTCATTATTCTTTCACCTTCAGAAAATATTTTCTGATCTATTCTGTTAAAAAAAGATAGATATTTATTTTAAAATGTCTTTCTGCATGAGTTACAGCTTTATGTCACAGATGCTGTTTTGTTTTTTACTGTGAAGCCAAGGCATCATGGAGTGAAAAGTATCCAGGATGCAGACAACCTTCCCAAGTGCTGCTGCTCTGTCAGCAACATCCCAAAGTTGTGAAAAGGTATCATAATTTCTGCAATATCCAGGGGGAAAGTTTCTGAAAGTGGGATGATTCTTATTTTTCATCTGTGTAACCTTTGGGGAAAATGTGTGTGTTTTTGTCATTAGTTTTGCTCTTTGGACCTACTGATCCAGGCCAGGACACAGAGAATGGTACAGAAACGGACTCCTTTCAGATAGCTCAAGGAAGGCTGGAATGAATCAGGGTGTTTTCCAGCAGAAAAACCTGTTCACTGCAGGGGACAACACTGGGTTGTCCATCCTGCATGGAAAAAGCCACCTGTGAAAGCTGAAGCATGTGAGAGCCGCAGCAGATGTCTGTGATATAGAACTCCTATACTTGCCAATAGCTCCTGTGTACAGGCATTATCCACCCTCTCAGATAAAGATATGGTTTATAAATGTGGAATATAGAGAAAGTGGGGTAACCTTCAGCAGTCCTACAGCTCCTGAGACATGAGACAAGAGATGGTTTCTTTGGTTGACTCTAACCCTGTCTATTAGAGCTTTGCTCACTTACTTCTCCAAGTCCAACCTGACTGCAAATCAGCCGCAGAAACAAAATATCCCCTGACTTTGAAAATATTCCACAGTCTGAGTGGTTCCTGGTTTTGCCATTCCAGGTGGCAATTCTGCCCCCGCAATGTGCATGGCTGGCATGGGGTGGGGGGGTGTGTGATAGTAATTTTGACTAAGGTGATAAATAATGGATAGATGCACAAACAGGATCTTCACGCTTGTCAGATGTAAAACATTACGGGCTATAATATTGCTATTAGGCTTTTTGGCTGAGATCAAGTGTAGTGTCAGCTTTGGTTTATGTATCTTCCAAAGCAGCCTTGCAACAGATTCAGATGTTGTGAAAACATGCTCTTGGGTTGGTGTTTCGCTTTGTTCTTTTGAATGGCTTTATCAGAAAATGTAGTTATTGAAGTATAGGAGTTTATCCTTCATATGCTAATGAATTGACATTTACAAACAAGGAACATATGTGTCAGTAACCTGATCAGGAACTGTAAAATAATTTCTATTTATCTCATCTACTAATATCACTCAAAGAAGGCCTGGGGGTTCCAGGCAGCAATAACATAAATACCAGTTTAAGAAGTCCAGTCAATAAAGTGCTATGCACACACACTCCAAATGTAATTAGTTACTCCATTGTGTTCCCATTGCGTTACCTATGGATTACCTCTATAGATTAGGCCTTCCAGAAATGTTTTTCTGCTGCTGTTTTCCCTTGCTATAAATCAAGGAGGTCAGGATGTAGCTCCCACCTTTGGGTGGGAATTGTTTGCCTTCTTTATGTAGGCAAACATTTATGTAGGGTGGTGAGGCCCTGGCACAGGTTGCACAGAGAAGTTGTGGATGCCCCATCACTGGAATTGTTGAAGGCCAGGTTGGACAGGGCTTGGAACAACCTGGTCAAGTGGAAGGTGTCCCTACCCATGACAGGGAGTTGGAACTGGTTGAGCTTTGAGGTCCCTTCCACCCCCAAACCATTCTATGAAATGTACTTTCTTGGTCGGGCACTGCCACCCCTAGTGTAGGGAATTCCTCTTGGGAAAATGCGAAAGGGATTTTAGTGCACATTAGTACTTAGCTGAGCACTCAGGAGAGGGATGTGGATATCCCAGTAGGATAACATGCAAAACTGGAGTCCTATCAAGGTTACTACATAATTCTTACTCCTTTAAAAAATATAGGAACCAATTTCTAATTAATTTCTAATTCCAATTTCTTACATGTCAGAGCTGCAGGTGGATGGAGAGCACCTGCCTGGCTTTGTAGTTTGCTGATGGGGAATGTTAACCTCCTCCCTCTCCACCTTCAGACTTGGGGCTAATTATCAATAGGGGTCCATGTTACATTTCTTTCCAAAGCAGATTTTAAGGCCATGAACTCTGATGTAGTGAGGAGCTGAACCTTAAGGAAGAGGGGAAAAAAAAGATGAAAAGAAACTGTAGCATAACTTTGATTTAGTAGAAATAGGTCTTTCAAGTTTTGTTTGCTTACCTTAGCAGACATGTGTGAGCCAAAAATACACAGCAGACCGCAAAAATAATGAGATGGGACACAATACACCATTGAGGGGAGTGAATAGGTAGAATGGGAACGACAGTCTCCCTTTTCTGAGCTTGGATACTGGGACATACTGGTATACTGGACAGCTTAACTCATTTTCAAGTAAATTTAATTGTAGAAATTTTGACAACCATACCCTGTTGAGACCTGCATTTGCATTAGAATAGAAATATTTTGTGAAATTGGATGAATTTGACATTATTTAGTTTAAGAAAAATTTAAATAAAGATGTTATGATGTCTAAATGTCTCAAAGTTTTTGGAGCAGAAGGTCTTGACTTTCAAGTGCAGTTGTACTTTCATTTAGAATTCATTTACTTTCATTAGAATAGTTTTCTAATTTTGTGTAAGTGGATGACTCTGATAAGGAGCATTTTGCTGATTATACAAAACACTTTTCTGCAGAAGTTTCCTGCACTAAAAATTTCAGTCTGGGGAAGATTTTGCCTTAACTGGGATGAAGCTGATTTTCCAAATTTGTTGTTTATCCGGGCATGGATCTTCTGCAGAACTCAATTTGGAATGTAAAACAAAAGTGTGGTAACTATACCTCACTGTGCTGTTAGTCACCATCAGGTGGAATTTTAAAGGAATAAAAATAGTTGGAAGGTATGATTTGTTTCCCTGTGGATCAGAGGGATGGGTGGGTGACAGGCAGCGCTCTGAGGCTGCACACCCTGCGGAGCAGTGCCCCTGGACTGGTTCTGAGGGTGCCATAAATCCAAGGAAATTAGATATAGATGTAACAGACACAGTCATCTGCTGTGCAGCTTGTGCTGTCTGGTCTCCTACCCCAGGCTCTGCCCACCCACTCTCGAAATGCCTGAAGCTTGAGGACTTCCATTTGACTTTTTTCAGACTGTTTCTCAACCAAATGGCTCCATAACAGAGCAATTAGTCCTGGCGTTATGGAAATGCCTCTGCTTGCTTGCTTTCATTTTCCTACATGTCACCCTAAATATTAGGATGGTTTACAGGCTGGTTTTCAAACAGAGAGGCTAAGATGATAATTTTTTAATTGGTAGGATGCACCTCATGATTCTGCCTAGAGAGAAGATGCTTAGGAGGGGATCTGTGATGGATGGTGTAGTTCCAGATGGTGGAAATAGCTTCCAAAGAGTTGGAAAATAATATGGAAATGTTGGATTTTTACAGGGAATGATTTCTGATCCAGACCAACAATCCAGCAATAACTCTACAATGCATGAGTAATATAGTTCCATCCTCAGCTGTGCTTTATACAATCCTTCTGTGAAGTGTTTGAGCCCCCAAACCCAGGAGGCCTTTCCATGGCAGTCCCACTCCACCTAAAGCTGCATGAAAACTCCTACTTTTTTTTTCCTTTAAGGGCAGCTTTGCTCCTGTACGACCTTCCTAGAGATCCTTCCATTCCCCAGTAGGTTTTAAAAAGTTAATCAGTGCCTTGTACAGCTCTCAGTGGTAGAAAGTGCTACAACACAGGCTATTTGTTCCTAAATCTCCACTCGATACAAGAAGCAGCAAGCAATACACAGACACACAGACACACACACACACACTCTTACACCTTCTTCGGCTGACCTGGTTATTCCTGTGTTCCCATTAGCCTCCTAGGCTGTTCAGTTTAACCAGCTGCATGCACTAAATAATAGAAACATTTAATGTTTTGCCGCATGAATGGTCCCCAACAACAGTTTGGAACAATCTCGTCCCAGCGGATTGCGACTGCGGAGCGGCTGGATGACAGCCCTGCTTCCTTCCAGCCATTTGCAGGGCTTTGGCTCTGCCACGACTGCAGCGAGGTGGAAGTGAGGGAAGGAACATGTGCTATTTTCTGAACACTCTGGGTGCAAACAGGAGCAGGGGGTGTGTGTGTGTGTGTGTGTGTGTGTGAGTGTGTTTACACTTCATGCAAATTCAGATGTTCCTATAGCGGCACAAACCTCTTGCTGCTGCTGGAGGAGCCCTCAGAAGTTGTTTTCCTCTGTTGTTAAATTTAATTTCAATGTTTTACTGTGTCACAGAATGTGTTCTCTGCCTTCCTGCTGGGGAAGACCTTCCTGTGCAGCCTGGCTGGCTGCGGGCATCCCAGGGGGAGAGCAGAGCTGCAAATCAGCCGTGGATCCTCTGACAGATTTTATGAAGAGTGCGAATCTCGTTCCCTCCATCCCCCTCTCTCTTCTTCTCCTCTCCTTGGACAATGCATTTGCTTTCCAAATGGAGATGCTTTCCCTTGATTTATCTCTGAGCCTAAAGGCCCACATGGTCAAGTTCTTAAAATATCTGAAATATCCAACCAAAGACTGTGGCAAACCCCTGTGAATTCCTGACCCTGGTAGCAGGATTGTTGCAGCAGGAGGTTGAGCAGTGGACTGGTGAGGTCAGTGCTGGGAGCTGAGTCCTGCAGACCAGTGATCCAGCCATTCCAACCATGCTTTGTTTGTTTAATGCACCAGTCATCCCTTGCCCCAGCCTCTTAGAAAGTAGTTTAGGGTGACTCAGGCATGCTGAAGGGCTCTGCACAGCAGAGGGTGCCTCCATAATCTGCTGGCAGCCTGCTGAGATCCTCTAGCACCAGAACTTCGCTGGAAAGGGGTTGCCAACCCACTGGAGGGGTTGGTGGCCTCAGCTTTTCCCAGGAGGACTCGGAGCTGCCACTGTCTGTGGGACAGGTCATGCAGTTTCACGGATTTGGAGAGAATGCAGGAAGCAGAACCAGTGAATTGCTGCAGGTGAAAGGGGTGTGGAGGTGGGATGCTCCTAAAGAACCCTTGGTCCGAAGTGCTGCCACCAAATGAAGCCACCACTGACCCGTGTCAGCCGAGACCGAGGGATGAGATCCCCCAGCTCAGCGGGTGCTCCCTCCAAATGAAGTGTTTTTTACTCCTTGTCCAGACAGAAGATTGGAAAATGTCAACTTTGTTTCCTCATGAAAATTCATTGTCTGCCAGCTTCCCTGAAAGCCTTCGGTAGTGCCTATCCCCAGCCTGCATCCACAGGACTCCTAAAATACAGCGAGTGGCAAAGGAAAGTGGTAAAAATTAGGCTGCTCTTCTCGTAGGTGCTATTGCTCTCCCTTCCCCCCATGAGTGCCTGGTGGGAGTGTGGCAGCTCCTCTTGATAAAGAAGGCTGTTTCTCCTGAAAGAAGAGGAATTTATTATTTTTGCTAGATTGGGAACCTGACATCTGACAAGTATTTCCCTCTCCCAACCTCTATTTTCCTTTTCTATACATATATACAGTCCTTGTGCCCTTCCAAATGCCCCAGCTTTTCTGCAAACCCCCATGTTGTAGCCATCAAATTGGCCCATGCATTTTTAATGCAGTCTTATTGACTGGATTCGGGAAGCATAAGGATAAAACAAATCGCTGTACTACGAAGGAAAAAGCCATTTGGCCAAGTGCATCTGCTCACCTTTGATTTATTTCAGCAACTTTCTCCTATATTTTCAGTCTATTCCCTCCCCTTAAAAATAATCTATTAGTCTTCTAGTATTTTGGCATTTGCATCTGCATTCTGCTTCTCAGCCTATTCCATATTCACATTCCTTTGATATATACATGCGAAATAATGACCCAGAGCTGAAATACTACCTAAACCTGGTTTCTGATATAATCCCCGTGGTATTTAATTTTACTTTCTTTGGCATCTAAAATGATGGCTTGTATGATTGCTATCTAAATATATAGTAGTGTATCTTCCAGGAGCTAAACATCGTGTCCGAGAGCTGGGAGCGTGAAACCGGGCTGAACAAAGCCCCTCCAGATAAATGAGCTGTGTGCTGTTTGCTCAGCAGTGTGGATAACCTCAGCCTTGCAAATGCTGCCTTGGATAAATGCTGCAGCGGGAATGTAGAAAGCCATTCAAATTGGAATGTAGAATTCTAATTCAGAACCTTTGCTGCCTCCTGAACTCATCCAGGCTGTTCCTTCAGCCACTAGCTTCAGGTGTGCAACCTTTCATCTGGGCTGTGGGACATGTGGGAGAAAAAGGAAACTCTGAAGAGGGATTTTGTGTGTGATTTTGGTGAGGGACTAGGGAAGAGGACTTTTTCAATAAGAAGTAGTCTCTGCCCTCTTCAATCAGGATTCATTAGGATGTGATGGAGTATGGTCCTGAGAGCAGCAGGGCGAAGGTACCATCCAGAGGCACTTCTGGATGAGCTTAAACTTCTGGGCTGCCTTTTAAGACATGGACTGGTGTGATTTCTTTCCATGTATTGCTGTTGTGTACTGAGTGGCCAGTCCGCGTCTTCCAGGAGCAAAAGTATCAGAGTCACAGAATACCAGGTTGGGTTGGAAGGGACCTCAAGGGTCATGTGGTCCAACTCTTCTTGGCAAAATCACTGTCTAGACGAGATGGCCCAGACTCTGTCCAGCTGAATCTTGAAGTATCCAATTCTGGGGAATCCACCACTTCACTTTATTCCAATGATTATTCCAATTATTCCAATGATTATTCCAATTATTCCAATGATTATTCCAATTATTCCAATGATGATTATTCCAATTTTGAAGAATTTTCCTCTTGTGTCCAAGAGGAATTTCCCCAAGAGTAATTTGTACCCACTGCCCCTCATCTTGTAAAAAGGAACTCTCCCTCTTCTTTGTACCCATCCTTTAAATACTGGAACATTGTCATAAGGTTCTCTCCTCAGCCTCCTTTTCTCAGGCTGAACAAACCCAGATCACTGAGCCTTTCCTCATGTGACGGCTTCCCAGGCCCTGGATCATCTTTGTAGCCCTTCTCTGTACCCTCTCCAGCCTGTCCACTTTTTTTTTGCATAGTGGTGACCAAAACTGAGCACAGCATTCCAGGTGTGGCCTGACAAGTGCCACATACAGTGGGATAATGACCTTGTTATCTCTGCTGGTGATGCTCTTGTTGGTGCAGCCATCCTGTTGGCTCTTTTGGCTGCAGCAGCACACTGGTCACTCACACTGAGCTTGTTGTCCAAAGATAGACAAAAATGAGATGTGAAGGAAAAAGAAGAGAGAAAAGAATGATCTTATACACGTCCAGGTGCCCTGACAGCAGTTAGATCCTGGTCTTTTCTGTCCTGTCCCAATGACCCTGGACCGAACAAAAACAAGCTTCATGTCTGTGTTCTGTCTAAAATACACACTCTTGTGCTTTCTGCATTGTGTTGCTGCTGTGAGTCTGTAAGGCTTGTGCTCCACATCCAGATATAAATGACTATCGGCAGCATAATAAAGAGTGACACACAGCACCGTGTCAGCCCTCTCATGCTGCAAGCTTTTATGTTGCTTGTTTAAATCCACGAGCAATATTGCTGCAATTTCACAAGATATTGGTGCTTTTTAGTCTAATGGGAATGATACAGCTTGTTTCCAGCCGCCTTTGGGAGCAAATATCAGTGTTGCGGAATTGGAAAATATACTTTCAGCGTCACAGGGGTGGTGCTGACCTGGGGTCTTAGTGTGGGTTCTTCAGCAGGAGCAGTCAGACAGATCAGGGCACTGGAGAAGGGCTGTCAGTGAAAATAACCTAAAACTGGTGGTAGAGGAAGGGTATCATCATGCTTTTCCAGTTTGCGGTTATGTACAGTGTGGGAAAGGACAGCTTGTGAAAAGACAGAAAATAAGTCAGTGGAATATAAATCCTTCTTCATTAGAATGCATTTTCCCTAAAGCATCCCTTAAACAAATGGGCTGTGAGGTTCCCTTTGTTTCAGGCAGTATTTTAACCATTCTGTTTAAGTGATAGATATATAACTCTGTGACATGTCCTTAAAGAAACACATCGTGTCTGTGTTCAGCATTGACCCAAAGTCAATTGACAGGAAGGTTTTTGCAGATTTTTGTGTCCAGTAACTTAGGGAATAATGCTCCTTAAAATATTTCTTATAATAAGCTTAAGTGGAGAAAATTGAAAAACATCATTCATACTTTGATGTCCTAAAGTATGAAATCAGAATAGCTGACTAGAAACTAAATTCTATCCCTTGACCATAGAAAAAGGGAAGATTTAGGAACATCTTAAGATCAAACAAAATAGGGTCAGCTTTGTGGTGTAGTGGCTGTGGGATTCACTGGCATATGGGAGTCATGAGTTCAAGCTCTGAGCTCAGTATTTCTCTTACCACTGACATTCCCACCAAGGGCTGCAGGGCTGGTGTTTTAAACACAGTTCTTGAAAAAGGCTCTGGACCAGCTGCAAGGGGAGGCCAGTGGTTAGAAAATGGCCCTAGGACACAGGATACTTCTGTTTGAATCCCTCAAACTACAGCTTTCTCTGAGATTTTGACTAAGGTACTTCTGTAAAGCAGAAATAAAAGCAGTTCTGTGTCACAGTATGGTGTTTTGAGCACTAAAGACACCCCAGACTGGAGTTTAGAAAGTGTTTGGATGCCTGATGATTCAGTTAAGCAATTTGGAAAATCACTCAGGTGCCTAACCTGTTGGCTTTGCTGAGGGTTTCATCAGCCAGTATTGACTGATAGGCCCAGATAAATGGACCTGTAGAGATTTTCACTTCATAGCACGAGTTTTAGAGGTGGATTTAAAGACTCTTCATCTGCCATGGGAAAAGATTCGGGAAATAGCTGTAAAACCTGGTTAGATCCCTACTAGTTTATTAGTAGTCTTTATGCAAATCCACATGGAAAGGTTTGTCTGAAGATACCTGCTCAGGAATCTAAACACTGACCAGCTTGCCACAGACTGCAGGAAACTGGACATACAAAATCTCTGGCCTGACCTTTGAATAACCCCAGTACTGAAATACCAGTTTGTTGTACACAGTCTGCTTTAATTCATGTTAGAAGGAAACCTGTGTACCCCAGAGCGAGGAACATGGCCAGGTGTGAAGGGCTGCAGCTGATGTGTGTCATCACCTCCCTAGCTGAACTCCAAAAATCTGTGATTACAAGTGAACTTCAGCAGCTTCTTTCCAAAATCAACTGATTCAGGTCGGCTGTGAAGCGTTTGGGATTTTTTATGCTTGTGTTTATTTGCAGGAAGCTTTTTCTGAATCAGGCAGAACTAAGATGGTATCAGGGATGCTCTAAAGCCTCATGGATGTGGAAGATTTGGCCACAGCTTTATCATGATGCTACTACTACTACTATATGTACTACCTTATGCTGAAAAAATGTATTCTTCTTTTACCAGCATGAATAAGTTAACAATGATGTTGTGTTGGGTTTGCCTTCAGCTTCTCTAGGCAGGATTAAGGAGGCTTATTTTGGCAACTGTGTTTTGTTAGACTCTTCAAACCTTGATGGTTATTGACTGTAGGCAATAATCTGGTCTTTATTTGGAACAGGTTGTCCAGAGAAGCTGTGGCTGCCCCCATCTCTGGAAGTGTTCCAGGCCGTGTTGGATGGGGCTTGGAACAACCTGGTCTAGTGGAAGGTGTCCCTGCCCATGGCAGGGAGTGGAACAAAATGATCGTGAAGGTCTCTTTCTATGATTCTATGATTTATACCCAAACCTCTCATAAGTCTCGGCTGACCTCCTCTGAAAATATTTGGAGGTTGACAATACATCTCTCTTCTTGGGGAGGGAGGAGGTGAATTCAACCCATAACTGAACACCTCATCTGCCAAGGCATTTAAGGTAGGAGTATAATTGGCCAAATTTCACCTACAGATTTTGAAGAGGAATAGACTCCCCAGCGATTCCATGGATGTATCATTGTTCTTTCTGCTTTGAGTAGGGAGGACTGAGCTCCCACCTTTCAGGCCTCATTCAAGTGCATTACGTTGGGAGGTGTGAACTGAGGCCATGGATGTGGAGGGAATGGTCACCTTTTGACTTTAGCAAAATTTGCCTGTGCTTCCCTGATTGCCTTGGCTGCAGTGGCTGCAGCAGTAAGGGCATGGAACATCAGGCTTTACCGCAGGCTGTAAAGGCATTCCCAGCATCCCTGGATGCATTTTTATGTACCTTAATAAGCCCATGTACCTGTGTTTTTATTGCTGCAGGATTCTGCTGTTACAACAGTGCTTTACTTGTGCTTTTATGCATCACCCATTGCATCTGCTTTTGGAGTGCCTCTAAAGAAACAAACGTACAGAGATGTGTGCAGAACACAGCACTAATCCTCTCCCCCAGAAACCTGGAGGAGCTAAGCAGTGGGTCATCCCTCTCCTTACAGATGTTATTATACAATTTTCCTGGATTTATGGAAATGGCTGCAGAAAAGAGAAGTGACTTCTCTGATTCCCCTGTGGAGCTGGGTAAGAACTTGCTGGCCTGTTCTGTAACCCACAGCCATCCCTCCTCAGAGCCCACACACCACACAAATATTAATGCGTTCTTTGTTCTTTATGGCTTTAATTATTGTGTGTGCTGGGCACAATGATAAGTGGATATCTCTGTGTTAAGCAGCTAATTAATGTTTGGAACTTACTCTTTTGTTTATTGTAGGGTTTTGCAGGAAACTGTTCTCAGCTGTAATAGAGTTCATGAAATATGAACTGTAGATCCCAAATGTTAGAGACAAAAAGATGAGGCGCTTCTAAGGGCCATCAATGCACATTGACTTCTTTTGGCCCCTCATACATCAGAAAAATGAAGTGAAACCCACTGCTGGAGGACTGATTGCAGCAGAAGCACCTTGTTTAATCTGCCATGTGCAGGATGCCTTGTGAGCCAGGAAGGCTATCAAGATACAGTTTTAATTAACATTTGCTTTTTAGATAATGTGCACAGTTTATTTTGGCAAGGGTTCATTGAATATGAAATTTCCATAATTAAGATACTTAAACCTGCAATATTTTGTGGTTTTTTGCAGTATCTTTTCCAAAATGACATAAATTCTGCAGCATTTATTACACAGTAGACAACTACTACAAGAAAGAGAAATTCTCTCCACCTTCCTTTTTTTTTTAATCTGTTTTTAACCTCTTACTTTTGGTGCCTTGTTAGGCAGCATCTTCTTTTCACAAATGTGTTTGAGCAATCACAGAATAAAAAATAGAAAAGGTATTAGAATACCTATTCCTGAGATAATCAAATATCAGTCTTCTATTAATTTCTTTTAATATGCCTATCTGAATGAACTCACCACTGTGTCATCTGAACACCCTACAAAACTATGTAAATCAGTGATATTTCTCTTCTGTGCTTCAGAAGGAGCCCGACTCTTAAGACAATATGTTTTACATATTTAGAGGTATTAAATGCTCCTTTCAGAGATATTATCAACCTCCAGTTGAAAGAGGAATAAAAGAATAGGTGTGAGAAACCGTTCTTGGTGTAGATGGTGAGCCAAAGGAATTCATGGTTCTTGTACGTTCATTTTTTTAATGGTGCCTAAAAAGAATTTACTGAAAGGACACAGTTGTGCTATGTATTTTTCACGGATTTTTAAGATGAGTCTAGAAAGCTCTACAGCCAAACTGAAGTTATTGATGAACAATGAGACCCTGTAGCTCAGTATAGTCTCAGCAGATTTTCACAAGAGAAATTGTTTAAAAATGCCAAAATAAAAGGGAGAAAACTGCTCCCATTCTGGTTGTGTTGTGAGGGGTTAGGAGAGAAGGAAAAAATTGCTATTCAGAATGATTACTGGGAAAACAGTGAGATTCCTCAGAGCCCTCAGTGCCTTTGATAGGGGAGTGAACATGCAGATTGTTGTGGCACTGTGAGTTTATTATTTATTGAGGGACTTCCAGATGAGCACAGGAGGAGTGTGAAATTGAAGAACAAATTAAGGGTAAAAGGTTCTTTATTTTCTGGCTAAATTCTCCTTCTTTTGAATATTACTAGTAATTCAGTTTTTAGCTAGAAAGTAACCCACCCTGAGAAACCCCCAGGAATCCAGTGCATGAGGTGTGGGGGTCCCACCTCCTCCCTGCATCTGTGTGATGTAAGAGTTTGCAGACCAGGAGGAGAACACACTCATAAACATACAGATTTTTCTGAGCTGCTCAAGTGAATTCTTTGCTGTCCACAGAATAACTGTGAGGAAAGTTGAAGTCACGCCAGCCTCCCTGTATGCTATGAAAGTGAGAGCTTAAATCACACTGCCAGGTAACTTCTGCTTCCCCTGGGCTGGCAAATAGCTCCAGCTCCTGGTACCTGGAAGAAATTTATCTGCACTTGGTGTCTGCTCCCAAAATTTAGTGCAGGTATGACTTTTTTTCACAGCTAGACCCTTACATGTAGCTGTGAGGTAGGTAAATGGTGGGGATCGGTCTCTTCTCCCTTGTAACAAGTGACAGGACAAGAGGAAATGGCCTCAAGTTGTTGTAGGGGAGATTTAGATTGGATATTAGGGAAAATTTCTTCACTAAAAGGTTATCAAGCCCTGGCACAGGCTGTCCAGTGGTGGAGTCCCCATCCCTGCAGCAATTTAAAAGACAGGTAGATGTGGCACTTGGGGACAGGGGTTAGTGGTGGGCCTGGCAGTGCTGGGGAAGACTGAATGACCTTGGAATTCTTTTCCAGCCTTAACGATTCTGTGATAAATGTGATCAGTCCAGCAGTACCCATCATAACACTTGCTTCTGTGAGAGTACCTGGAGGTCCAGCACCAGGTGACAGCTTGGGGGAAGGTCCATGTGGGACCTTGGTCCCCACTTGCTGAGCTGGGCTGAGCTGTGACGGGCTGCAGTGCGGAGTAATCCCTGCCATGAGTCACAGGTTTGCTCAGCAAAGGTGCTGGTTGGAGAAATGTGGCATTGATTGCATCCTCAGGACCTCAAGGATCCTAAATGCTAATTAGTACAAGGGATTGCTGGAGGGCAGGATGGTGCCCAAGACTCAGAGGGATGCAGTTTGCCCTTTTGGAGCAATAAATCTATATTGGTTAAACCGCCTGTGTCGGAGTGTTTGTGGAATCAAAAACTGTGTCTGCAAATTTGTGTGAAGTTAATAGTCTCTTTTAGCGCATCATCACAGAGATGGGTGACCCCACTCAAGCAGATACTGTGGATACTAAAACAGTGAGAAGCTGGAATTGCATCCTTTGAGCATGGAGGATGTGAAGAACAGGCCTTACCCATGGATGCAAAGCACTGCAGGGAATGGGCAGAAGGAGGGCTGTGAGTTTATTGAAACTAATGCCAAAATTCGCATGAGGATCCACAAATGCAAATCTAAGCTGCCCACTAGAAGGATACAGGAATTATTCCATTACTGTTGGAATGACAGCTAACAAGACCATAACTAGCTGGAGAATATACATGGCCTTAAATGACCATCATCTCTTATTCCCAGAAAATATTGTAATCTCTTCACAGCTTCCATATCCCTAAAGTACGTGCTAGTCATTAGCTGTTATGATGTACATAACCATCCTTTCATTTTGAGGCCTTTTCTTCATTCATTTTCTTCATTGTACAATTGAGAAGGTCTGAAACTACAGACTGGTTTAGCCCAAACAAAAATTGCTACTGAGAATAAAAGAAAATCTGTCATTTTGTATGCTGCTTAGAAAACTGGTGGTACAAATTCTTGATGCCTCAGCCAGGTACCTCTGTAATTCTGGCCTTTGTACTTCTGTTTTACTCATATTTTCACATTTCCACTCGGTTCTTTACTCTGTATAAAATATGTTTACATTAAGTCTATTACAGGCTCTTAACGAGTTTGATGGGGTTTTATCAAGCTACATGAAAAAGAGGCACGTGTTGCATCCCAGTTATCCATCCAGAAGTGGGGTGAGCAGGCAGGCAAGACTGAGACGAAGGAGAAGGTGGATGGGTTATAAGCTAATGGGTTAATAATGACGATGGGCTGGGCTTTGTGTCTGTCCCATTCAGCCACTTTGTAGCTCCAGCTGGAAAATTGTACAAGATGGGTTTGCTCAGCCACAAACACACTGGTACAACGGACCTGAAAATGAAAACCCAGGATAAAAGGAGCAATGTATTAGTTCACAGAAAGCTGCAATGCGAAGGTTTCAGGAAAACGTATTTTGAAGAATTGAGAAAGTTTTAGGAGGTAAAGTGGGATGGCTGGAAGGGATATATGGAACTATCAGTGATGCTGTGCCTTAAAGAGGGACTTCTCAGAGACTGAGGCTGAAAGTGTATGTTGAAAGCCCAGAGTAGTGAAAGAGGAATACAGAGCTGAGTTAAATGCAAAAGAACAAAGGTAAGCTGGAGTTGGAGTCAGCAAAAAGAAGGAAAAGAAACTCCCTTAGAAAAATAATCTATAAAGGAGAAGGAAGTTCAAGGTGGAGAGCAGGCCTATAACAAATTACAAGAAGGGTCTATTTAATAGTAATTCAAATGGCTATGGTGCTAAAAAACTTTTTGAACATTTCTATAGCAAAGAGAAAGATTAGTTTCTGGCTCCAGGGAATTAGTATTGATCGTCATTTGTTTTGATGGGGCCATATTTTGCCCAATAGTTCTGGAAGGTTATTATGTGTGTTATCTCTGGCATCCAAGAATATCCAAGGAAGGCTGGAGGCAATAAATGTGGATGTAAGTGATGCAGAATGGGGAGAAACGCCTTTGCAGCTCAGGAAGGCCAGATGCTGTGTTGTTCCAGGGCCTAAGGAGTTAAATTGGTGACTCAGCAGTGAAAGAGCTGATGGGCTTGACTAACATTTAGAGGTGCAATGTTACAAGCTTTAATCTAATTAGCACCTTCTGAAGCAGTAGCCGGGGCAAGCCATGTGATATCTGTGTGTCTGAAGCTTGGAGAGAGTCTAGAGGGGTGCTAAAATTGTGACAATATATCTAACTTGGCATTAGGTGGGATTTTAGGCTGAAGGGTGTAAGGCAGCACCCCTGGGGTGAGTCCTCGGGCATCAGGACACGTGCCTAGGGCAGCCCTACACCCTCCACTGCTGCACCTCCTCTTGTGTCTTTAATGTAGAAAGAAATCCTTTTGTGCCATTTGAAACACAGCTTTAAAGATAAACACAGTGATGTTGGTCTTCTATAGAGGAATGAACTTCACCTGCCGGGATTTAATTAGCAGTCTCTGGGTAAACAAAACGGGCAAATTATAGTAAAGGGGAGCTGATAAAATTGGAGGAATCATGGGTTACCTGGTGAAAAGCTAATAGACTATCAGTTTGAAAACAGTATGTAAAGTGATTTCTGGCAGTTCCATTTGAAAAGTATCTTCTATCATCAGTAAAATAAATGGAGCTAAAATCACTGATGTTAGAAGGCTAATGAAACCGAGTGCAGCAAGGAATACAAGTTTATAAAGAGTAAATCCCACTAAGAAAGTGTACTGTGGCTTAAAACAGAATCACTGCCTATTTTGGCAGCAGGTCATGTAATTAATGTCATAAATTTGGATTTTTCCAAAGCATTTGGTATCGCATTTCAAGAAATCTATTTGACAAATTAGTTTAGTGAGGGTTGTGATGTGAAGCACAGCCAAGAGACCAGGCAGCAGAAGCTGAATGATGGATAGCCAAGGATTGCAGGCAGGAGAGGTACCTAATGGAGTTTTCTGGGAAAGGTGTTAGGTCCGGTTTTAGTTAACCTCTTCATTAATGAGCTGGGAGAGGGAGTAAGTGTGCAAATTAATGATCTCAGTTTGAACAGATTTGCAGATAATAAAGAAGAGGAAAATAAGGAACGTGGACAAAAAGATAACAAACTGCCTTCACCTTGAAAATACAAGTGCAGGTGTATATTTAGCTCCTTGGGAACACACAGCTGGTGCTGGGAGAACAGACCAAGAGTGCAGTAGTGGGAAACAAATTAGATGTAAGTCTGCAATGGAGTGTGCCAATATGAAAAAATAAATATAAATTTGGGGTGTATTTGACAGCAGTTCATCATAGTGAAGAGGATGTAGCAATGTGAATCACACCTCTCAGGACATCAGATAGATAGTCAGATGGGAGGAAGCAATAAAATAAGTACACACTGTGAAAAATAATATTATATTGGCAGGTGGATGGTTGGAATGATATACTGGTATTTTACCAATACTCTGTACTTCTCTAAAGTCAAGAAACAAGTAGTTTTAGCCTGGATTTGTTATGCCATAAAGCTACACAAAATGCAAACTGGGAGGTAAATCACACAAATCACAAAAGGAATGAAAACGAAGTGCAAAGCCTGATGCTTAGCACATGTAGTTTCCAACTCCTGTAAGTGAATTTTTCTTCTGGTAGAGAGTTTATTCATGTGTGATCTGCTCTTTCTGTGGGGCTTCCCAGCTGATGAGCAGTGTGATGTGACATCTGAAGGATTTGGGAATGAGAAAAAAACCTCACAAACAACAATAGGGAAAAAACACTTCAAAAAAAATAGAGATCAAATGCAGAGTAACAATATTTTGGGGTTATTTCAATCAGGTTGCAAAACCCTCCTTGTGTGATTGCAGAGGGTGCAGAGTTTTCTGTGAAACAGGTGCCTCATTAAATTAGGCTTATGTTCGAGAAAGCTCGAGAGTGAATTTTTTGGAAGGCGTAGAGATAAATGGAAATAACCGTTCTGCGCAATTGTTAGTTCAGAGCGACCATCAAAGCCCCCAAAATGTTATTTTTAGTTGCAGATGGCTGTTGAGAGAGAACTGAGGGAGCTCCTCTTGATCTGTGCAGAGGGGCCGGGTGTTAATGAACACACGGGATGGAGGAACATCAGCTCAGCCTCAACGGTCTTTGTACTCCCCCAGCTCTGCTCATCAACGGGTTGTGTTTATCCAGGTACTTCATTAAGTGGAATGATCTGCTGAGTAGGGAGAGCTCTTGCAATTCAGCTGTCACCTTTGATAAGAACACCAGCAAACCAATAGAACTGAATCCCAACGAAGATTTTTTAACCACGACGTGAAGACTAACAAATTCAATCCGAGTTTCTCTGGGAGAATGTGTAATTGTTCTTGCAGAGTTACTATAATTTAAAGTTATCTGTATTTTCCTTAAGGATAAATTACCTTTCCAGTACCTGAAGGGAGCCTACAAGAAAAATGGAAAGAGACTAATTACAAGAACATTTAGTGACATGACAAGAGGGAATTGCTTCAAACTGAGAGTAGGTATAGATGAGATATTAGGAGAAAATACTATGAGGGTTTAGAGGCTCTGGCACAGGTTGCCCGGATAAACTGTGGCTGCCCCATCCCTGGAAGTATTTAAGACCAGGTTGGATGGGGCTTGGAGCAACCTGGGATAGTGGAATGTGTCCTGCCCATGGCAGGGGGTTGGAAGGAGATAATCTTTAAGGTCCCTTCCAACCCAGATAATTCTGTGATTCTACTCAAATTCTTAAGTAAACTCTCCTTATTGGTTTCAGTCTGACACATGCAGCTGAGACTTTATGAGAATTTGAGGCTGCATTTATTATTTCCCTGAATTTGGCAAAGGACACAGGTCTGCTTTGCTCTTTAAGTGCTGGTGAATTGTTCGCTCTTTGTAATTTATGATGTGCAAATTGCTCCTTAAGGCTTCTGGCATTGCTCCTGTCCCCTCCTTGGAGGGCTGGAGTTTTCCTGAGTTTGAGTGGCTTTTTAAAGCAGGACATGTAGCCTGCAATAATTTCCAAGCAATTTGAGGCATTTGTCACTGACCCAGGCTTGTCACGACTGTACTTTGCAGGTTTTATTTGCTGTTAGGCTGTGCTGGTCTCCACCATGACCTAGAGATTTTCCCATACCAAGGAAAGCGTGGAACTTGTGTTGTAGTTACAGGAAAAAAGTATGCTGGTGAAAGGTAGGGCTGAAAATGGTCAGGGCTGGTCCCACAGTCTCATTGTGGTAATTTCTGCCTCATTCTGCTGCTGCCACTTTTTCCTGGGGGACAGCAGCCGTGGCACTGCTGCTTCTTGCTACTCACACATCCATCATGCTCCTCTGCATCCTGCACCACGGGCCATCCCTAAGGAAATGGCATCAATAATGGGGTGCATTCCTGTAGGACTTTCTTCATCAGCTCTCTGCCATCACATTTCTTCTATTTTCACTCTTTCCTTACAGAGCAAGAAAAGTGCTTTCAAAACACGTTGGAAGTGAAAAGTGAAAGATAACATTTTGGAATACCTCTTGGGAAGAGGGCAATAAGAACCCATGGGAAGAGAGATGATATTTGCTTTCTCAGCATTATTTTTATGGCTGCCAGGGGGAAATGTGCAAAATGCTCTGTTTCCCGGCATAGGCTGCGGAGCGCAGAGTGCTGAGATGCATTTTCTTCAGCTCCTGTTTGATCTTTTTTCTTTTCAAGTCCAACCTGCTACTGCATTCACTTATCATAATCTGGTACCACGTACTCATTCACATAGGCTGGTTTTGTCCTGCCATTTATATACCTGCAGCCCTCTCTATAGGCATCATTAGCATATGAATGCAGAATCAGCCCTTATATGATGCATCATGATTAGGTTCAAGTGTTCAGTGTGATAAACCTGTATCCAGGAGATGCATTAGAGAATTCTTTGTTACATATGAATCACTTACCTGAGTAACTCATGCAAAATGCTTTTTTAAATAAAAGAACAGGAATGGAACTTTTCCCAGTGCCTTTTTCCATAAATAAGACTGTTTTGTACATGTGTGCTACAGAGCAGGAAACCAAAGGAAATATTTATGAGTAGTAATAGTTAATTCTTTTAAAAGCACTATAAACCCATGTGCTCCAGGTCACATGGCAAGATTCAGCTGATATAAAATCAGAAGGATCAGTCTGTTATGGACAAGATAGTCTATATAAGTCAAGGGGTTTGTGCATCCTCCAGGGTGTCTGAACCTGTCCGCTTATGGATGGGCAGCTGTCCTGTTGTGGCAAGGCAGCTCCTGTCTCCTGGATGTGTGGTTGCCTCATTATTTCTATTTGATAAAGGCCATAAAATGTTGGTATTTATGGCCTGGAAAAGAGAAGGCTTCAGGGTCACCTAATTGTGGCTTTTCCAGTACCTGAAATGAGCCAACAAAAAAGATGGAGAGAGATTATTTACAAAGGCCAGAAGTGACAGGACAAGGGGGGATGGCTTCAAACTGACAGTGAGTAGGTTTAGATTAGCTATTAGGAAGAAATTCACCCTGTGAGTGTGGTGAGAGCCTGGCACAGGTTGCCCAGAGAAGCTGTGGCTGCCCCATCCCTGGAAGTGTTCAAGGCTGGGTTGGACAGGGCTTGAAGAAACCTGGTCTCATGAAAGGCGTCCCTGGAAGGGGGTTGAGACTAGTTGATCTTTGAGGTCCCTTCAGCCTAAACCATTCTGGGATTCTGTTCTGTGGTTCTGTGATTTTGTTTTTCATGCTTTATCACAGCTGCCATTCTGCTGAGCCCATTGTGGGGAGGACAAGAAGTAGCTCCTCTGTTCAAAGCCATGTCACACAGACAAGCCGAAGCTGTCTCACTGCTGGGCTACCCAGAGACCTGCATGTGATTTGCCTATTCTGATGGGAAATCACAGATGCCCTGGCCCAGGGAGCTCTGATTCTTTTGCAGTTGGATACGGTTTGTATTACTAAACTGAAGATTGTGTGAAATCAATTGGGAGGGGGAAAAAAATCAATGCCTGGTTTTTCAGGATGAAAAGGCAAGATAGCCACACAATTAAGCACTGGAACACATTTTCCACACTCTTCCTGTCATGTTCTCCTGATTCTGTGTCTTGGCTGTTCATCAGAAATAATTAAACTCTCTCCCATGGGCAACAATTACTTGCTTAAAATATTTGAGCAAAAAGAATGCATTTATAATTACCTACCCTTTTTGAAGGTGAAAATGGAGATTATCTTTTGATGAAATAAATGTATGTGGGGAGCCTTCCCAGCTACCTGAGCACCTCACCCTATGGCAGTGGGAATGATGTTCAGTCTGGATGCAGTGTGCTCCTGTCCCAGCCCTCCAGAATGTGTTAGCTCAAAAGAACCAAGGAAAAGATTGTGATTTCTTCGTTAGGCCCAAGTCTGAGCCCCTGCCCATCAGTGTTCTGTCAAATCTGCATATGGACTTGACATTTTTAAGCAGCAGGAATGAAGCAGGAAACATATCCAATTTGTACCTATCAAATATCGCCCTTTTATTTAGTCACACCGCGTCTTCTCTTTTCATGCTAAGAGTTGTCTTTGTTCCCTTTGACTCTTACTCTCAAGGGAGTTGGTGCTTTGAAAGTGTTTTATGTTTCAGAGCAGCCTTTTTTCCCCCTCAGATTTGTTTACTGATCCATCCTTGGTAAGACCTTTTAGTGAATGTGATAGGAAGGTTATTAAAAATAAAATATTCATCAGCAAATCAGCCATAAACATGTGGGCTGGTTAAAATTCAATTCCTAATTCTTTCAACCTTGACATCATTTTGCTTTTTACTTAATATCTGTGTATACAAATTTCTGAGCTAATTTATTTTATCAACTTATGCTTATTTCAGTTGTTTCTACAACTCGCTCTTGTCTGCTTAATGGCATCAAATAACGTGACAATGGTAAAAATGACAATGACAAATGGAGGGTTGTGACAGATTGGCTGAATTTGAATGTCTCTTACTGAGAAAAATGTTTCAGGAGTGCCATTAATTGCTTTCACAGCAGTGAGTTATGTTTGTGCATCTTGTCTGTCACTTGGTGCCTCTTCCTGCTCTTCTCACTTGGAGGGGTGACAACTTCCTTCTTTCAGCTGCCTGGGACAATGGTGCAGGGAAACCAGGGCAGGGAGTGCAGGAGAGAGAGATGGGAGGGAAAGCAGAGAAAGTTGATCCTGGGCAGAGGTGGGAGCTGGATTTAGCTGGATTATTAAATGACATTGGGAATGGAAGGTTGGTACTGGGCAGCCATCTCCAGGAAGCAGGATTGACAGTGGTGGCATTGAGTGGCTCCCCTGGGAGCTCTGGTGGGTCACATCATTTCCACTGCACAAATCCCACTGAGGCTGAGGCAGTTGATAGTGCTCGTTCTTGTGGTTGTGTTCTTCATTTCCTTGTTCAGTTCTCTTACTTGTTCCCACAGGCTTTTCCTCAACCCTTCTCTCCTTTCAGCATCCTTCTGTTTTCTCTGCTGCGGCTCTGGGTGCTCACACTGATGGGGTCATTCACTCACACCCTTGACCCTGTCATGGAGGAGAATTCTTTAGCCCCTCAAACACTCTTCTCCATTTCCCCTCTGGATTCAGGCAGGCTGCCAGGCAGGGTAGACCCTTGCTCCATCTGCTCCCTCAGGTGCAGATGGGCTCAGGAGTTGTACAAGTCCAGCCTTCAGTACTTCATTAGAGTTACTTCTGCCTGTCACAGTGGGATTCAGTGGTGCACTCCCTGATTTGTCAGCTCCATTTTCAGGTAGTTTATACATGGATTTTAAGCTTCTTTTAATTAGAGGAAAACATGCTTCAATCTTTTGAACATCTTGCTTTGCAAATCATTGACTGCAGCCTGACAGTTGCCTGTCAGCTCCCAGGATGTGTGAGAATTGTAAAGGTCAAGTAGGAACCTGCATGAGCAGAGAGCTCCCAGCCTTCAGCGTGTCCTCAAAGCCCATGTGCTGCTGGCACGCGAGGGGAGGGACACGTGGCAGCTCAGGGAGGTGAGTCAGGGCTTGAGCAGTACCTGTGGAGTGTCACTGCTGCCCTGTGTCCCCACCACTTGCCCAGGAAGGCTATGCCTCCAGTGGTTCTTCTGGGAGCCCCCGTGGTCTCCACTGCTACAGGAGGGGAGGAAAGAGCCACCATTGAATCCATCAGTGTGAGGAGTACTGCTGGGAGAGGAATGGTCTAGGCATTTAATTTTAAGTTTCATTTTTAGAGTGATTCAGATCACCTCTTCAGGGTGACCAACTTATTCGGGAGCCTGAGGAAGGTTTTTAATCTTGGTAATGTTTATTTTATTAAAAAAGAAATAAGAGATGACCCTGAAAGGGTGGGAGTTACACACAGGGTATTAATTTCTGAGCCTCTCCTGAAGCACTGTTCTTCAGAAACAGGAATTTCCCAATTTGGTTTGTGACCCATGTGTGTCCCTTAGCCTTCTGTGAGAATTTGGTGTATCCAGGAATAAGAATATAATTATTCCTTTTTATTGCATGCAGGTTTTCTCCGACTTCTTTCCTTCAAATCTACTGATTATTTAACCTGGCAAAGGTCAGGTTTTGAAATACATACACTCAATTGCTCAGCCGTTGGTCTTAGCTGAAATCATGATCATGCTTTAGAGCAGAGATTGATTTCCTTCCTTGACTACGTTGTCTTTCAGCAGAGGAGAAGATGCTCACTGAGCCTGTGTAAACTCTTGCTCTCACCTTCAATAGAGGTGAGCACTTTTTAAGTGCCACAAATACTTGTTGGGTCATGAAAATCCATTCAGAGGCCTAAAGAGCCTAGGCTTGGATTAAAATCTCCTTTTTTTATAAACCCACCTCTCTTTTCCCCCAAAAGGTCAAAGAGAATGATTTCCCCCATGGTTGGCTCAATGGAAAGTAAAGTGCACAGAATCAGAGTTTGGTTACAACTACTTTGGATATTGATATGAGGAATAAACCTAAATAGGTTTCCTTGCAGGCCAGTGCCTGGGGAATGGAAATCACGGAGCAATTTTCTAGCCTTAGTGTATTTGTGAATGTGCATTTCTGCTTGATGGCAAATATTAAATCAGCCTTGGAGTCAGTCACTCGCCATAAACTTTCCCCATTCTGATATATACAGAGATGCGTTTGTGTCCCAGTAGAGAATGGATTTTGAATTCTCCTTAACCAGGCATCTCAGTTTTGCTCATGATCTGCAAAAAGAGAGAGAGAACAGCTGGGAAGTGGATATTATGAAATTTGATAGACAGTGAGCGATTGAAATGTGAGGCTAGTAATGGATTTGCTTTCCCACTTACCGGTAATAGAACTACGGGGAAAGCAAAGATTTTCTTGTTCCTTTTGACTTAAATGGGGGCATTTCTCATTTATCTTTTCTTGCTGTGGAAAATTGTTTTTTTTACCATTAAAATATAAATGTATATTTCTCCTTTACAGATGCTTCCTTCCGAAACAGACTGTTTTAAAATCTAACAATTTGGGGATGGAAATATGTTAACAGCCAATATTATTTTTTCTGATTTGTATGGGTTTTTTTCCCATCAGAGCTGGTTTTGGAGTAGAAATTCTTAAAATTTAGTGTTTGAATGAGGTTATCCAAGAGAGTTTAAATTGTAGCATCTGGACCTTGGAAAATGTACGGACAGGGGATGTTTGTCTCTTAAAAGAGTGAAGCCACTTTTTTGGCTGAAAAAAATCAGGGCTTTCCTTCTGATACAGAAGAAGGTTGTCTTTGTTTCTCAGATCAAAGTGTGATCCTGTCGTTGAGCCTTTAAAATGCCCAGTGCCTCCCCCTCCTTCCCTGGACCCTGTAATGCATTGATTCATCAAAATCAATCACACTTTCATGAATTAGTCATTGGGTTCCTCGCTGCATCTGGACAAATTATGTCCCTCTTCCTGCACGCCGATATCTCGGCCTTGGGCTCTGAAGCAAATGACGCCTATGGGCTTGTTAATGGGCCAGGCTGCTTCTGATACAGAACTGGCTGGCAGCAAATAAACAGTGATTTTGTGGGATTTTGTTTGGTCACCTGCAAGGATCACCCCAAACGTCTGTGCTGAAGGGAACTGTTGCCTTCCAGCAGTGCCGGCAGAGAGAGGAGCTTTCACAGATGTAAATTCTGCATTACCTCCGGCAGTGTTGTCGCAGTGCAGAGCACAGGGATGTGCCTGTCAGTGTGGAGGGGGGGGCCATGGGTCAGCCCAGGAGCCACAGTCCTGCGAGGCACAGCCAAACCCTCCTGCCTCTTGGAGACTTCTTGCTCAAAAGATGCTTGGCTGATGGCAGGCTGCCCATAGAGACTGGCTTGTTACTTGTGCTCACCAGTGTTGTTTATGATTGTATCTCATGCTGGGAGACAGTTCAAAAGCAGCAGGAGTGCAGGGTGAGCCCCATGGAGCAGCCATGGAGGTGAGACAGCCTGACTGATGTAGGGTGCGAGTTTGAGGCAGGACTTCTGCATCCCTCTGTCTCCAAATGCCTTACTGCACCGTAAGCCCCAAAATGTCCCACCCTTTTCAGTGTTAGGAAAATGGGATGTTACTGTGAGGACCTTCCACTGATTATTCAGGTTCTTGCTGATGCTGCTTTCTGGGCACAGAGTAAGTTCTTGGTGTGGAATGCAGGGGTCGTGTCTGGGCAGAGGTACTTGCAGCCACCACTAACTCATCTCGCCAACGAGCTCAGTGTGGGTTGTGGGCATCCGGCCCGACTCCTGTTGTTTCATGCTTTGGAGCATGAAATGTAATCATCATTACCTTATTGCTCTCTTATCTCCCGTGGGTGCTGTGCCCTCCATCCCAGCTGCGGGAATCATTGCTTACAGAATTCCTCTTGCCTCTTTAAAAACTAGCTGGAGCGTTTTACTTGATGGCCTTCCGTGATAAGAAATTCCTCAGGCTGGCTGTGTGAACAAGTATTTCCTTTTATTCATTCCAAATTTACTGGCAATTATCGACTGACCCCTTTGCTCTTGCGTTGTGGGATGGTAGGAAAAGAGAGAGATTGATCAATCTTCAGTACACTGCCCTGCAGAGTTAACGATATTTTATTTTCCTGTATTACAGGAGAGAGAAAGAAATCCTTTTTCATTACAAGTGTTATCAATTCCTAAGTTTTTTAGGGCATTCAAGTTTCTGAACTTTACAGATATTAAAGAATAAGGTGAAAAGGCATGAAGTTATTCAGGAATAAATCGTTGAAGGAGATGAAGAAAAATCAACGGTTGTTCATTTATGTGTATTGCTTTGTGCCTAAATAAATTAGAATTGTCCAGTGAAGGAAATGCAGGCCTCTGCTCTCTCTGCTGCATGAGATCTTCAGGCAACATTTATGGAGTTTGAAAATAATGTTTCTGGTAATAAATGGCAGAAATATTCTGTTTTCTGCATCAGCAGATATGAGGATTAAAGGATTTGACCATATTAAACAATTTTGCACAGCTTTGGCTCCCAGGGCTTGCAGGCTGCATTATCAGAGTTCATCTCACGGCATTTCCAGACCTGATTTAAGAAGAGAATATATTCCTGCTTTGCAAGTTGTCACTCCCTAATTTAGGCCATCTCTGACAGAATTAAAAACCCAAAGATAAAGAGATTATTTTTCTTCTCTTGGAAGGGGCCTGGTTTCCTAAGGCTCCCCCTATTCCAATCAGCCATTTGAAATGATGGAGATAATTGAATTGTATTGTTTCTCCCTATTCCCCTGAGCTCTGCTTATGCTGGACTATCACATTGCTATGGAAACTTGAAAAGGATAGTGACTGATCTTTGTTTGGGTGAGCAAGAAGGTTTCCTCTGCCACTTGTCATCATAATCAAGCTGGACACAGAGTAAAACAGCCTGAGGCAGCCCCTCCCACTCCGTATTTATTTATTTATTTATTTATTTATTTATTTATTTATTTATTTATTTATTTATTTATTTCTGAATTTAAACCCCTGGACTAGTTTGTTGGTATTTTAGCTATTCAGCATAAGGGCACAGCACAGGTACCAAAATAAGAGTGAAATGCCTTTGAGGTAACAAGGTGTGGAATAAATCCTGAGTGTCCTCCTACCTGCAGGGCTTGTATCAGACCAGAGAAGTTAGTAGCTGCTGTGCTCCAAAAGGGAATGTTCCAGCTTTCATCTGCCAAGAATGGGATAGGACAGATATGGGTTTAACTCAGTTAAACAACTATGTGTTCTTAAAATTGCTCTGAGAACAACTGCTTACTGCAGGAAGCTGTTCTGACTTGTTCCTTGTTTAAAGCCATCTAGCCTGCCTTGGTGTCGGCCCAGCACATCATTTTGCTTGCTGTGAGAGCACCAGCCTTCCTTTCCCTGCTTTTGAAGAGTCATTGCTTTGACACAGTTTCTATGGATGTTTGACTTGCTTTACACGTTCTCCAGCTGGCTGTGCTGCTCTGGGTCCATGTATCAGGCACACTGCAGTCATACATCATCACCCGTTTGTATCACAGGTCTGCACTGAGGAGTTGTTTTTATGACCCAAAGAGCAAGTTTTTACATGTTATTGTTTTCACCTAATATGTCATTTATCTGATACCCATCTTAAAAATTCTGGGAGCCCCGGAAACTACTTTAATTTTGGATTTATTTTTTTTTTTGCATTGAAAAATCATTAAATTTTAGGGGAAATATTGCTTGGGTAGACTCACCAACTCTCTCTTGGGTCATTCGTTCTCATCTTCTAGTTTATTTTTCATAGAATCACAGAATGGTTTGGGTTGTAAGGAACCTTAAAGACCATCCAGTTCCATCCCCCTGCCATGGGCAGGGACACTTTCCACTAGACCAGGTTACTCCAAACCCTGTCCAAGCCTGGTCTTGAACACTTCCAGGGATTGGGCTTCTCTGTGCAACCTGTGTCAGGGCCTCCCCACCCTCACAGGGAAGAATTTCTCCCTAATATCCCATCTAACCCTGCCTGGGTTCTAAAGTCTCCCTGGAACCTTCTCTTCTCCAGGTGAACACCCCCAGCTCTCCCAGCCAGTCTCCAGAGCAGAGGTGCTCCAGCCCTGGCCTCCTCTGGACTCATTCCAGTAAGTCCATGTCCTTCCTTTCCAGACAAAAAAGAAGGGGTTTTCAGTCACACAAGAACTTTTTTTTATTATTATTTCCTAGTGAACTATAGTGTTTACCACAGCATTAGAATTCTCTCCCAGTGCTGCATGTCACAAGCCATATTTTACAAAGCTTCTTTACCTTTATCAAAGAAAACTCTTCGAACTTTGAAGGTCCTGAATGCAGATATCTGCACACGTTGACTCTTGCTGTCAGCACAGGATTAATCAAGGCTGTCACACATCGAGCCATAAAACCTTTAATATTTTTAAAAGGTTTGAAGCTTCTCTATTTATCACATACATCAGGGAGAATAAACTGTTTAACTGCTGTATCAGTAGGAAATAGTTTTAGTTGCTGCGAACTAAGGCAGAGCTGAGTCCCAAATGCCAACCAGCAAGGAAAAAAATCCTCTAAATATTAGAGTGAGATGCTGCTCTTTGAATCTTACACAAATATTTCCTCTCCCATACACACGTATGCAAATCACAGTGTATTCGGTGAAATTTGCACATGGAGCCTCGTGAAAACATTAATCAGTTCCTCTAAATAGGCAATAAAAAGGGTAGTGTGGCCTTTCCTCTGCTGGTAAATACCTCATTTCTGAAGAAATCCCATTGTTGACTTTGTCACTACAAGACATTAATTTCAACACACAGCTCCTGATATTGTGCACGTAACATCACCTCATGTGTTTGTAGCAGCCTGTGTCCAATTCAAGCATGATGCAAAATGTTGTCATTTTATTTTAATACTTTTCTGGAATGGCCATATTTTCAGGCTTTTTAATTCCTCTCAGATTTCAACCGAGAGGTGGAAAAACTTTGTCAGAATTTTTGCGTTGCATTTGAGTAATCACGGACCCCCCCAAAATGATGATGGATTTCAAACCTAATTTGAAATTCTTGAGGCTGCAAAGCTGAATTGGAAGTGCCACTGAGACAGATGTTGCTTTTTCCTGAATTCTGCACTTTTAGCTTTGCTGGAGATTTGAACAAAAGAGAAATGGGGGGGAAGAAATAAAAGTTAATGGCTCCTTTTCATCTTTTAAACAGGTTTGAGTGTGGGAAAAGTTTGGGTAAGTTTAGTTTCCCTGGTGTATATTCCTTTATACACATATATGTGTATATCCAGGCTTGGAAATGTGTAAGATACAGCACAAGGAAAATATGGGTTATACACAAGCATTGATTATCTGTCTAGAGGATAACCATGCGAGATCCCATATGGATCTGGATGGCCCTTATCATATACACTGATCCCTGCCCAAACGTGCTCATGTCAGAGAGATGGGCTTTGTTCTGTTCAGCTTAAGATGTTTGGGAAGGCACAGGCAGAACCTAACTAGGGAAGAGATAGTGTTGGGGCTATACGAGGTTTTTCCAAATCTCCAGGAGGAATTCCGATCATCCTGGTATAAATGGCAAGGTGTGTGCACTAATATTCAGCAGCAGACTGTACTTTGATGTCCTTTTTATAAAACTGTCATAATTTTCAGTGTTCGGTGAGTTGTAAGGGGGCAGATCCTGAGAGATCTTCAACATCCCTGGATTGCTACTGAACCATGTAATTCCTTATGGCTGCTGTCAGAGCTGAGGCTGCTCCACACCGTGCAAGCCGAGCACCCACCTGATTATGCATGGCTACGACACTTGCTTCCCTGTTCTCCCATCTGCTTTTCTTACAACTGAAGCATTGCAAAGGCTAAATTATCAAAAAAGGTGTCCAAATAATGATGGCAATTACATGATTAATTAGGCATGGAAGTGCAGTAGCTTAAAAATTTTCAACAGTTGGTGCTAAATAGCAAAGAAACCCCTGTGCAATGAAATAACCCCCCCGAAATGATCAGGTGGATCTGGGGGCAGGTGAGTCCATTGAAGTCTGGAGTTGCAGAGTCACTGTAATTAGTTACTTAATTGTGTGCCCGAACTTGTTTGATGCACTTAGTGTGCATGTATAATTAATGATTATTTATTGAAAAGCCCTCTTACTGTAAATGCTTTCCTTATCATTTCCTAAAAATCTAATTGCTGAAGGAAAGATTGGAATCTGATTTAATATATATGGATAGAATTAGAATTTCTTCTTGCCTTTTTTGCTAGCTTAGAAAAGATAAGCCTGGAAATTCTCTGTGTATAAAGTCCTCAGTAGGAATGGACCTAACTGAGTAAACGATTTGAGTAAAAGCTGAGGTGAGCACTATCTGCTTTCTAGGTACAGAGATTAGTGGTGGGTTATGAGAACATGAGCTGGGTTTGCATTTCTTCATTTAAGTCCATGGTGTAGTAACAACAAGGGACCCCTGGAGTGCACATCCACGTTCCAGTGGTAACCACAATCCATACTCCTGCTCCTCGTGTTCCTTCTTTCCAGTGTTTCCTTTTTCTGTGATGGGCAAATCTAATTTCTTGGATGTTTCAGACAGGTTCGAGAGCCAAATGATGGAAGAAAATTCATCATCGATTTCTTCAGGTTTCCTAATAATCTTTACACTATTACCTCTTTCCTTCCTATTTTTTACTTAACACAGATCTGTCATTGCTCCTTTTTCATCTCACTGTTTCCAGGCTTTGGTTTCCTGCCTTGCTTTTCCTGATGAGCTCAACGCTGCATCCCCTGATCTTCTGTTCATCTTTGTTTTCCCTGACACGCACAGATCCTGTATTCGTTCTGGCATTCAGATCTTCCCTCATTTCCTTTCTATCTTTTAACAGTCTTCTCTCATCTCTTCAGATATGACTTCCAAGCTGTCTGGCGGCTTCTTCTCCCAAATACCTCATAGTAAAAGGGAAAATAACATGTCCAGCAAGGGAAAGCAGAGCAGATTTATATACAACAGAGATTGCTTCAGTTTTTGGTTTTCAAGTAGTGTTTTAAATGAAAATGGACTTCATTGCTTGAAAATATACATAAAAAATACTGTAATCATCTGAAAAATACCATTCTATGAATATAAATTAAAATATATCATGTGTAGTCTACTTGCTGCCTCTTATTCTAATATTCGAACTCAATTTGCTATCTCTTATTCCTACCAGATTTTTCTCAACGTTATTTTAAAAGCTGTTTTTCTAGATATAAGCTGTGGAAGAAAAATTAAAATGTAAATTTTTACAAGGAATCTGGAAGATGACCTAGGTCCTAATTTTTCATCCTATAGTATTTGGGTAAACAGATCAAGAACCTCATGGATTTCAGAACAGCTTGATGTAAAAACACAAACGTAGCAAGACTGGTGCTTTAATTACCACTAGATTCCAAACAAGTCTGAAAAAGTAAGAAACAATTAATTGTGTCCCTTATTTTTGGCTACACCAGGACAAGCTGCAGTAAGTCTTTCCTTTTAGCCCAGTTAGGGCAGAACACAGGGATTTGGGCACAGTGGGTTGACAAGTTACCTAAAAATTAGTGCAAAACGTACCGGTAACAATCCTTCACATCTCCAGAGCACTTCACAGACATTAACTAATGAATTGTCAGAGACACTGTATAACACAGACAAGTGTCTCAGTCCTCATTATAGAGATGGAGAAAGTAGGTAACGAGGATAAATCACTTGTCCTGGGCCCCCGAATGGTTGACAGCAGGAAAGGGTTTGTAAGGGAGGAATTTCTGGCCAAACATTCAGGAAGGCTGAGGTTGTACTTTGACGACTTTCTCTTGGTACCAAAAATTGCCAAAGGTGGGTAAATACCATCCCTTTCTCCCATCCTCTCCCTTCCTTAGACAAGTTTTATTGCACCTTGCTCTCAGGGCTATTTCTAAAAGGTCTGTGTGCAATAAGTTGGGGGTGAGTGTAAAGGTCAAAAATTGTATCTGGAAAATGGTATTTTTTTGAATTTCCCAGCCTGATGAGTCATTCATTGCTATGACATATTGTGTCTGCTTTTGTTAGTCATGTCATATTAGACTCAGTGAGCGAGAATGATCCTGCCTCTTCCAGGCTGGCTGATTTCCTGAAAAAACTTAAATTGAGAGTGACACTTAAGTGCAAAAGAGTGATCTGAGGGAATGCAGTTAGTTTGCTTCAGATCTTATTTCTTCTCTATGTTGGATTGACATGAATGTTTTTCTTCATAACCTGCAATTCACAACCATTTGAGTTCTGTAAGATTATGCACTTTATGAAAGTGACACAATTTTATTGAATTAAGTAAACAATTTGTCACTGCTGAAACTCAGTGTTAGTAATTTATTATAAATTGCATCATTATTTTACAGTACAGGACAAGTGAGTCAGATAAAACGCATCTAGCTAATTCTGAATTTCAGGATAACTGATGAAACCTTTGTTAGATTAAAATACAATGTATTCTCTAAAGCCGTTTAGTTGGGCCTGACCTGAAATTTAAATATTTCC
Organism: Platyrinchus mystaceus; assembly: GCA_035041135.1. Taxonomy (NCBI): domain Eukaryota; kingdom Metazoa; phylum Chordata; class Aves; order Passeriformes; family Tyrannidae; genus Platyrinchus; species Platyrinchus mystaceus. The sequence continues at coordinate 3,945,106 of JAWWLV010000005.1, forward strand.
GTAATAACCTAACTCTTAATTTAAAAAACAAACGCGCGGTTCCATTAGGACTTCCAGTGAGTAGGTGTCATCATTTTCTGATGATCAAATCCTTGGAGAACATGTTTTATTCTGTGCTCTTTATCACAAGGTCTAGAATTGTTCAAAAAACCTGTGGATGTGGTACTTAAGGACATGGTTTAGCGGTGGCCTTGGCAGCTCTGGCTTAGTGGTTGGACTCAATGATCTCAGAGGTCTTTTCCAACCTAAACAACTGTAGAACAACTCTCAGATTACTCTGAGTTGACTAAAGTATAAGGTCTTTCATTACAAAAAGTTGACATGAATGTGGTTGTAAACTTATGCCTGTGACCATAACTTCTACCTTGCTGTAATTGTCTGCTATTTGTGCATTATCTGCAAATCTGCATTTTGAAGTTTTAAAACTATAAAACTGTAATATCATAGTGAGAAAGGAAATCTTTTTTTTCCAACTACAGAAAAAAAGTAGGAATTTTGAAAATGTTACCAGGTGATCAAAAAGCTAAAGCCTAGAATGTTTTCATTAACTGAAAAGGAAAATAAAATTTTAGAAGAAAAGAAGTCAACTGCAGATTTTCTGGCATCACTGGGCTGTTTGACAGAGTTATCGCCTTGGTGAGGAGATTGTGCATCAGATGAGCAAATAATCTGGGATGCATTTGTCCAGAGGGGAGATGCATGACTTCCTGGTGACACTGCTTGTTGTCACTCAATAAACCTGAGTGACATCCTTCTGGGCACTTTGAGGTTTCTCCCCCATGTAGTTCAACTAACAGCATGAGCTCCAGCTCAAGAAAAACAATTTATGAACTGTTTTATTTGAGATATTGCCCAAAGTTACTTTTGAAAATGGTTGTTAGTCACCTCTGTCACTTTCATGCTTTTCAAAATTGTATTTCTTGTCCAATTTCTCACTTGGTCAGACTGCAGTAATTAGGGTTTGGTGTTCAGAATTTAAGCCACCAAGGACTTGCTGTGCAAAACATGTATGTGGGCACTGGGGAGTAAATTTAGCAGCCTCCTAGTTGTAAATATTTTATCATTTTAAGTGTGAGATGCTGACCAATATAGGCAATGGGAGTTGGAGATGTGACTCAAGATGAAAATGTGGCCATACACTGAAATGCAGTGATGGCTTTAGTGAGCCACCAAACCTGGGAAATTAAGGAGAAATTGTGATAGTTCACTAGTTAAGGGAAAAAGGTTCTCTTTGGAAAGACCCAGCGCTTGTCCTACAATGGATTTTTCCTTTATCTCCCTCTCCTATGGGGGTAAGAAACAATGCCTTTCGAGGAGGTTACAATGGCTCTGGGGACTTGTATTAAAGCCTGAGGATGAGCAGACAGCAGCCAACCCTACACCCCTCATCTGGTCTGTGGGCTCTTTATGTCTTATGTGTGTGTGATGTCAGGAAAGATCTGAGTGAACACGGGTCAAAAAATAACTCTTTGAAAGCCTTTTTTTCTGAATATTTTCCTGCTCTGAAAATGAGACAAGGAGCAGATGCAGAAACTGTCCTGCAGAGCTGGGCTCACACAGGGCATCAACACTTCAGGTGGTTTCATCAGGTGCTCGGTCTGTCTTGTGGCACAGAACAGTCATTGCTTACTAAAGCCTGTGCTGTGTTTGTGCTGCAAATTCTGTGCTGGGTAACTCCAATATTACTTAGGGAGCTGGATAAAAGCAAAGGATTATGTATCTGGATTTCAGTGTGCTTATGGTTGGAGCTCTAGTTCTGATAAATCTCTAATTAAAGCCTGAGGATGAAAGCTCTCCTTCAGGAAGGTATTACACTGTTAATTCTGTTCCTTGTTCAGTTGCAGGAGAGAGATGATAGATTGAGCTACCAGATAGTTTATACTTATGGCATATGGGTTGTTTGTTTTTTGCAGCTGAGCAGTGTGGCAGCTCTGGGCTTGCCGCTGTGCTGAGTGTTATAGATTGCATTCACAATTCCTCCATCATTCCCCATTTGCATGGACATTTTAGTGCCTCTGGACCTTTGCAGAATTATCTCCCAGGATTATTAATCAAGTCCCAAAACATTAACACATCCAATCACGTTAATTGAAAGAGATAGGTTTTATTAAAAAGAAATCTAGCGAGGCTTGTAGCCTATGCAATAAGAATGTTCTATAGAATCTCTACATCTGATGCAAAAGAAAAAACTCTTTTGTGTGATAGAAAGCAACTGGAGCAAGAAGAGCTGCTACAACAGAGATCTTGCTGTGTTTGGTCTAACCTGTGGCTTTACAGCAAACAGCAAGGAATGTCTTGAATAGTTTAATTTTCCCCTCATTTAAAGCATAAGTTCTGTGTACAATACGGAGTTATGTAATACCATCCTTAGGGCATGTTTCTAGCAGTTTTCAGGGGCTTCACTTTTTATTTGTACAGTTTGTGTATCTCCAACATGAACGGATGGTTGGGGCAGCTGCATTAATGAAACATAACATCTATCTCAGCGACTCAGTGAAAGCCAGTAAATTTATTCACCATAGATTTGCTAGTTGAAGTGTAGGTAATACAACTACATCTATTTCTGTTTTGATTCAGAGCAGTGAAGCCAGTGCCCTCATTGTCCCCCCTGATTGTGAGCTGATTCAATTCACAGCTCTGTTTTGCTGTGCACAAACTGCCCCAGGCAACGTCTCCCAACCTCTAATGGAGATAAAAGGTCTGAAACAGTGATAAGTTTTGAACCACACGCATGGTGGGCATGTTTGGTTGAGGGGAGCAGATTAAATGTAATCCCCAGTGAATGCCTGAAATATATATAGTGTAGATGTAGAAGCCTCGGTACCAGATTGAATCTAATGATTTACTTCTGCTGTGTGAAATTACTTACTAATGTAGATGTAGCGGTGAGACTACAATAAAGAAACTGTTTGAACTGGTGGCTGCGGATGCAGTAACTAAACTGTTGTCACCTGAAGTTTCCCAGCACATCTACAATTGTATATTGGGCTGAACTGGGGAATCATGGGCTCATTACATGCTGTGCCTGTGTATCTCATTTCCTTTCTTGAAGTTTACCAAAGACACCAGACTTTAGCCACAGTATAGCTCGAGATAATTGTGTGGAAGATAGAGAGTAAAATGTGTGTTACTGGTCTATACTTGTTATATTCTACCAAGGAGACCCTGAACAGACCCTGACCAAAACCTGTCATGTTCCAAAACCGATGTAAAATACATAAAAAGATGTGAAGCACCAGTGTAGAAAACATCCTTACCTCTTTCTACACCATCTTGCACTACTGATGTCAGGAGGATATTATCAGACAGTTTTATTTTTTTATGTGCTGTTTCCTGTTTGTCTTTAAGTCTGATTACTTAATTCACTTATTTCTCATTTATTAATGCTCTACTGCAGTGACTCTATCCAACAATGCAAAAAAGTACTACATCTGAAGATTTTTTTTCCTCTCAGTTTGTCTACTTATTTCTGACCATTCCTTTGCCTTTTGAAACTCACACTCAGAAATCTAGATTTTGGACCCAAATGAGCTGGAACTATACCTTTAAAAAGAAAAAAAGAAAGCCCCAAACCTTTATTAAAGTTACCCTGGCATTGCTGTGTCAGCATCGATGTGATTAACCTGCCATACAAATGTGGGTGCTATAAAATGAACCTGCTCCAAGGCAGCTTTGATTTGCATGCTCAACACTTTCTAAGTGTTGCATTCATAAATCAGTAGTTTTTTTGTGTGTGTCTTTTCTGGGTAAGTGTTTTTCCTTCAGTCTGCCCTCCGTCCTGCAGCCTAACCTGTATATCATGGCCAGAGGAGACCTGACCAGCATGTAGATTTGGAGAGACTGATTTTTAATTCTCAGGTACAAGGGAAGACCTATTGCCCAAGCTTTTTAAAATAAATGCACAAAATATTAATACCTTGTGGAAAAAATAATATAAAAAAAGGAGAAAGTGACCTTCCAGAGCATTATCAGGAAATGCAGGATTACAGCATGTACCTGTTTCTGCCCGTTGCAGTGTGTGGTATGAGCATCTGAATTCATCTAGGCAGAACCACTGGAAGAATATGTCTGAATTCCCTTTTATTTGCAATTCTGCCTTTCTTTCAGAGAGTCTGAGGTGTTGCCATTTCAAACAAACATTTCCCCAAGTCTTTCACTTCCTTTCCTACTGCCTTGCTTGGCTGCTGCGTTTTTTAGCAAACAGTCCTTGTTGTTTGTGGTGGGGAGTATGGCTGGCTCTGCCCAAACATTATTGATGCCAAGTTCATTTAAATTGCATGAAGTTAATTGACTCATTGTTGTGGAATGGGATTTCATCCTTCCCTTATCGCAGTGCAATGTCCTCATTTGATGATACCGATTAATAGATTTCCAGTTCCTGCAGATAAACTTTCTAAGTGCAGTGGTGGCATCTTAAGAAGTGGAAGAAGCTATTTTGGGAGATGTGGAAAGCTAATCTGGAGCAATAGTGCCTTTGCCTATACTTTACCTATAAGAACATAGCACCCATAATAGGCAGTACCTTCAACATCTCTGCTAGAAACTTAACATTAGTGTATCTGCCTAAGATATGAAGACTTTTTCCTTCTTCTTATCTTTCACCTGGAATACTCTACTTTTGTGACTGTTTTATCCCTGCCTTCTTCCCCGTCAGTCATTTAGGGACAACGCACAGTAATATTGTCTGCAGGAATAGGAACATGGATATGGGAATACTATGACAGTAATCTGGGTTCAGATTTCTCAGTAGAAATTGTTAGAAGATCAAGAAGTTCCAGGTCATAGGATTGGGAAAACAACATTTTGTGGGCTCTGTGTCCTGCACTGACAGACTCCAAAGGTGGCTTCAAATTGAAGGATTTCGATCTGGGATCTTCCCTGTAGGTTCTCACTTCCATCCTAGGAGGTGATCCCAACAAATCCATCAAGATGAATGTGATGCACTGAGATGTGCTGAGCTGCAGGTCCAACCAGTGACCAGGCATGGGGGGAAAATGCCTGCAATTGTTACTTTTCATGCACCAGAGAGGGGAAGTACAATACTAATACTAAAGGACTTCCAATATTATTATTTCTCTCACTTAGAGCATTGTTTCAGAGCAGGCAGGAGAAAAGAAGCCTAATTAGGCTTGAAACAGAAAAAGGAGAATATGGTTTTATTTTTGTTTTTTTTACTATTCACAGTTTTTTCTTGCTTTTGTTACCTTCATTTTTTACAACAAATGTTACCCCACAGGATCTGCCACTCTGCATATCAATACAAAAAGCACTACATGGCAAATAGTCAAGTAGTACCAATATTTATTACACCAAAGAAACAGATTTGCTTTGTTGGGGGTTTTTTTGGTGGTTGTTCGTCTAATATTACTGACTTGTCTCCAGGCAAGAAAGCAATTCTCTCTTAGCCTCAGAAACATGTGGTATAACCTCATGTCTCACTGGCAGGGGATTTAAAACAGCCACTATAATTTACATGATAATTGTGTCATATTTTTTTACTTCCCGTACAAGTTCCTCCTCGTTTGAGATTGTGATGTCCTTTAGCAAATAGTGCACTTACCGTTGGCTCTGCAGGGAGCTCTTGGCAATCTTGAGTCAGAACTATAATGGAAAAATGGCTCACCTGATGATTTCAAGGGGATTACAGATTTAGGGAAAATAATCTGGTGGATGGGAAAGGGAGAAGAATTCCACCAAGCACTGCTGGAGGGAAACAAATATTGAACTCTCATCATTGGCCTGGCTGTCTTTCAGTGCATCTTTTTTTCGCAGTGCTGCAGAGGGTGAGAGGGAAGGAGGCTGGAGGAATGTTTGGGATGTGCCTGAGAGGGAAGGAAGCTGGAGGGATGTTTAGGATGCACCTGGTGCACGTGCAGTGGAGATGCATAGACAAAGCCAGGTATCTCCTCTGTGCTTCAGCAGCTGCCAGCAGTTCTTACATCACAAGTCCATCTTGCTCCGTGCTTCAAAGGGGGATTGCCAGGCTAAGGAGAGCGTTCCCAACTTGGTCTGAATGACGATTTTTCCAAATTCAGACTGAGGAGGTGCTGCAGGAGTGACAGCTGTCCCATATTTATACACACAGACTTGGTTAGAGCTGCACTGCTTGTCCTGGTTGCAGAGATCCATCACTCCGGCCTTTGTGCGGCTCTGCTCGTCACCATCCGGCCTGTCCTCTGCGAAGTACAAATGATAGGAATTAGTATATTAGCAGGAGACCACAGGATGTAATTGTATGTTGACTGAAATGTTTCTGATGGATGGACCTGGCGAGGTGACGTCTCTTATTTATGGAGAGGAGCGCACAGGTAGGTGATAGATTTGACAAGAGCACAGTGGCAACAAAATAACACTAAGGCAGAATGAGAATGTATTTCCTAATGGCCTCCCTCGCAGCTGTATACACTGATTTAATCTCTCCAAAGCACTCCGTTGTTTATGAGGCCTGTGGGTACAATTTTATGCCTGACTGAAGAGGTTGCTAATAGCTGCCATATTTGTGTTTAAGGACCTGCGAAGGATTAAGCTAAGTATTTTAAATCAATGAGCCATAATAAAGTAATAATATATTGAAAATAATAAACAGCTTTTTATTCAATAATTGGCTGCAAAACTGGTGAACTTCAAATGACAAAACTACTAATTATAAATGCGGTTGCTAATCATATATTTGTTGGGGAATGCAAATTAAAACCATGGCAGATACAACACGGCACGGAACAGGATGGCAGGTACCTTTAAAAAAAAACATAAAACCCACACAAAACCCTTGGGAAAACAAAATATTCCTGTTGGGGTAATTACTCAGGATTGCTTTCTCAGGGACAAAGCTGTTGCATGAAGGGAGATGTATCTGTTCTTCCCAGTGCCAAAGTGTGATGTCCCGTGTTGGGACATTTGGTGTCTCAGAATGAAATAATCTCCAACCTACAATAAGCACTGCAGTGCTGGAGATTGCCTTTTCCCATTTTTGGAGATTGATATCCCTCCATTCCAGTAATCTTATTCTCTTCCCTTCTGTAGGAACTAGAGTTCTTGTGGTTGCCATCCTTCAAAGCACAGCAGCATGATCAGGGTTTCCTCTCTTCTTGAATGTCTGTTTTAATAGAGTGGGTCTGGTAGAGCCAATCTGAATAGATGATAAGAGGAGGAGGTTCCTGAAAGCCTCAGTGATGAGTTATTTTGTGCTTTTCTTACCAAAATGTGTCTGGCTGGAGTTTACCAGGGTCCAGACCTCATAGACTTGCTGCCTCCTTCTGTCTCGGTGTGGGGCAAGATTGCAGATTAGAAGGCACTGTAGGAAATCCCTTTATAGACAGACTATTTCTGGGTATGCATATGTGTTACACTACTGAATCCAGTGTAACTCCACACTAACAGAAGTGGGTGCACAGAAATGTTGGTCTAGAAGCTGTAAGAGAGGCTGTCTCAGCAGAGACACTGCTGAAGGGAACAGAACATTCCTGGAGCTGAGACAGCCGACTCACACACTGTCTGCAATACTGCTCATATAGTAAATATATCACACAGCCTATTGAGAAAATCTTGGTCTGAACCAACCCCTCACTACTGAAGTGTAATGGGAGTTTTGCAGTTCAGGAAGTGACTTCAAGGTCTGTGAACCAAGAAGTCATGAAGATGCTGAAGATAAACCATGATCAGCATCCACATGTTCAGGGGCAGAAGCCTTTCTCAGGACACTCTAAGCCAGAAGTCATCGCCTCTATATCTGTGCCACCTGCCCAGCTCCAGCTTGATAACAGAGAGCAGCTGATACTATTGATTGCAGTTCAGTGTTCTGCATGAAATAAGTTTGCTGACTTAAACTGTTTGAGAAAATCCTGCTACTTGCTAAAGCTGTGTGTGGTCATTTCCATGTAGTCACAGAAGTTGCTGCTGGTTGCATGGCAGGTTGCTGCTGCTGGTGCAGGGGTGGACCATGGTTCCAGATGATATTAGAAGGAGACTGAGCAAGCTCTTCTGCTGCTGTTCCTTATTGAAGGCTGTGCTGGCTCTGTGGCACCTGAAATCCCTGCTGGATTCTCTGTGGGACTTGCACAGTTGAAGGTGTTACAAAATGAAAAATGTGGAGGAGTATCTGGATCTGAGTCTCCCCTAGCAATATTTGTCTCTGGCTTCCAGCAGAAACTGTATACATGGCTGCACAGGCATATTACCCTTTCTTCATGAATGAATAAAATATATATGTCTCTTAATTTGCTCTTAGGAGCCCTCAGGTTTCCATTAATGACTTGTGTCCCTCATGGACCTTTGTAGAGATGCAAATAATATCCTATGGGACAAGCACATCCCATGGTTAATGCCCACCAGGAAATCCTGTGGAGGGATAATAACAGTCCAGATGTCTTCTTGTAAGGTCACTGAGTCAGCAGTAGCTCGTCCTGTGCAGCCACAAGTGCAGCTTCTCCCAGTTCAGCAGCCAAGGAAGACAGATCTGCCTGTAGTGACCCGCTCTTGGTGTTATGAGCTGTCAGTGTTGAGCTTCCTTGAAAAATAGATTAGGTACTTAGACACTTGCATTTAAATTTTGGGTCCTTACATTAAATATCCACATTGGAAATCCTTAAGAGGAAAAAAAACCATTTTCCAGGCAAGGCATAGTTGGAAATGATACCTTTTTATTATGCTTACTATGGATTCTATGTTGATTTAAATTTCTTATTCTCTGGAATCACCAGGCTGGGTTACTTATGCCTTTGTAGCTAAAAAGTAATCACCTGAAACCCAACCTATCTTAAATGTCCCGCAGAGGTCGGACAACCTTCTAGAAAACATGGGCAGAAGTCAGGATTGATGCAGAGGTTACCTCATGAGCTTTCAGCACAATTTAATGTAGGAGATAATATGAGGTGATGGTGGAAATCTGTCTTGAAGATGTTTCCAGTGTGGCCCCAGTGTACATGAGCAGGACTGTGAGGAGCAGAGGCTGTTGGCTCACCATGGAACCTGCTGGAGGAAGGACTAGAGCCAGATGGAGCTGTGGAGTCTGGCAGCCAGCAACATGGATTCAGAGTTGCACAAGGTTAATTTTTCAGTGACCACAGGAGAAACACAGTTTTCTTTTTTTTTTTATTTTATTTTTTTTATTTGTTAGTGTTACAATTTAGCCTTCAGAGAACTGAACCAGGAACACGGATTTGTTTGGCTACAATGCTCATTAGCGTAGCTCGACTGCACTCATTGCTTGAGAATTTCAGACCAAAACAAAGCAACTGAAGAAAAAGAAACAGTAAATCTATGAACATTGTAACTCATTAAAAGACAATTTATGGACAGGGAAGGGGCTGAAGTCCTTGAATAAATTATTATCATTGAAATTATTCAGCCCTCTTTAAATTATAGAAGATGGTACCAGGTTGTTGTCTCAAGTCATTGTGCATAGTTTATGTGCAGTGGTCTTCTGAGCCCTTCTGAGATCTCTTGCATTAAACTAAACCATTGATTGCATCTTTGTTAAGATTTTCAGTCTTTCCACAAAAACATCCTCTTACTGCAGCTTATGAGAAGGGTCTGCCTTAAAGTGACACAATGTGAAGGAATCGGTGGAAGGTTTAGAGGCTGTGGCTCAGCTGGGCTTTCCAGACCAGCTGGAGGACGAGGTCTCTGGGTAGGGAGAAACTCCTCTGGGCAGCAGCTGGGCATTCCTGAGTGCTGGTTTGGGTTTGAGGAGTGATTCCTTGTAGGGATACAGCAACTGTCAGTCTTGACCCTCTCCTCAGGGTCAAGTGTGGATGTCATTCCAGTAGCTCACCTTTTCGCACTGAAACAGCCCACCGACATTTAAAAATGCCATGAATGCAGCAGGGAGATTGGTCACAGTGTTCCATCATGGCAGGGGATGGGTCAGGATAGGACTGACCTATGGATCCAGTGCATCCAAGGCGGGGCTGTGAAGATGGGGAAGGATCTAGAGGGAAAGTTGTGTTGCAGGGGTGGCTGAGGTCACTTGATTTGTTAAATCCAAAGAAGAGGAGACTGAGAGGAGACCTCATTGTTGTCTGCAGCAGAGGGGCTTGCACTGATCTCTCAAGTGACCAGCAATAAGACATGAGGGAATGGCATGAAGCTGTGTCAGGGGCTGGTTAGGTCACATACTAGGGAAAGGTTCTTCATGGAGTATGGTTGAGCACTGTAACAGACTCCCAAGGGAAGTAGTCATGGCCCTAAGCCTGACAGAGTTCAAGAAACATTTGGACAATGCTCTCAGACTCATGGTGGTATTCTTGGGGCCAGAACCAGGAGTTGGATTAATGATCCTTGTGAGTCCCTTCCAACTTGGGTTATTCTGTGGCTCTCTGTGCATCTCCATCAGTCTCTGTGCAGGAACAAACCCAGGGTCTAGTCTTCTCTGAGAGACAAACATTGTTGGTCTGTAGCACCAGTGAAAAAGCCAGGTTTCCCTGGGATCCCAGCTAGTCAAAGGAGTTCAAGAGGATTCTGATGTTTCCTTAAAAAATTCTCATTGAGTTACCTTCTTTAGGAACAAACCTCCTTTTCTGACCAGCAAGGGGATCAGAGCTCAGGGGATTAGTTGTTGGCTGAAGCATAACAGGGAACAGTTTGGGTAAGGACACAGGTGATAACAATTGTACATGGTTAACAAGCACAGCCCCCGAGCCATGTGCATGTGATAACCATCAGACTGCTGACTCATGGTGGGGCTGATGATCAGCTTTGTTCTGCGGGGGCTGTGGCTGCTGCAAGCTCTTGGTTACACCTGGACAGCCCCTAATTCTTCTGGGGTTGCTCAGCTGCAGTAAAAGCCTCATTTGGGGAAGAGGAGGGGCTTTCCCAGCCCTCTGAAGTGCTGCCTGGTTTTGGGATGTGATTTTTTTGGGACAGAAAGAAGGTTCAGTTACTGTTGGAATATTTAGACTGGCAACAGATATTTTTTATTCTAACTAAGTTACTGAACAGTTTGGAGGCTGAGAGTGGGAGCAGCTCTGCAATGTATAAAGGTACTTTATTTAAATTATGTGCTTTCTTGAAGTATAGTTATATAGAAATGCGTATGTCCTGTAAAACAAGCGCAGGTGATTTGAGGGTGTTGTGGAGGTATTTGTCTGTAGACTTGTATGAATCAGCTCTGTGACAAAGGTATTTGTAAGCAGCAGTTCAGCTACTTTCTGGAGTTTTAAGATTTGAATCCCTAAATTTTAACTGATTTTCTCACCCCTGTGGTTAGAGCCAGGACTGAGAGTGAGCTGGAAGTAACTTCTTTTGCTGTAATGCACTAAGGTTTTAGGGATGGGCTTGGCTACAGTGATGGGGAGAGTTGCATGTTGAAGACCAAATTCCTGTAAGTAGGATTAAAGTTGCTTTGTCTTTCTGTAATCTGTACCACTCTGTTTTTATCATGTTCTGTATTATTCTTTTTTTTTCAATGTGCATTAGATCTCCCACTGTATGCTCTCAAAGGAGAGTGTGTGTTCGTTGTGTCTTTGGCCTTGGTGAGCGTGGGGAGTCTCTCCCTCAGTGTGGGAAGTTTCTCTCTGAACTGCTGGTTTTATTGCTGCTGCTTCTGCTTAGCATCACCTCCCTATGTTGGCTTGGCATTGCTGAGGAAGTGAATATGGATGTTACCAAACTGTTCCTCTGTGCCTCACCTGCGCTCTTTAATTTTGCCGTGTTTGTTTTAGTGATATCTTTGGAAATTTACAGGCAAAGGTGGTGGGAGCGTCACAGAAAAGGTGGGTTTAATAACCACTTGTAGGGAAAACAGAAGCAAATCCAGTGACAGCCCTGGCAATTCCCACCTTGGTTATTGCTGACAGACGGCACAAGAATAAAAACAAAGCAGTTTCTGTGCACTGACACTAATGTACAACCCACGGTGATGTCCCCAAGGAAATGTCACCAATTAGCATGAAAGCTGCTGCAGTTATCAACTTTAGACAAGATTTGGCCATGGAAAACATGAGGTTTTAAGATGAACCTATGACTCCTTCTCTCAAATGCTTTCCTATCCAAATACATGGTAGATATTTGTGAGACAGCTCAAGTGAACAACTTGGTTGGCTTTTGTGTTTTGGTGAAGCACTTTGCTACATGCCTGTCTTGCTTCCAATGCTGGAAGCAGTTGGGAATGAGTGAGCACATCATTTTGGTTAAAACAAATATGTTTGCTTATATATATTTATATATATTTATGTATATATAAATCTCATTATTTTTCACTTTATGCAAAATGAGATATAGATTTTACACATAGTGAGAAATAGTGGGATTGTATGACAAAGTTCAGCATGGCAAAGCCTTTAAAACAAAGGTGGAAACCCTGAGTTGAACGTTAGGGAGCTGGAGGAGGGTAGGGGAAGGATTTGGGTTCCTTCACTTTGCATAAGCTGCTCAATACCCTGTGCTTAATGTAGAACTGGACAGGAAAAAAGTAAGAGAGGGGAAACTGCCACACCATCTGTAAAAGCTGCCAGGACAATTTATGCAGCATTATAAACCTTTCCCTGAAGCTGTGCTTTAATAAGATTCCTAGTCAGAAGTCAAACTCTGCCTAGTAATTCATTCTAAACTCTCATAATGCATTTATTAGTGTGGAAATAGCAGAAGTGAAGTGACCACATTTGAGGTCCATGTTCAAAATTAGTAAAATCTTCTGTCATTCTGAGTTAAAAAGGAAGGAAAATGAGCCCTGTAACATGCAGCAAATGATATCTTTTGCATTAGCAGGCAGCTAAATGGGCATTGTTTGAAATCACTTTTTTTTTTAGACTTCCTTAAAGCAGATGCTCAGTGTGATAAATTATTTTTTTATCTCAAGATAAAGTTGTTGAAATGAGAAATGTTCCACTATAAAGGAATTTCTTGGAAGACAAGAATACACTTTATTATATTGTGGCTCTTGCATCATATTAGATGCTACTTATGTGTTTTATTGAAATCAAACCTCTTGCTTAGCATTTCTTTTCCAACAATACAAAAGCTTATGATTCACAGCCTCTTACATAATAGATATATTAATGAATTTTTGCATATTTTATTGCTTTGGATTATTCTAAAAGCCATTAATCTGTTTTCCTGATTATCAGTTATGACAAAAACATTATAATTTTTCTCTGAATTTCATTACTGCCAAGTTCAGGGCTTTCAGAACTAATTTCTTTAGGTACCTGTTGGACTCATTAAACCTGATTCTTTTCTTCTTCCTTTTTCCTGTTGAAAATTCTATCCAGCCAAAGACCCACTGTATTTTTATCAGAGTATAGGAGCATAAATTCTGCTTTGGGGCACTTGCATGTTCTTCCATTCAAGTAGATTAGAGTTGTGCGTATGAAACTCAGGCCCTTAATTGTGTTTCTAATAATAGAAATTTCTTGCTATAAATACATGACTCATTGGAATGATTCTGGTGTGTTTAGACTGCAGACATGACTCCTGCATCTCATTAACCTCCCAGTTCTCCACTAGGGATATGGAAATGCTTTATGATTAGCAGAGGTCACAGGGAGAAAAAGGTTATTTGTAACCTCTCTCAATGGGGGTAAAGCCAAAATGACAAATTGTTGGAGCAAGTGGCAGTGGCTTCAAGCTGTTCTTGTATCCTCTCTGTCATGGGCCAGTTTGGGGTGGAGCAGACCCTGCTGTAACTCAGGAGAGACTTCCAGAAGAACTGTGTCCACCTCATGCGGTGCAGTTTTGACTCTACATAGTGCCTCGTGCTTTATACTTTTTCATATTTTCCTCAGATTGAATTAGTTTATTTGCTGAAGTGGGGGAGAATAGAAATTTCAACTTATTTTTCTATTTGCACTGTTAAATGAAGTCACATAGGCTAGATGTTTGCTACCTGGTTTCTAAATAATTTTGAAGTTTCCCAGGGATCTGTGTGGTTCAAATGCACATAACAGGTAGTTTTGTACTACGTGGTTTTACTAACAATTTAAATTACTAAATTACTAAAAATTTCTGCCTGCACTAGTCTGAACAGTGCTTTGCATGAGTAGAAAAACTATCTATTGTATACATTGCGTACTGTATTTTTGACAAGGCTACTCATTATATTATTCCTTTATGTTTTCTTTTCTTTCTCAATATCTTTAGTTCCTATCAAAACAAGGCATTGATGTGTAAATAAAACAACCATCTTACCCATGGATGGCAAAAATATTTCTACTGTGCAGAAGCAAATATAGACTGTATATCATTTCATTCTCTGGACCAAGTTGAAATGGGATTTAGGTGATGCACAGATTTCATGCTGTTCCCACTCCAAGGGTTCCTGTCACCCAAGGGAGGGAAGCATAGCCTTCTCTGTGAACTTAGGCCTTAATGGTGTGGGTTTGATTAACAAATCACTGAATACAATATGGCAGATCAAACTCTGTGCGAGTAAATACTCACAGCTTGCACAGCTGGATCAACCTCCTGCCATCCCAGGATGCCATAAAGGCTTCTCCACTCCCTGCCTGCCTTTCTGGGACGGACAAACAAGCATCATGAAGCATCACTTCTTCACCACTGTGTTAAAACCAGCAAGAAAATCCCCACCCTGCTGCACCTGCTTTTTGCGTTGACTGGCTGGAATTATCTACTATTAGTGGATGAGCACAATGTTTTTTTTCCTTTCCCCCTTTTTGTGATTTTAAATACAATTAAAAGGAGATAAATGCAACTTGATTTTCAGTCAATCTGTGTGTGACCCAGCAAAGCACATCTTTTTAATTTCATGCATCAATGGGATGATACGTCATGCTTTGTACAGTGCGACAGCTTGCTACATTGCATAACTCAACACGCTGCTGCAGCCAGGCATGCCAAATTAACCTGAGCATCAAACCAGGGGATTTAAGACAACAACATCCTCCTCTGCAGCTCGCCTTGTTCAACAACCCTCGTTATTCCCCGTCGTCCCTCTTATTCTTCTTCTGTACAAATGGGAAGAATGGAGTATTTTGAAAGGTGTGATTGGGTAATGGTTATAGAATGGGAATAACTCCAGACTGGATTGGATGTGGTTTCTCTTTCAGAGGCTGCTCAAAAGGATGGGCATCTCTTTGGCTTTTGGGTTAGCATGGGAGGGAGAGTGGCTTACTGTGCTGCCTGCAGGGCTGTGCCCAGCTAGCTTTTTGCAGTGGGAAGTTCCCACAGCTCCTTGTATCCCGTTTGCCAGCTCTTAGGACTCCTCCAGTGCTGCAGAGGGGCTGTGGGTTCAACCAATCTTGTATGAATTTGCTTTTCTCCCTTCCCTCTCCACACACTGTGTAAGGCTAGCTGCCATCTGGCCTTTGGGGTGAACTTCTTTAGTGGCATGACAGGGAGAGGGACATTGCTGCAGCTCTTCTGCTCCTCTGGCATCCTGTAAGGCGTTTGTGTCATCTCACCTGCTTCCATCCAGGGAAGGGAACAGTTGCTTGGCAGATGCAGGGCTGCTTTGTGGGACCCTCTGCAGCCACCCCTGAAAGCTGCCAGCATCATGTGCTCACTCCTGCTGTGCCCAAGTGGAGCATAACTATGGACTTCAGGAAGAAGAAAAGGCTGATGCTGGGCATGAATATCTTTGAGTCTAAGGCTGTGACATGCCACGTGTAAGCTTAAGCATCCAGTGCTTTGCTCAGGGCAAAATTTTTGCTTAATATCTGACATCTGTCAGTAGCTCCTTGCATTTTCCTGGGTGAAGTAAAACAGATTCTTCGGGCACTTGTCACATGGCTGCAGCAATGGGAAACCCTGAGGAACCGCTCTTGATGACCACACTTGAAAGTATGAAAAACAGGGAGGATTTTCTGTTCAACATTACCTGTCTGCTTGTGCTCTTTGCCACGGCACCTGAGAGCAGCTTGGGGATGTCCCTGGCCACAGTGAAGAGTGGAATGTGCTTACCTGAACAGTGAAAATCAAACCAAAATGGTGCTTGGTGGCATAAATAAGGATCAAGCTTGGTGTTGGGCTTATTGCAGTGATGGGATTAGGGTTTGGTAGTGGTGACTGTGACATAGTTGTTTACCTGCAAATAAGAACAGCCAGGATGTGGGTTTGAATGTCTGTGGGTGACCAGAGCGATGTCCAGTTGTTGCTGTTCTGGCAGGAAGGTGTCCCTTTGGAGAAGGAGCTGCCATCTGTTTGTGTAGCACCTGGAGTTCAGTTCTTTTGCCTGTCCCTTTAATTTTCATGTATTTTAAAAAGAGGGGAAAATGAACTGCCTGAAATCTGTTTCTCACCTTAATCTCTGTATCAGCAGATGATCTCCTTTAAAATAACAAGAATTAATGTGTCTGGGAGAGGAACAAGAGGGCCATGACAGTTTGGAGTCTTTAGATATTGTTCTTGCTTGAGTTGCTTTGCATTTTCTCCAAGTGTACAGTGCCCTGTGGCACAATATCCATCCACACTGCATTGCTAAGTGCTGAAACTTCACATCTTAATTCTATGTGAGTGGTTTTCTCTCGAGGCTGTGATGCCTCTGCAGAGGGGGAGCCTGATAGCAGCACTGAGAAGGTTACACATTATGCAGAAAAATGTTGATGGTGTATTAAAAAGTATCTTCACT
Organism: Platyrinchus mystaceus; assembly: GCA_035041135.1. Lineage (NCBI taxonomy): Eukaryota > Metazoa > Chordata > Aves > Passeriformes > Tyrannidae > Platyrinchus > Platyrinchus mystaceus. Next base: position 3,961,628 of record JAWWLV010000005.1, read on the forward strand.
AATGTCTTATTTTTGGGGGTTTTTTTTGTCTTGTACAATCATTTGAAGTACATCCACTTTGAGGTTCAGTGAGGAAGCGCCTGTTTATTTGAAGCTGATGGAGATACTTGAATGGAGGATAACTGGGATATAGGGCTCTGGGATAAATTACTCCACTTGTATTTTCTTTTTCTTTTAATCTGGGATGCACATAAGCCACACAGCAATATTATCATCACTTTGCACTTTCCTTAGGAAGTATCTTAATATTCTATAATCCTCTTTGCTACAGAATGGGGACTGAACTAAGATGGAATTATATTTTAATGTAATTCCTCATGAAACAAAAGGGGACCGTGTTCAGAAGCTGGCTAGATATATGGCAAATGGGAACTAGACAAGCTGTGTAACATCATGACCAGTTTCTATGGCAACAAAAATGTCAGCTATCCTTTTGGCTGATTCTATTAATCTGTGGTAGAGGCACTGATACTGACACATTCGGAATTTATTTAAACAAGAAGGTGAAAAGATAACCTTATAAACAAGGGGGAAGTTAAGCCACTGCCATAATGCTCTCTGACATGGATATAACGGTGTAACAGGCAAGGGAGACATTTCCAAGGCAGCCACTCGGAATTTTCTCGGAAAAGTGATTAAGCCATTTACAGAGAGGAGTTTACTCACTATTGTTTGATTTTGACAAAATTCCATCTTCCTCTCCAGGGCTGCCATAGCTGAAAGTGCTGCCCTGTGTTTGCCCCTGTGCTGTGGAGTCAGTGGCCAGGTGGCAATAAACTCTCCAGGTGGGATAAAATCTGGGCATCTGGGACATCCTAAACTAGTTGCCTGGGTTTGGGGTCTTCCCCCACAGAAGCTTGTTGGCTTCTGTCCTGGTTTCATCCATGTAGTCAGGGCAAAGTGGCTGCCCGATGGGGAAAGCTGTAGTACTTCGTGATTAAAATACATGATCTGGCCACTAGAAAATGGAAAAATCAGTTGCAAGGAGACAAACTACATTCTGTATTCTCTCTATATGGGTCAAATATTTTCCTAGGGATACTCAGAAATGATTGTGCTATGCTATTTCTCTTTGGTACTTTATCCTTTATTCTCTTGTTATTGAAATAGCTAAATGTTTTCCTACTTTCCAATGTACCATGACAATACAAACTGTACGGTGATGTTGGAGCACAAAATAAATATGGATGCAGATACTTGTCATTATGATAAAACAACATCTTTTCATCTTTATCTTGGAATTACAGGCTCCTCGGGAAGATGACAGTGTCTTGTTATGGAAAATGAATTTTCGGTAGTAGAAAGATATCTTTTAACTTATTCTTGAATTCTTCCTGTTTGCCAGAGGCATATAGAAAAATTAGCTTCCTTCCCAATTCTTTTGCTGGTTTTATTAAAATTCATAGTACAAAAAGTGCCATATAAAAGTGCTTGGTGTGTGATGAGAAAAAGGAGAGCTGGAAAATGCAGAGCTGAATTTATTAGAAGATTATTAGCTGGCTGCTGGCTGGATTTTTATTTTTTACTTAGCTAAAAAAAAGCCATCAATATTTTTTGTCCATTTCTTTTTAAGCTTGTAATGTATTGAAGCGAATTTAATACATCATGTATTTATATATTTCTGATTAAAAAAAAAAAAAGCGAAATTCCCTAATAGAAAAGCTGTCAGAATTGTAACCACAATATTGCTCCTGGAAACAGAGTTCATGTGAACTTCTGAACTTCTTCAAATTCAAAAGAGCTTTCTGATAGGGACATAAATTCTCAGATTTATCTCATGCTTCTGTTAAATCACATTCCTACAACCTGTAGCTCTTGTGTCTTGCACCCCTGTGACTGATGGCTTTGTTAAGCAAGTGTTGTGTCAAAATGGCACAAGTGTGTTATATTTTCAGCTTTTATGAAGTTAAAATAGAAGAAGTGATAATGTATCTGGTATACAGCAAAGCTGGGTGTTCTTGGACTAGAAACCAGGAGGAACAGTTATGTTCAAGTGTAGTTTCCTATCAACCTATGTATTTAATATAATTAGTTTGTGAAGTTGTGCCTCTAACTCCCATGGGAATTTGTCACTGTTCTCAGTGGCTTTTCTTTCCATCTTTGTAATGCAGTAGTGGAGGAAGGAAGGTGATGTCACTTGGTATTACAGAAAATGAAGCAGATGTGTCTAAGACTGAACTTGAGAGGTTGAAATAGCACTGCTCTGTCCTCAGCTGGGGCAGGTGAGGATGGAGCAGCTTAGTGGAAAACTCCACTCCCTTCTAAATCCCAACACAGTTTCACCTGAACAGGAGCTTTTTCTGAAGATGATTTTGATTATTTTGCTTTCCTTTCCTTTCTATAGGAAATTTTAACAAAACTGTAATCTGGAAGGTTTCTCTGGTCCTTGTAGCAGAGGAGAGCACCTTGAGTTCTGCTTTCAATTTTGCCCATCTCTGCTGCTGGAGACACTTCCTATTGCACCTCCTCTCTGAAGACCCACCTGAACTCAGGGCTTCCACAGTCTGGGCAGTTTCTTACCCCCAGGAACCTCACTGGTTTAGATTGCAGGGAATAAAGTCACATTTATCCTGACAAATAGAGAATTTAAACACGTTAAATGACTAAAATAAACGAAGCCTGTTCTTTATCCTAAATTAATTGTTGCAACAACACCAGAATTTCTTCTCCAAAGAAGGTGAAATCTATGAGAGGGGAGTGGAATTTCTTCTAATTGTTTTTATTCTTAAGCAGGACTGACATACCTGATGGCACAAACAGTAGCATCTCTTAATCTGGATGGAAAGACAGTGGTGGGAAGAATGCAGTCTTTCCTTATGAAGCCATTGACTTGGAAAACTCATGCACTCACAAAGGCTGACCTTTGGAGGAGTCACAGACATTAAATACAGTACTTAATCAAAAGTTAATTTCACTGAGCATCTAACCTGAGGGCAGGCTCAAGCTTACTGTACTTTGAAGTCAAATGCCTGGCTGGTCCTATTGTGATCAAAACATGTTTTGAGTTCTGGGTATTAGCGAGGGAAATAACTGTGGTGCAAAAGCAGGTATATCCTGATTTCAGTCCTTCCTGTACAATTTTGAAGGCATTATTTGGGATCCATCCTTTAGTGTTTTTGTTTATTCTTGCGATCAATAACCGTAATTCTGATCTGGTAGAAAGGACTGAGTCTGGTTCGGTTGCTTGAGTTGCCAACATTGGACTGGTTCTGTGTTGGTGCACTTGGAGTTCCTTGCCTGCCTTGCTTCTGCCCTTCAAAGAGATAGCAGTGATTTTAATTATTATTTTGTTAGGACGTGTTTATATATATACATATACATGTATGTACATACAAATTTATACAATCTATAATTAAATATTATAGTTATAAAAAATTCTATTTAATGTTATACTGGTATATTTTAAGTATCAGGCATTATGTTTCAAATCCAGGCATCCCTCATCAATAACATGGCAGTGGCCTGCCAGCTGCCTGTCTAGTGAGCCAGATGTTGCTAGAGGAGCTCTTCAATAAAGCCTGCCAAGGACAAGAAATCACATTGCTGGCTCTTGGCAGGTTTTGATATGTGTTGAAGTTGGGCCTCCAGTGCATGTGCCTCCTCACAGCAAAAGGACTGGTTTTCAGGGTCCTGTCAGAGCGGGATGGGCCAGAAGTGGAAAGTGGTCTGAACTGGTGTGTAGGAGCAAAGAGCTGGCCTGATATTCATCAGCAATTGTCATTGCTAATGAAGTGCCTTTTTCTAGAAATGATGGATGGACACTTGACTTTGTGTTCTTTAGAGGTGAAAATACCTGCTATCGGAACCACTTAATTGTAAACTGATCGGCTTCCTTCTGCTCATAACTGATGTTGGTTTTTCATTTGGTGATAAAACAGCTGGGCAGGTGGTAAAATCTCATAGGAAGGCAAGACAGGGTGAACTTCTTGTTATCTATTGCTTTACCTCACAGTCTTTTCTTCCCCTCTTCACATCTTCTCAGCCTTTAAAAATCAGCCTGAAGGAAGCCTTTGCTATGTCAGGCTGGAGACCTGTACCCTGGGATCTCCCTGTTGTCCTGAGCTCACAGTGACAGTGTTTGCAAGGGCTTGGGTTATTGCCACTTAAAAAGCTGATGCCTGTTGGTAGAGTGCAGGTGCCCTTGTTGAGGCTCTCAGACCGGCTCTGTTCTGCAGGGTACAATGTATTTAGTCAAGGGGTTGATAAAGGGGTTTTTTACCCAGGAAGGACAGCCGTGAGGGCCGGTATGTGCACAGATGCTTCATGTGTGTTGGCCAACAAGGAGCTGAATCACAGTAACGTGATATGACTTGCAGCAGCTTACTGCTTCCTTGGAAGGAGAAAACCTGTTTTCTCCTCATTGCCAGAAAGATCTGGTCAGCCTTGGGTTGTATCCCAGGGAAACCCATTAAATTCAGAGCTGCTGCATGTTCAATCCAAAAATATGCTCCCCGTTGAATTTTCTTCTGCCAAAGAAAAGCAAGTCACCCATGACCAGTCAATAGTATAATTTCTCCAAAGCTCCTGATCTTTCAGCAGCGCACAAGGGGCATCATTTAACAGTCACAAAATCTGCCTCAGATGCTCTGTGTCCAAGTCCCCCTCAGCGGATTCCTGGGATGGCTGAACCACAGGTGAATGATGGAGGGTTTTTTTCCCTGTTGTGTCACAGTGGGAGTTCACGCCGATCGATGTCTTACCTTTGTGTGGTACTTAAAAAAGGAACTACACAAACATACTGAAGCAAGAGGATACTGCCTTAATTAGGCTGGACGTGGGCTGAATTCACATTAGCAGAGTCTGTTCCATATGAAATCGGGCAGGATTAGAGCCTCCACCAGTGCAAACTGTCGGGGACGCGGCACAGTCAGTGCAGACGTGCTGATTCACCCTTCCCTACGTGTGGCATTAGCGCCCATCCTTGTTACCAGACTAAAAATGTCTAAGACGACGCAAGACTGTGATACTTAACATTTTTAGGCAATTGCTGTTTTTGTCAAAACTGTCTGTAGCTTTTCTCCTTCAGTGCAATATGGTAAGTAATGAGCTATTGGAATAATGTCTGTTTGAAACATCCGTAGCCATATGGCAATGTGGGAGGCGAGGATAAAACAGGGATCAGTCACAAGTGTTTACTTTGAAACACAGATAAAAAGGCAAGTTTTGTGCTGCAGCTCGGTTAGGTGTTGGATCAGGTATTGGAAGCAGTAATTTTTAATTACTTTTGTGTTTAGTGAACTTTAAAATCCCAAGCACTGAAATCCGTTGTGTATTAGTCCTCTTGACTGCTCTCTTCAAATCTGCTCCCTGGAACAACAGGACAAACGGATGTTGCCTTTGAGTGAAACCACAACCGCCTAATCCACGTGGTCATTAGACAGTGGTTATTTTCAGCACTGCTATGAGCTGTATGTGGTTAAAATGGGGAAAATGTTGCTGAGGAGGGCTTAGTAACAGTGCCTGGCTGTGCTTGCAAGATCACTGCAGAGGTTCTAGGTTGTTTTAGGACCAGCTCAAGCCCCCTTGGCAAGTGCTTGGATGAACAATTTCTTCATAAAGAGCTGAATAACTTGGGCTCCTTCCTGAGGTGAGCCAGAGCCGCTCCACAGAGCGGAGTCCTCTGGGAAAGTAGGTGGGTTACTTTGGGAACTGAAATTGTGTTTGAAAGTGACAATTTGTGAAAATATCCCTACAGACATAAATCCTCATTTGGGATCAGGGAAGCTGTACTGTTTGCTTTTCCTGAGCCTTGTACCTGCACTGTTGGCTTCTGCTTCCTTCCTGGGGTCCCAGACCGCATCGGTCTGCTCCATCCTGGGGGTCCCACACTGGAATCCATTTGGGGGATGAGGGAAAAGAGCACCTGTCAGTGAGACATTTGGAATCATAGAGACCTAGAATGGTATGAGTTGGAAGGGACCTTTGACGGCTGTCTGGTCTGACTCCCCTACAGTGAGCAAGGGCATCTTCCATTAGATCAGGTTGTTCCAAGCCCCGTCGAACCTGACCTTGAACAATTCCAGATACGGGGCATCCACCACCTCCTCGGCAACTTGTGCCAGTTGTTTCACCACTCTGACTGTAAAAAAACTTCCTTTATAACTAATCTAAATCAACTCTAGTTTAAAACCATCACCCCCTGTCCTATTGCAACAGCTATCAAGAAAATATTTTAGTTCAACAAAGAAAACCTCCCATGGCCCACATGCTTTCCATGTTTAAAATACTTTTGCAGATTAATCCTGTTGGGTAGGATGAAGGTAAACACGTAGGTGAAGAAGAAATTTACTGCATCAATATGGTCTGGCAATTTCCTTAGGAACGCATTACTGACTGCTAATGAACTAAAGGATATACATTCCTTTAGAGAAGGAGATTTTCTGGGAGAGGAGTGTTTTCTTTAATAGAATCTTAGAATCCCAGAATGGTTGGGTTAGAAGGAACCTTAAAGCTCATCTTGCTCCAAGCCCCTGCTGTGGCCAGGGACACCTCCCACTAGAGCAGGTTGCTCAATCCTCTTTGCAGAGTAGAAGCACAGAGGGAAAATAAAATCTGAAATTTCTCTAATACTGTGTAGGCTTTGATTAGACAGCACTCTGTATGCTAATTGAATGTTGTCTTCTATTAGCATAATCTTGGGGTTATGTCTGGTCAGCATTAATGATAAGTGACAGAGATGCATTTCAGAAACTCTGTTTCATCAGATGGGAATTATATCCTGTAAATGCAAGCCCAGATCATAATATTTCATGTTTGTGTTGATTTATCCCAGTCTTAGACTATTTATATCAATTTGCTGCTGGAAAACATATCATAGAATCATTTAGATTGGAAAAGACCTCTAAAATTGTCAAGTCCAACCATTAAGATCATCTTGTCTGTGATCTACTAATTGCACACATATAATACAGACAATATATACTGTATAATGTATAAATATATGAAAGATTAAGACTTTTTGAAACGTACATAAGTGGATTATAAAATAATTTTTGAAATAAAGTTACTCTTTAAAGGAAACATATTGTATATATTCTTATATGTACAACATGTACATATGTTTTTATAAACTTTAGAACCATGTTTAATGCGTGTGCTTTCAACTTGTAGGACCATATTGCCTGGAGATGTATGCCTGTAATTGTTCACAGGATAAGTGTTTGTGCTCAAAAATCACAGCAATTATAATTATTGTAAGTAGCTGTGCTTCAAAATGAGCATTTAGAAATGGGCGTTTTCCATGTAAGCATCATCTGTATATATATATATTTAAAAATCCTGGGAAAGGAGCTTTGTTCTACCAGCACCCAGGTAACTTCAGGAAAATTAAACAGAAACAAACCCAGCATCTACCCATCATTTCAGTGCTATATACAAATGTCTTCACAGCTATTTGCACTTGAAATGCTTCATTTGCCAACTCCAATGTGGCATTTGCAAATGCAGATTAGTGATGGGAGCGCTGTTGGCTGCTGCTTCTTCCTCCTTTCAGATGTGGCTCTTACTGGACATTTCCTGCCCAGACTTGTAGGCAGTAAACATATGGTCTGGTAGATAGTTTATGGAATAACTTGCTGAGAGTACTTCAAGTGTTCCAGAAATCTCTCAGGCAAAAATGCACAATTTTCAACATAACATTCATCTGAAATGCCAAAGTTAAGATATTCATTTGCTCACTGGTATTGTTGCATTTCATAACGAGAGCTCAGACAGAGATAGATTGTGGGTTAAATTAGCAGATAAAAATCTCCGCCTTTATTAGCTGTTTGCTTGAAATGCAATTGCTTTCAGGGTCTGCATTACATGAAAAATTGCTATATCTGATTAACAAGTGAATTCCACAGCATCAGTAGTGAGCAACAGTGGGATTGTCCATCTGTCTGAGATTCCAATTGCTCCATTCACACTGTATAGCACTTCTCTTTCATCAAATGTATTCAGTGCCTGCCACCGTGAAGGTAACTAATTCTTCCTGGTACTTCTGAACTGTGTCAAGTGTTCTGGGCATCAATTTTCCTACAATTTTAGGTTTTCATAGCCTATAGCAAATGTGTAGCATACCAATTTTCTTATTTTTGAGTTCCCTCCAAGGTCTTTTTCATACCCACCCTGGTACACAGGGCCAGGACTCAGCTGGTTGTAGTCACTGTAGCAGTTTGATTTCAGTTGCCTGGCAGTACCTATTTATTTATATCAGTTTAGCATAGATGAGGATCTGGATTCAGGCTGTACCTGAATATGACCTTTAGTACCCCAAAATGTGGCACAGATTGATGCATGCTAGAAGAACTCACCATTTTATCCTTCATGTGGCCCCTGGATGTGAAGGTCCTTTACATGCCTCATCTCTACTGCAGACTGAGCTCCTGTGGTGTGATGAGGGTGGCTCAGGGTGGTTGATAGCATGGGGTTTGTGGGTTAGCCCGTGATGGGTTTCTGCCTGCCTAGAAAACTGGCCACAGACTGTCTGGCTGTGGAGTCAGGTAGCTGTTCCTGGACGATAAGAGACTCTCCAAAAATGCCTGTAGAAGGGAAACTGGGAAAGGATTTTTCTTTCCCTCTAGTTAATTTCTATTCCAGTAAGATAAAACAATATAATTTAAGTTTGTGCAAGCACTCATCTCTTCTGCAGGCTTTCTTTCTGAATGAACATATATCAATGGAAACACAACCTCAGGTTTCTCTTCCTCCTCCTTTCTGTTCTTCTTTGAAACTGGATACCTTTATATCCCTTTGTGTCCCTAGCCCTAGAACAACCAGATTACCCATCTTTCTATGTTGGGCCCTTGCAGTCCCAAACAAAACATTATCAAACTTTGCATTTCTTTTTCAACGTTTGCATCGCAGGAAAGTAGTGATGAAAATCAGAACCCATTCAGTGTTGTAAATACAGCAAATTATTTTCCTAATATGTTATCCAGCAGTTACAAGCTAAATAATTCAGCACACTTTTAGGCCTCTATTCAAACTGATGAGCTAAAATAAAAAGTGTTGATTAAGGTAAGTACATACCTCAGTGTAGATGAATTTTGCTGTTTTGTTTGGTTCAGCTTTTCCCAAGTAGGAGAGGTCTCTGATTTATATACAACTGTTCTTGTAAAGCTTCTTGGAAGCTGCTTTTCTTTTCTGTTTTCCCTGTCTTTTTAATATGATCGCTTTAAACCCACATTGCAAAAACTAGGGTTTTCTATCACAAGCTTGTGTGCTCATGATGGGTTTTATTTTTAAATCCTACCTCGCTGCTGGAGTTCAAGTGTCACATAAAGCAAACCTGGCTGCAGGATGATGATAAAGCATAAGTGTCAGCTCTTTGTATTTTTCTAAAAGTATTTAATAATTGAGAATTAAATGTTTTTGTTTTACTTCCTTTTTGCTGTTTCCCCTGTTTAAGACCCCCCCAAGGTTTCTAGAAAATTCAGTATTAATCACACTTGAATTACACATCTGTATTTCACAGGCCTACTCTACTCCTGTGCAGAGCTTGTGAAAGGGGAGATGGATTTCATTGAATCCCAGAGTGGTTTGGGTTAGAAGGGACCTTAAAGCTCATCTCATTCCACACCCTGCCATGGGCAGAGACCACTTCCACTGTCTCAAGTTGCTCTAAACCCCATCCAGCCTAGCCTTGAACAGTTTCAGGGATGTGGCAGCCACAAATTCTCTGGGCAACCTGTGCCAGGACCTCACCACCCTCACTGGAGAGAAGTTTTTGCTTATATCCTATCTAACCCAGCTCTCTGTCAGTTGGAAGCCATTCTCCCTTGCTTTGTTGGGGAGTCTTTGGTCTCTTCTTCTGTACTTGCATAAAAACCATAAATGTGTTCTCCTGGCACACAGCATCTTCAGGAGGCTTGAAGGCCGCTGTGCTGCCTTCGTGATGTGCCACTGTACCAAGTTAGTGGGGTCTTGGCAGGGAAAAGAAGCTTTCCCATGATCCTGGATGGCGTCATCATAAACAGCCAGCGTCCTGGGATCATCCCATTAGCAAACGGATCTGCAGGGATATAATTAAAGCTATTGAACTAATGTTTTTACTGTTCAGATGAGTTGTTCAGGTAATAGAGATGTTTGCTTCCTGCGCACTAATATGCTTATTCCAAGAAGTTCTGAGCAGATGAAATCAAAACGTAGTTATTACTCCATTTTTTTATGGAAATCCCCACTTGTAGCACAAGGTAATGGTTAGACTTGAACTGTGTGAGCTTTAGTTATGCCTTTCCATAACCTGCTCTTTAAATGCCAAAACTAAAGCTTATGTTAGGGAGAAAAACAAAACACTGTGGTTTCTAATGGTGGTTTATCCAGTGCAGTAAATCCATGGAAGAGAAGATGGAGGCAAAGATAGCTGGCAGTCTGCTTAAAGCACTGTGGTCAAGAACACTGTTACTGTTTATTTGGGAAGCTTGTTTTGTGTGGTATATGGAAGGAATCACACTGTTCCTACTGAAATGAGCTGCCATGGGTTCTGTGATTAGCCTGTTGTTAATCATGTGATGGGAGTTCATCCTAATTTCAAAAACAAAGTTGTGGTACAGAGGCTCATTCCAAGAAAACTGATAAAAGAATCTTTAGACTTGTTACCAAGGATTTAGATAAATAAACTTTAAAAATCACCTTTTATGGTATTTGCCTAAATTAGAGAGCAAGTTGTTTATGTAAAAAAATTTACAATGTTAGGAAAAACCCAAAAGTGTTTGCTTAAATATTTCTTCTTTTTATTAATATACAAAAATGCTTAGAAGAATAAAGTGGTTAGATTTTGATCAACACTTTTCATTGTGGAAGCTCTATCTGTGGAGATATTTCTGACTTGCACCATTTTAATCAAGTTCAGAAGCTGATTTTTCCCTTTCTGTCAGCATAGATACAGAAAAGCTGTTACAAAATGATCCCTTTTAATCCTGTGCCATTTTTATGTGCTGATTAGAATCAGGGTAATTTCAGCCTGTGTTGAAGGAGTTAATCTTCCTGATGGAGATGTGAAAAGTCGGAGCCATCTTAAATCTCAATACCACATGCTGCCTTAGGGATCACACTGTGCTAAAACCCGAGATAAAAAGGCCTGACAAAGATTATTGACGGTTTACCTTTTAATGAGCAGCTTGGATTGATTTTTATTTCCCTCTGGGGCTGCTTGCTTTGCCCTGTTTCCACCCATGATGTCATGATTAACAAAAACAACAACAAAATTAAGGCTTCATATCTGAATAATGGCAGAGAAATAAAGAGTAGCCATGGCATTAAAGGGAAACCTGTGCCAAATGCCATTGAACCTCCTAGGAAAAGCCAGAGCTCTTGAATCAATGGTTGGTGCTTCTCCGATCAGAGGAAATGCACCTTCTACCAAACAACTCAGCTCTTCGACTGTGTTATATATTTTAAATAACGTATCACTCTGCAGATCAACAGAAAAACAACAGGAACTCAAAATGCTTTCAAATGTATATACCACTGTTGAAAAAAAGCAGTGATTTCTCTTCTGTTTGCCAAGCCCCCACCCCTCTAAAGCCAACACTGAACAAACCGCCTCTGGCTACGTTCCCATAATTTTGTTCAAATCCTTAAGCTTCAAAAGAGAGCAGCTCTGCCACCACAAAACTATCATCCTGAAAGCTCTTAAGCTCTGACATCATCTATTCTGTTTGAGTCCTTGTGAGTAGACCTTGCCAGAAAATGGAAATCCTTTTTCACATGGAAGAAGGGGCGTGTTTGGGGGGGGGGATTGTTGTTGGTTTTGTTTGTTTGTTTGTTTTTTAATTCCCATTCTCATCAGTATTAAGAAAGAAAAAGAAGGAAAAGGCTGTTTTTTTTCCCAGGCATGGCTTTCCAGAACAAAAACCCTGTTTTCGAAGAACAGGATGGAGTGAAGCCTTCCAGGCAGGCAGATGGGAAGCCGGCGGCACAGAACAGTTCTGCAAAGTGGAAACTTTCCATTGTAATATCCTGGTTTCCAGGGCAAGGGAGCCATGTACCTTCTGCACTTGGCTGGGAGATGGCTCCAGCCTCCTGAGCAGGGCTGGACAACCTACCTGTGGTCCAGAGGCAGTTTTTGTAGCTGCTTAAGAAGCTGTAGGGGCTGGAAAATGGGAATCCAAGCCAGCTTGTGAGGACTGAAGGAGCCTGCTGATGCACAGGTGATCCTCAGAGTTGTATTGGGTGGAGGTGGGGACCCCTGGTGGTCTAGTGGGTAAGATGCGGCGCTCTCACCATCGCGACATGGGTTCGATTCCCGATCCTGCTACAGGGACACTCCCCCGGGTAGATGGAGCTCGTCAGCCCCTAAGGCCATCCATCTAAGACAGGTGTCCTCAAACTACGGCCCGCGGGCCAGAACCGGCCCCCGAAGCTCCCGAATCCGGCCCGCGCCCGCCTTCCCTGCCGCCATGGCTTAATCCACGCCTCGTTCTCCGCCTGCCTCCAGGGGGCGCCTCACGCATACAATCTGGCCCGCGACCAGTCTGTGGGAAGTGAAAACGGCCCCCCGCCTAAAAAGTTTGATAGCCCTTGATCTAAGAGAAGGTCACTCTAAACAAACCTACGTCCTGAGGACCTCACTGCCATTGTCCAAGCTTGCTTGGTCCCGGCAGATGAGCCTTAGGATTAAAGGGTGGGCTCAGTTCAGCGCAGGCTGTGTCTCACCTAAAAAATCCATTGCGCAGGCTTAGAAAGGTAAAAAGACCTTTCCCAAATCTTCGTTCGCGAAGACTGGCCACATATTGGGTGGAGGTGTAATTGGAAATGTGATGGTTAAGAGCACTTGAAGAGTGGCTCTTGTGTGGAGCTGGATGCTGTAGAGCTTCATTCCTTAATGCACTTGGCCTGTTTCACAAGGTATGCTGTTGTGTGGAGGATGGAGAGAGGAGAAAGGAAACTGCAGGTTAAATTGCTTGAACTATCACTAAAATCCTCATTTCAAAGTGCATTGGATCTTTCTTGCTAGCTTTTTTCCTTTTTTTTTTTTTCATTAAGTAAAGGTTTGTTGAATAACTATGGGCTATTCTCAACAGTGTAAAATTTCAATTCCTTAAAACACATCCTTACCTATCAAATTGGCAGGCTTGAGGAACACTTATTCTGCTGCAACTTCAAATCACCGCTTCAAAAATTGATCTGGGCTTAGGTATGTCTTTGCATGTCCATGCTTATTAGCCTCATGTTGTGATTAACTTAATGGGCTATGGAGTTTTACATGTACTCTATGCAAATGCAACTGAAAAACCAATTATTGAAAAGTGAAAAATGAACTCTAGGAGACAGTCATTAGACTATTAGAATCCCCAATTCCTTTGGAAACTGTATTTGGGCAATACGTGGTTTTAATACTGAATTTCAACCTCAGAAAAAAAAGCAATTGGCAATTATATTTTTTTCAGGCAGTATGAAAACATTTTGACAGGGCTGCCTGCATGGGTTACTAAGACCCACTGGGTTTTAGGAGTTGGAAAATTAGTCACAGCTTCAATGAAACGTTGTAGTCCACTTAGTACCCTATTTGCAAGGTCCTTAGGTGTACAAGCATCCATGAATTTAGTTTGGATTGCTGGTGAGTGTGATCCATATTATCTGGGCTGGATCCGGCAGCAGAGATGCTCCCTGGCTGCATCCTTGCAGGACTATCTTCCAATGAATGTGTTTTGTGTGATGATGATAAAAAACCTCCTCTAAAGCCTGATGAATTAATTTCATAGGAAATTGATGTGTGCCCAAGATGACATGGGCAGGCTGTGGCAGCTTCTAGTGGGTAGCAAATACATAAACGCTGCAGTGGATGGCACTTTTACCGTTAGTTGGAAAATGATACTGATGATCCCCCCGTAATAGCTGTGTTTTTTAAAAATATTTTTCTATTCATCTGCCAAAGGTGCTGTAGGTGACTGGTGATCAGCTTAGTGGCATTCCCAAGCCAGCAGCCCCAAGTTTTGGTTAAAAGCCTCTTCAGAAGGAGGCTGTTGGTGGGGACATGGATCGTGCTGCCAGCTGCAGTGAGAGCTGATGCCAGAGCTTGCAGCCCTGTGCTGCCCTTGCAGAGATCACAAGCGCTGCCGTTTGGTGAGCTGTGCTCTCAGACTGGAGCTCACCTGACTGTTTGTAGGGAATGGAGCTCAGTGGAAAGTAAAAAATGTTTGGTGTTAGCAGGTCCTACACAGGTCCAGGGCCCCCACACAGAAATGTTTGCAGGTCGGGTGGCTGTCAGGGTACACAGCAGACCCTGAGTGTCTGTTTAGTGCACACACACACAAACGGTGCTGTGGGGATGATTTGGTTCTTTGTTCAGCTCAGTTTGTCTGCTGTAAAACACTCTCATAACAGGGTGACAGGCTCGAAGACCTTGTGTGGGAATGAGTCACCCCGAGCTCCACGGGGAGCTCTGCAAACAGATTAGGGGCAGCATCTGACCTTTCATTTTCCATAGTGCCCAGACACAATTGGATGAGAGGTGAGAGGGTACCCAAAGGATACTGGCTGTAATTTAATCAATTGACATTTAGATGTGCGGTGATGAGTGTCTGTAAATGCTTTGGATGGATGAATACAAGATACAAGCGAAAGGAAATCAGGATGTGTAAATTCCAAAGACCAAAGTTTGGAAGAGTAGATAAACAGGAGTGAGATGGGATGAATGTAACAGTGAAGCTCAAAGCTACAGGACATAAAGCATTTCATGTTGAACTGCTCTGAGTCAATTCCATCAGGTAGCTTAAAGCTATTTAAAATATCTTCTGTATAAATGAGGAAGAGTAAAATAAGAATAATCACAGTACAGATAAAGCATGTATCAAGAATAAAATACACTGATAAGGCAGATTATGAAGCAAAGAGGAGGAATAAATATGATGTGGAAAGCAGATGTGGAGACTGAAGGGAAGATGCATAAAAGATAGATGGAAGCATTAAGACATTTGTCAAATCCTTGAATGTAAAATGTCAGGGCTTCAAGAACTTGTAAAGGTTATTTACTAACTAAGGCCAGAGTGAAATAACGCAAAACACACGTGCATGTACACTTTGCACAGTGGGACTGCTTCGATTACTTAGTGTCCAAATAAAAAATAATAATTCTTTGCCTCTTTGTTGCCAGGGAAATGGGTTATAAATTCCATAGGAAATGGATGTAAATTTCTGAGCTTTTAAAAGAAAACAGGATGGGGGGTGGGGGAGGAAGGAACAGGCAGAAATCACGCCAGAAATTATGGCCCTTAATAGATAGAATGAATGTAAATTACTTGGATTGAGGAAACTAGAATTGCATTGTTTTAGGTGTGCAAAGGCATTGATAAATTTTCTAAGTCCCTTAGGGAATGCATTCATAAACAGCTTTTTAAATCTGACTTTGAAATGGGAGACTCAAAGAAATTCTGTAAGAGCCTAAACAAGATGTAGTATGGAAAACTTTATTTTGAATTGGGATAATTGAATGTTCATTTATAATTACATAATCATATGCAATATCAAATTAATTCTTTTTGGAAATCTGTGTCAGTAGCTAGAAAAAAGTCAATGTTTTGGAAGTTTGGTAGAGCATTGTTAGACTCAGTAGCATTCCAAGGCTGATCCTCCACAGGCAGATGAGAAGGGCTAATCTTTAGTGTCTACTTCAGAGATTAGGATTTCACTTGGAAGACTTGCACCAATTTTGAGTTATTGGTATAGAACCAACAGAAGGAATTGTAAAAGCTTCATGTGTTAATAACTTGGAAAGGTGAATTTGCAACAGGATTAAAAAAAAAGATATAGAGTGACACAAAACTGGGAAACAAAGAGTTGGAGCTGGGGAGGTAAGCAACCTATAATACTTTGGAATCCATCCCATAGATTAAGAGTGCAGACAGATAAGCAGGCTGCACAATTTATGGTAAAGCAAGATAAGCCTATGGACAGACAAAGCATGAAATATAAAAAGATGCAGCAAAATAACCTCCATGGCTGTATGCTGACAAGATGGACAAGGAACAGATGAGCAGGGGAGTTGGATGATGTTGCCTTCATCGCAAATGTTATCATCAGTGCATTACAGCAACCAGTACGTTAAAGTGTGTGTAGCAGAGTGACATGTAAATCACCCACAATAATCTGATGGCAAACAAAGGGCTGGGGATACCTCTGCAGTTACTTGTGTGGAGCTTGTCTTTGGTCATTCTTGGCTATAGGCCCAGGCAGTGGATGGCAGAGGCCAGCCACGATTTTCTCCTGAACTCCTAAACTGCTTATATCTTCTGTCCTCACACTTACATATACTATATTGTTAGACAATTATTAAAATTAACCAATCTGTTGTAATGGCTTCTGGTTCCACGCACACAATTGCCATCCTCTTGCAAAGGAAGAGAGTATCGAGAAGAGGTGCTATAATTACACTCAAGGCTATGAGAATGAGGCTTCTGTACTCACTGAATGTAGATTCATCCCCCAGATCATTTCTTTCAGCTACTTACCCTCTGAGAATATATTAGCTGTTGCTATTTCTGTGCAGGGAGTAGGATGACTGTTTATATAGAGCCATGCAGATAAATCAATAACATTTGCAAATCTGATGAACTCTGCTGTGCTGCAGGTTGCTGTGACCAGGTTGCTCTGTGGCTTTAGTACAACTCACTTGACTCATAGCCTTCTCCCAGGTGCAAAAGTGTGACTTTCTGTCTTCTCAGTGATATATTAGTTCTTTTCTTTCTGAAGCAGCTGCTGCTGATGGCACAACTCCAAGTTAGAGCAGGGTGAATTCCCATCCTCGGTCTTCTCAACTCCATCCTCTTCTGAGGGATGACAAGGAGGCAGAGCCCTGGGCACACCATGAAGGTGGTAGTGGATTGCCCTTTGCCAAACATCTGTGTGGTTTGTGGCTTACTTGCCCTGTGCCTCAGGTCCTGAACACGCAATTCCTTTTGTAGATCAGTGATGGGAAGCAGCTGCAATCTCCTCTGCATCCTCTCCATCTTTCTTGCCACTTTGAAGGCATTGTTTGCTCTTGGGTGCATCCTTCAGATAGACTCTCCTTTTGCTCCTTAGGTGCAGTTGTGCTTTTCTAGGTGTTAGGATACAGCTGCACAGTGAGGGGTGTTCACATCTTTGAACTAAAATCAGCCCCGTTCAATTTTAAGATCATGGACTAAATTATTAGACCTGTAAATCTTACTTCTATAGGCAGCAATGCTCCATGTTTTGGATGTCTGACACTGGATTAGTGGGAAAAGGCTGCTGCATCTGCACAGATGTGGATCTGATGTGACCAATCTTGGATGTGCTGCTTTCACATCTTAAATCTGCTGCTTGTGGGACGTTTGGGTCGCTGGCTGTACTGCACTGAGGATGAAGAGCACAGTAGCTCCTTCCTAAATCCTTTATGCGAGTCATGTACCACATCTAAAATAACCCCAGAAGGATTTCTCTGTAGTTTCCCTTAGTCACTTACTTTAATGACAGCTCCTAATCTCTCCATGCTGTGGATGTTCAGTGGGTCAGAGCTGCAGTGGCTGTACTGGTTGCATTTGCTCTATCATCAGGAAAGAAAAGTCTTTATTCACCAGAAGATCAGTGATTAATTCCAATCAGCAGAGTTTGGAGCTGATCCAGCCTAGAACTTCTCCATACTTATGGTGTTTAGCTCCAGGATTTTATAATTTAAGCATTTCTGTAGCTGAGGTAAAGTTATGAAGTGTTGAAGCAAACTCTCACAATACTTACCTTGCCCTAAGAGAAATAATCAGTGCAATAACATAAATGGTTGTAATCTATGCACTTTGAATAGTGGTATGACAGTCTCTGAAGACGTCCCATTTAATTTGGAGTTAATTCCACCTTCATTGCTCCATGGATGCACTTGAGGTGCTCAGTGCTGTTTAATTTGGGTTCTTTTGAATGCCAGATGTGGAGAATTAGAGTAATTATAGTGTATAACTCAGCTTTTAAAGGCTGTTTCCTTTTTAGAGAGTATAAAGAGTATATAAATTGTTCTAAACATTTTAGTGGGTATTGATGTCCTGGAAGATTATCCATCTGGAAATGGAATGCAAGGTCTTTGTGTCTCTCTATCCAAAGATAACATCTCAATTTCTGGCTGCTTTCTTAAGGAAAAACAAAGCAAAGCAACTAACAAAAAGCTCAAACCTGCCTGAGGGATAGGAAATAATGGGTATCTATGCTTGTAGTTTCTTTGGGAAAAATACCATTACCTCAACAGAAATCATCTTCATGGAATCACAGAATGGTTCAGGATGGAAGGGACCACTGGAGGTGATCTGGTCCAACCTCCCTGCTCAAGCAGGATCCTGAGGACACATCACTCGGGATTGTGTCCAGATGGATTTTGAGTATCTCCAGAGAAGGAGACTCCACAACCTCTCTGGGCAGCCTGTTCCAGTGCTCAGTCTCCCTCATAGAAAGGAAGATCTTCCTCACGTTCAGGTGGAATTCCCTGTGTTCCAGTTTCTCCCTGTTACCTATTGCTCAGCATCACTGAGCAAAGCCTGGTCCATCCTCTGACACCCTCCTTTTAGATTCTTGTAGACACTGATAGGATCCCTTCTCAGTCTTCTCTTCTTCAGACTAAACAGGCATGTCTTGTAGCATTCCTTTACTTTAAAGTCTAGGTGACCCAGTCATGGATTTGCAGCCTGCTGTGATAAGTGCTTTTTGGGTACCAACATAATGCCAGTCCCAATGTCAAATAAATACTTTATGGCACTTCCTCAGATCTGTTATTCATGAGGAGAAGATTTCCATGTGCATCTGCAAAATAACCTGTTATTGTTCTGCTGAAAACTAACATTTGTGCCTACAAAATCTCAATAGATACTGGTTTTCCATTGTTCTAGTGTCTACTGTGGAATCTTACTCCACTGGTCACCTGCTTGCTCTTATGTCTCTCCTGAAGCGGCACTGTCAGGAGGACTTTGTTCTGTGTTACTGCAGCACCAGGCACAAACGGGCAGGGAAAGAAAGCTTTTGCTCTTGAACTATCCCAGGGAAAGCAAAGAAAGGGGGGAAAAAAGCGACAAGGTATCCATGTTTATCAAGGAGAACTCACTTCTTCATCCATTCTGCAAGTCAGCTGTGATTCAGAGCTGGTGCCATCGCCTGCAGTTTTCATCGTTTTTTGAGGTGTGTTGAAGTTTCAAAAGCAAAATAGTAAATGCTGATAAAATATATAAATAATTGTGTTCCCTCCTTTCAGTGCAGTCACAACTGCAGGGTTTTAGTACAAAATAAAGGTAGTGGGCAGAGGCTTTGTTTTGTTTACAGTTATTGAATCAGTCCTACAGATATTTCTGGTGCCTGTGTTTCTGGCAGCTGAGTTTGGGGGGTGTAGAGTCTGTTTGTATCCTCTGGCTGTAGGGTGAGGAGCAGCTGCCATGGGGACATTGACTGCACCAAAGAACTGGCTCTTAGGAGCAGTGTAACATTTTCTGCACTTTTAATCAGCTCTCACAGTGGGGAACTAAACCAAAAGGAATGTATCTACTGCTAAATATAAATCAAATTTCCTTTGTAAATGTAAGTCTGACACTCAGGTCTGATCTGTTTCAATGCACTATCATTCACGTGGACAAAACACTGTCCTGGAGCTGCCTCACACGATGCACAAGCTGGGATGAGATGCACCATTTCCTACGAGGGCTTGTGAGGCACTGGCTGCAGTGGGAATTCTCTGACAGCTTAATATTTCAGTTGCAACTGGCCATACTTACAGTAATGAGTATGTAATTATTTTTTTTTTAGCCTGGTTAGAGCCACAAACATATGGTACAGTAGCAGAAAGAATTATTTTGGGTAGTAATCCTTAAATATTTTTTTGGCAATCAAATGACTAGGCCTTTCCCAAAGGAAATGGAAATTCCCAGAAAAGCACTGTACTGGCAAGTCTTTGTTACTGCTCTGCCATCCAAAGACAAGATACCTCCTCCCACGTTCCATTGGACTGTGAGTCTGGACAATACCTTTGCTGTTGGCTCTGGTTGCTTAGCTTGCTGTCACCTGGAGGAGAGGATGGCACAGCAGGGTCTCTTTCCATGCTATGTGAAGGGGCTAATGTGTTGACAGAATTACTTTAGGCTTGACTTATTTATTTTCTTAATTATAATTTTTAATTTTTTTCACCTTGAAAAGTGGCTATACCGATGTTTATCATCAGTGCAAGGGATTTTTGGTGTGTCAGTAAAGTTTTATAGATCTCCGCTGAAGAAACAATGAGTCATTTCTCAGATGTGACTGCTTATGGATGCAACTACTGAACCCTGGAGATTAGTATCACTGTGTCCATGACATATTTTTCTGGTCATCCTTGTGTCCAGGGCTCTGTGCAGTGCAATACACAGACCTCCTTTTTCTGCAGAGACGGGAGGTTCCAGTTATGCATTCCATAATGAGTTTGTGGTCTGTGTTTGTATGTCCCTAAGGCAGGTTACACATATGCTACTCCCTCATTAGGATGTGAAGCTGTGCCAGAGAGAGTGAGCAGGTGCCTGTGATCCCAGGTTCTGCACGGTGGCTGATTGCTCCTTCTCTTTCTTTAGCATGGAGTAATTTCTATAGCAGCTCTGATGTGGACAGCACAGTTTGATG
Source organism: Platyrinchus mystaceus (assembly GCA_035041135.1). Taxonomy (NCBI): domain Eukaryota; kingdom Metazoa; phylum Chordata; class Aves; order Passeriformes; family Tyrannidae; genus Platyrinchus; species Platyrinchus mystaceus. The sequence goes on from JAWWLV010000005.1 coordinate 3,982,184, forward strand.
CACAAACTGTCAGACAGGTTTGTGTCCTGGCGGTAGCTGAAGGGGTCGCTTTAGTCCAAAGCAGAAGGGATCTGATCTCAGGTGAAAGGGCAAAGTCCGGTGATCCTAAATATCTTTGTCGACATTTATGGGGCTGTAAGTATATTGCAAGAGCCTTTGTAGGGGAAAACAAATCTCGAATGACTGGTCCTCGAACCAACCTTATTTTCCCTCCTTGCTGACACAGAGCACATTCCCAGTGTTTCCAATGTAAAAGGCTTGCTTTGAAGGGGACACCTCTGACCTTGCTCTGTAACGCAGTGAGTCCTGGAAGCTGTGTTGTGAAGAAAGCTTTTGCTTTTAAATGAGAAAAAGAGCAAACAAGGATGCCCTGTGGAGTCAAAGCTAAACAAAAAAAAAGAATTCCTCCTCTTTAATGTTTGCTCTTAGAAGTTGGAGAGGAATTTAGGGCCCAGAAGTAGGTGTTGAGGGGGTTAGTAGGGGGAAACCTGATGCCTTACAAATGTGGAAATGAGTGTTATATCCAGAAACACCTCCAAAGGAGGTTTTCTGCTGTCCCATCCTGCAGCATTCCCAGCCCTGACCCCCTCTTCTAAGCTTCTTATTTGTTGTTTTTTTTTTCTTGGAGCCAATTTCACCTTTTCCCCTGCTTAAGTGTGGCTAGAAAAGGTAGAGCTGGAGCACGAGAAGCCATTGCAGGAGCTGCCGTGATTGAGTAGGGAATGATGGCATAAGTCCTCTTGGGAAGAGGAGGGAATTGAAGTCACCTTTTTTCGTGTGGTGGGCACGTGGTGAAGGCCCTAGGCTTTTCTGCTGAAGGTGTGCTGGTTATGTCCTTAATCTGCAGTGCTAATGAGGAGAAAACTACAGAGCACAGACAGGTTAGTTGATAGCATTCCCAGGAGTTAGAAGGCTGTGGAGACAAGCCAGGTATCAAAGTTGCTTTGATTTTTCTAACTCATGAAAATGACAGAAGAATTTGTCTTTGCTAATAATTGACCTCAAGTCTGGATCTCTTTCAGGCATGGAAAGTGCCTTTTTTCCCTTCTCTTTGAGGATAAGGCAGCCATAGTCAAACCATTTGGTTCCCGACAGGCAAAATGGAACCGGGGGGAAGGGGGGGGTATCCAGGTGAGAAAACTCCAGCAGGAATTTTTCCATCTTTTAGCTGCTGCTGTTTCTCTTGGAAGCTTCCTCATAAATGCACATGTTCTTGTTTTTAATCCGTTCTGTGGAAAGACTAAATGATAAATTGGATGTAGCATTAAAAGGTAATCTCTTCCTCTGAACTGATTTGTTTATCATGTGATGTGCTGTTGTTCCTGAAAATTACACTAAGTGCCTGGTGATTTAACATAGTTGTTAATTCTGGAAGAGCCAGGATTCCTCTTGGCTTCTGGGTATGACAGAGTAGAAGAAGGGTCTGTGGTACCCCACCAATGTGATGCAGTACTTTGGGGGAGCAGGATCCCAAATTTAACCAGCTGTGTGAGACTAGTTCGCATCTTGGTTCTTAAATAATAGTTGGGAGATCAGTTTTCAGAGGTTGTTTCAGAGTGTTTTCCCCCTCTGTGTTCGGCAATTTGCTAATCATGTCACTCATTAATACTTGAGGGGAAAGGAAGGGACCTTTATTGGGCAATATAAAGTGAAACAGGCTCAGAAACATACTTTGCAGGTCTTTATGTCCTATCTACCAGTATAGTGATGGATGGGGAATAGCAGGAGTGCAGAAAATCTCCTTTAGCCTTTTTCTTGTGTTAAGAAGCTTGGTTATTGGAGGGAAAAAGGGACTGGAGATCGGGCAGGTGGGGAAAAAAAACCCTCCCATGGGGCTGCCCAAAGCCTTGGATGCAGGAGTGAATTTGCAGGTGCTGATAATAGTCTGCCAAAGCTAGGAGTGCTTCATGTGGCAGCACCAAACTACAAGCAGCATTTTCTGAAGTAAAGATGTCCAAAGATTAAATGTGCTTTGCTAGGGAAGTGTCTGATGGCAAACTAATTTAACTCAATTAACACTTGTTGTCTTGCTCCTTCCCCTCTTCTATGTAAATTGGTGACATTTTACTCTGCTTTAGTCTATGGGAAATGCCCACTGTCCGGGGGTGGAACAGATGGGAAATCAGAGCTGGAAAAAGCAGGAGGAACAGAAGTCCTTTGTCAGGGCTGGTCTGTTCCTACAGGCGTCCACTCATCCTGCCAATGGTCCCAAGAAAACATAAGCCTTTTACAAAATAGAAACAAGATGTGTTCTTTAAATAGGAAGGATAATGGAAACCATCACCACCATGTATCTTAGGGGGTGGCATTCTCCATAGGTGACTATTTTTAAGCCTCATGTCCTATTTGCTGCAGGTCAGGAAGGATGTTCCAGTAGCTCCTTCAGGTTTTATCACGTACAAAACTGCAAATGTGACAGAGGAAACATTTGCTGTCTTCCTAACCCACACTTTCTCCTGCAGTTAGTGGGGTTGGTTATTTAAAAAAAAAGAAAAAAAGAAGTGGAAAACACAGTGGCTCACTGACACTTTTCACCTGAGCCAAAGCTTTTGCTGCCTTTGGGATGTGGATAATAAAGTGCACAAATCAACAAGGCTGCATCTTATGTTTCTGAATGCTTCCTGGTTTTCATCACGTTGTTGTTAAGAAAGTGAAGCTTCAGTTCACCCCTGGGCAGGAGGCAACTGTGAGGCGCCTTCTGTCTGCCCTTCAGACCCTCAAGGCATTTCAGTGGGCATCAGGTTACTGGGGTGGGAAACGAGGGCAAGAGCAGCCTGATTTAGATTATTAACATGTCTTGAACAAAAGAAAAAAAAAAAGAAGACTCTTCCATCATTTACAGCTCCTGAAATATCACTAATTAGTGTCTGAGGAATACAGACTGCGTGGGAAGTTAGACATTCACCAGGCTGTTCATCTGGGAGCCGTCTGAGGAACAGCTCTTCCACGCCGGACATCTGCAGGATTAAAAAAATAAAAGAAAAAGACACAGTTCATTAACCAACAACAACATTACCCGTAAAGCAACTGGGGAAGCTAATCACTGCTGCTGAATCTTACTCTGTTTACTATCAATTAATATTTAGTCTCTCAAATTTGGAGCTCTTTTGTTCGCGTGCCTCATGTCATGCGGAGTTGCCTCAAATCTGGGAATTGCAACTGGCGGTGGTTTGCATCAGTGTGCCCCAGGGGCCATGGGCTCATTGCAAAAGCCTTCAGGGGGCCAGTATATTAAAGAGATAATAGTACAGATTTGAAAGCTTCAGCTGATTAATTAAATGCAAACACAAGATTGTACTCGCAGGCTCTTTCAAAGGACTCCGAGTCCTCTTCTTAAGTCGGTTCAACCTTGACCTGAGTTAGTGCTTGTATAAAAGATTAAAGGTGACCCATAAAGAGAGGAACTGGATTTGCATTGTTTTAAACTTGGGTTTGTATGTTGTGCAGAGATCTTTTCCATCACACACACGTCTGCTCACTCCCTTATGAATATGTGGAAAACGGCGTTTCGTGTTTCCTGATGATGTGGGGGGTTTGGGCAGGAAAGTGGATGGGAGAAACTCTCCCCCCTGGTTTGTGCAGCACACGGGCAATGCACAAGCTTGACACAAATGGCAGTTTTGGTGATTCAAAGGGGCCAAACCATCAGAGACCCCTGGCAACATAATTCCTGACTTTCTGCTTTTGCTTTTGGCCATGTGCATCAAAGCCCATCCAGCACGGGGTGTCTGTGCCAGAGGGTCCTGCATGTCTCATATCCCACCTACTGCACGTGTGCATCTGGTCCTTATGTGAGCGGCACATCTGGTGTCTGCGAACGTGTGGGATCTGCTGTGCTCTGCAGGTCAGCTTTATGCTGAACAGGCAAACACTCTGACGTGGGATGTGGTGCAGCTGCTCTGCGTGTCTGCTGGGAGCCACCTGGATGGAGTCTGTTCTGTGAGACCCCATGAACCCAAGAGATCACTGCCTGGAGAAGTCAATTGCTGATATAAATTGCCCACTCTCAGTTTTGTTGGGGCTGTGAAGTCTCTGCACCTTCACCCAGCAGTGGGTAACTGGCTCTGGAAGCTGTTGGGTTTGCCCTGACCTTGAGAATGGAGCACCCTATGGAAAAGCTTCTGATCTGCTAAGCCCCTGATGGGGCATGGCTCCAAAACCACGGGCTGTCTTGGGTGACCAGCAGTGCCATGCCCTGCTGTCCACCTGGGAAGCACATTTCCATCCTACTCACTTGGGTGAAGTTAAATCTTGGAAAATGTTTCATTAAAAGCGTTTGAATCGCTTTCAGGACCAGTCAGAGCAGAGTGTTGCAGGAAATGTTGATATACTGGGGGATTCTTCAGATACCATTTGATTTGTTTTGTTTTACTGTTAAATTCTAGTTGTGCTTCTTATTTTAAAGGGCTGAGCTCTGTGTTTTGCATTTGTTGAACAACATGATGGCTTGTGAAGTATGTGTCAGCATAGCTTGAGCAAAATAATGCAGTGGGCATCCTAAATTACTTCTTCAGTTATAGTCCTGAAGCTGTTTGAACAGCAAGATTTGATCCCTTCTAACTTGAGTTGAACCTTATGAATTGCAGATTACTATTATTTTTTTATTGGAAGAAAAAAGGTTTTAATTTTCAGGTCTCATATGTGTTATTTTATCAGCTATTTCCTTATCTGTGTCTGTTGTAACCCCTTAGACTGTTTAATTGGGTGTTGCCAGTGAGTGTACAGAATTATAGTGTTACTAAGCACTGCACTACATTACAAAGCTGAGTTCATCCAAGTGTCCAATTTTTTTCTCAGTGAGTTTGTCCCTGCAGACTTCTCTTTAAAGTTAACGTTTGTCCTTGAGAGTGTGCACAAAACAGAAGCAGTAGAAAGGACCAGATGTAATGTTATGGAGCTTCTTTGTTCTTCCCTTCATGATAAAGCATAAAAATCCTACATAGTTTAACAAAACTCTAGTATCTGGTCCTAATTGCTGTAAGTAAAGCACATGTGATCTAAATGTTAATCAGATTTCTGCATTTAATGAGGGAAAAAGCAGCTATTATATGAGAAATGTTCAGGAGCAGGAGCTGTTCGTGTTCCAATCAGGTGATTGTGTATTTGAATAGTATTTCCATTTAAATAGCTTTATCGCCCCGCTGATTCCTAAGCACGGAGTCAAAACAAAAACTAACAGCTAAATTGATATTATTACTAAGGAGGAATGAATAATAGGCAGTAATTCCATACCTGCTGGGATTCATCACTGTGTTCATGGACCATATAGGTGTAAAGGTTTGCACCAACTCCATGAAACTGTTGTATTTTCAGAGGAGCATCATGAAGATGTAATTCCATCCTACTGAGTTTGTGTTATGTTTCTTTTAAATTCTTCCTCTGCTTATTTTCCTGTTGATTCCCATGAAATGCTTGGTCATGCAGTGGGCTCCCTTCCCAGTTCCCAGCGTTTGGAGAAGCCAAGCCTTTCAAGCAGGCACATTGAAATTCACAGAGATCCTGCAGGACACACACTCATTTCCCCAAATCACATTCGCAGTGAGAGCGTTTCCTGGGACATCAGCACAACTCTATTGCTCTGGCCACCCATATCTCCTAATGCTCCTGAAAGGATTATTTCATAATCTTATCCTGTGAATGCAACAGCTGTAAGCCCAGATAAATTGCATTCCTTTAGGGAAAGTGAGTTGGGACTCGTTTTAACTGCATCCCAGTGGAATTGCATCATCTATAATGTTAAATGGTATTTGGCTGACTGTGATTGTGGTTGATTCAATGGTAGTTCCACCTCAGGATCTACCGGCCTCTCTCTGTTTATATAAACCAGGCTGGTGTAAACTGATGCTGAAACTAAGCTGTGAGCTCTGATGTATTTGCAGTGGGACTGCCCTTCAAATAATGGCCTTTGGGAGAGTGTCACAAGAAGCACGTTTTATTTTAGATCTGGCTGTTCTTTCCTAGCACATGCAGCTGTCATGCTACGTTGAATACAGATACAATTAGACCTTACAAATGTTCAGAAACTCTGGTTCTTTCAGGCTATGCTTTGCAGCTTCACAGATGGTAAAAGCCAGATGAGGTTATATCGTGATCATCCAGTTCTGCCTCCTGCATAGCCTGGGCCAGAGGTTGTCACTCAGCAACCCTTTCATCAGGCTCGGTGCTTTGTGCTTGAACCAGAGCACTGATTTCAGAAATACACCCAGGCTTCTGTGAAATGATGGTGAATCCAGCTGGTCCTGCTTATTAAAAATAAAAATAAGGGAGAATACCTGCTGCTTCTCCCAAATGGGAACTCTAGTGCCACATCTGGTCTAATGGGTGCCATCCCTGTCCATGGCAGGTGGGTTGGAACCAAAGGATCCATAAGGTCCCTTCCAATCCAAAACATTCTGATGATCTGATCAGAAAATATGATATTGGAAGGGACCTCTATCAGTGTGATTCAGAGCATGTGAACTTGGTTCCTGTGCAGAGACCAGCCATCACTTGCTTTTAGCTGCTGTGGTATTTCATAGGATATCTCATCACAGCTGCTTAAGAATCTGCTCACATTTTAATACATCTACTTGTTAATTCTTTTTCTCTCCCAGCTCCCCCTGGAACCACTAAACTGAGAACTCCTGTTTGTGTGATACTTCTCTGTTCTTGACATTTTTGTTCCAACCACCCTCTGCTTTCACATAACCATGTTCTTAGAAGTTCAGCCCCCTCTGTGCATACATACAAAGTAGTTGAATACTTGTACCGTATTTTAGGTAGTTAATTAATAATGGCTAAAAAGTAGGTATTTCTTCTTTAGGCTATTTCAGTTCTTCAGCAGAAGGAGGACTTTTTTTTTTTTTAACTTATTTTGTTTTCAAGTCAAAAATCTTAGAAACTCTGAAGAAAATGTGATTGTTATTGTTTTTTAACAGTGCAGCAGTGGTAAGATCAAGCTTTGGAGGTAAGGACCACACTGATGTAGAAATTTGGGAGAGGACACAGCAGTTTCTGTGGGAGAAAGGCTTAGTTCCAGTGCTGCAATCTAGAAAGCATCTGTGAAACACCTTCTTGTCCTGTATGTAGGTATGCATGTATGTAAATATATATATATGTGTAATGATGGGGAAAGGTGGCATATGTAGAATCCCAGTTTACAAATATAAAGGTGATGCTCCAAGAGGATAAGGGCATTATATGGGGAAAAGATCCCCAAACACAGTAAATCCCAATTCAGAGCTTTTAACCACAATTTCTTCCTTTCTTCCTGGTGTACATACAATTATAATAAATTTATGGCAAATAACAGGCTGCATGTGAATGTTGAAGAAGTCTGTGTTTGAATATGTAGTTGAAGGTGTCAGAGATGAACAGAGCATAGGCAGAAATGCAGATATCAGTTCAATGAGTAATAAGTATAGTCATAGTGAAAATATATTTAGTGTTGGGCTTTTTTTTGCTACTGGATAGTAGAATTTCACATTGGGCTTGGTAGAGAAATATGTTTGGTTTCTACATTACAACTTAACACCAGAAAATCAATTCTTATGCACAACCTCTTTAAAAATGTTAAATGGAAAATATTTTCCTGACATCTACAAAAGCCAGACTTTCAGCAGTTAACATTGGAAATGTTTCCTAGAAATTAAATCAATAGTGAAGTCGAGATCTGATTCAGGTTTGAAATCTGGGATAGATGGATGTTTTGTTATTCTTCTGTTACTAAAGATTGCATTAATAAAGAAAGAAATCAAAAACTGGGCCTTACTGGGGAAGCGGGATAAAATGATTGATTGCTTGCCAAAAAACTTCATAGTATGAGACCTGCAAAGATCCTTTGCACAAGATGAGCATCTTATAGCACAGAGCAAATAAAGTGTTTGTATGATGACACTGCATAATTCCGCAGCTGGAGGCTTTCTGCAGGTCTAGCTCAGCTTATCCATGGGAGCGCTAGAAGGTTCCCCTCCAGTGTCAGGCTTAGGAAAAAACCTCCAAGATTGAGTCAGTAGTGCTGAATTGCATTTAGTTTTATGTTGAAGAGACAATTTTTGCATAGTTTTAATGAGCAGCAGCCCTGGGCCAGAAACTTCAGCCTGGGATGCTCCTCGCTTGCTGCCCTAGTTTGTTTTCATCCCTCTCACGTGGGAGCACCGTCCTGGAGCGCATTAAGCAGCGGGCCTGGCATCCATCATATGGTGTTTATTCTGTCATCTCTCCCCAGAAAGAGAAGTGTGAGCAATGGAGTGTTTTATTTTAATAGCAGTTTTGTTTGGTCGGTTTTGTTACCAGGAAAGTCTTTTCTGAGGCAGTTGCTTTTCGGTTTCTAATGCATCAGCTGCTGTGTCCTGAAATTAAGGCAGGGAAAATCGAGGCTTGGATCCTGCATCTGGGGTGGATGGGTGTGAATTTTCTCCTAAGCTTTGCAGTTGATTCCACAGCCTTGTGCTTGCCTTCAAGAACATCTGCCTTCTGCTTGGGTGAGCTTTAACTTATCGCGCAGAAAGAGTCCCAAAGGATGGCCTGTGGCACAAGCAGTCTGCAGAGTCATTCTGTGTAGCTCACAGAAAGACTTTTTTCAGTCAGATACTGAGTCATAGATGAATTTTGGTGGGCAGACACCAGCCCAGCGTTTTGCCTTCATCCCAGACTTTAGGATAATCTAAATACCTTGGGCCAAGCTCATGGACTGCTGTCACAGACAGGGACAAAGCTGTCAAAAGATGACAAAACCATTAGTATCTTTGGTCTGGTCATCATTTCACATTAGTGTCGTAAAAAAAATAGAGCTGAAGGGAACCCTTTCCCACAGAAAGAGAGAGCCCATGGCCGCAAGAGAGCAAAAACTACATCTTGTGTCCAGAGCAGCTATTGAACATACTGACCACTGTGCGTGGGAATACCTGAACATTCTCTGTGGTGGTGCATCCTCCAGATCTTGGTCTGGATCCAGCTATGCAGTCTGCATACCTCTGTTTCTCCATCTAAATATTGATTTTTTTTTTAATATACCAGTGTTGAAGTATAGATCTTTCTGCACTATGAAGCAGGTCAAAAGAAACAGCTCTAAAAATAATTTAAAGTGTTGTGGAGCTAAAAGGAAACAATGGGAGGGGAATCCAGGCATAAAAATGTGGGAGGGTAGAGGACAGAGAGAAAGGAAAAGTGGAGGAGGATCTAAGCACATCCTCTTCAGTTCTTTGTAAGGCTGCTGGTGGTGAAAAGCCTTGGGAATACATAATTTCAAAGTTTGTACTGCTCATCCAGAAAATGAACGTATTTGGGTTTTATAGGATTAAGCAGTAAAGTTCATTGCAGCTGGATATGAAGTGGAAAGGAGAAATTCACATGGGGGAAGAGAAAAAGAACATTAAAGGTGAATTATTCAGAAAAAAAAAAGTTAGCGTGATACTTGATAAGGAAATGACTAGACACTTTCTTATTATTAGTAAAATCAAGCCATAAAGGTAAAATAAACCAAACAAACTTCAACATGTGGGAATGAGAGAAATAACTTTTAAAAAGTGTTTCCTTGCTGTTTCTAAACTGCCTTAAAGATGATGAACACAGTAATAATGCTGAGATTACTGTTGAGCACAAAGTGAACTCTTAGTCGTGCACAAAACCTCCAGCCAACCCAAACGACTGGGTCAGTAGAAATTAAATCAGCACCGAGCCCCAGATAATATCTGATTGTGGGTTTGTGTCTGGATGGATGGTTTCTTTCTTGTTTCCTCATTATGACTGATTGCGGTCACTGCAGAAATCAATAGTCTGGGCATGGCTGGGAACTGAAACTGTGCGAGGCAGAAAGGCAGCAGCACTCCAGAGCTTTCTTGGAGGCTTCACAAATCCCAGCCCTAATCCTCCCAGGTGCACGGGATCTTCCAGTAGAGACTGAATATAGAAGATGTAAAGCTCTTGCTCTTCCCTGGTCAATCAGTCAGACAATATATTTCTTTGTATATTCTCATGTCAGCATATGCTTCATCATGGCACTGGGATTCCTCCCTGGACTTTGTTTGAAGTGTGTTCAAGCCCAGCTTGGTGGAGGGAAGTGCTCCTTGGAGTATCTTCAACCCAAAGCTTGATGCAGAGTCTGTTTTGGTGCTGTAGTAAACAGAGAAAGAACCAATTCTGATATATACTGGGGGAAAAAAAGCAGCTAAAAGCTTTGAATCTGCTCCTCTGAGAGCACACATTGAAATTAAATGATAAAATTTTGCTATGCCTTTCCATTAAACTTCTAAAATAGAAGTTTAGATATTTTTTAAAATGTCATTCTATTTACAGTATGCTCAGTTTTATTTTACTATTTCATTGGTCTTATCTCTGCTTGGATTTATACATACTGTTTGTGAACAGCAGCAAAAATGTTATATTCATTTAAAATTCATAAGTAAAATCCACTCTAAATCAGGTGGCTTACAGTATATTCCTTGATCACTAGCATATCCTTTAATAGATTTTTTAAACCAGGCTTTCAGTTCATAATTTGTGGATCTGCGTATCCCTCAGTTTTACAGGCAGGGCTCACACAGGTGTGCCCTGAGACTGCCCAGGTTTGTCTCCCAAGACCTTGGAGAGTTTTGGTTCTGTGTTTCTTGGCTACATTTCAATATTCAGCAACTTTTGGGGTATTCTGTGTGTGCCTTAGGCTGAGGATAAGCAGAAGCTTAATTTGTTCCAAATGATTTTCCACCCTTTTTCCTATTGTTTATTATTTATTCTGCTATAATTTATTCACAAGATTAAGTGGGTAAACAACATCACAACTACTTATAGCTGAACAGTCCAGTGAGCATAATGATGCCAGTTTTAAATGCCGAGCAGTGCTGATTAGAGCTATTACACAAATATTCATTTGTTTGCTTTACCTTTACCAATTTGCTCACATACTTCAAAATTAGGGTATTATCCTTTTTTTTTTTCTCCCCTCTTACTATTTTTACCATCAAATGAAGGTAATTTACCATTTTTCCATTTGAATTGAAAAGCTAATTGAACTTAATGTCTTTAGAAAAATCAATAATCTACTGTTATTGATATAATGAAGAACATGTAAGAGATTATCCAATAAAGACACAAACCATTTAAATGAAGAATTCAACTCTGCATTGAACTATTTAAATTCTCTGTGTGGACAATGAAGAGGGAGATCCTTGTATGTGGGGAAGCAACTATAACTTTAGTACATTAAAGTTATCATGGAATCATTTAGTTTGGAAAAGACCTCCAAGATTGTTGAGTCCAACCATTAACCCAGCACCACATGTTCACCACTAAACCATGTCCCTAAGTGCCACATTAACATGGTTTTTTGAACACTTCCAGGGATGGTGACACCACCACTTCCCTGGGCATCCGGTTCCAATGCCTGATCACCCTTTCAGTGAAGAAATTTTTCCTAATATCCAACCTAAACCTCCCCTGGCACAACTTGAGGCAATTTGCTCTCATCCTGTCACTTGTTACCAGGGAGAACAGACTGACCCTCACCTGGCTACAACCTCCTTTCAGATAGTTGTAGAAACAAGAAAGTCTTTTACTCTGACACAAACTGTACAGCCAGGCTTTTGCTATTTTTAACATTATTTTTCATGTCTGTTTTCAGAAAGTACGAAGAATTTCGTACTGAAATGTGTTTGGGGTCAGAAATCATCCCATGAGAAGCCACCTCAGCTGCACTGCTCTGCCATGAAAAGGGTGAAATGGGAGATGGTGGGTTAGAAATGGAAAATGTTGAGGTTTCTTCCCCAGTTTAAAAATGCAGAATTATCTGGAAACAACCATTAGCTCCTATCCTGGTTCTGGCAAAGGTTTAATTGTTCCTAGGAGAGCATATGAGAAACTCCAAACAAAACACTTCTAAACCTTTAAGTCTGGATCAAAACCATTAAATCCCTAAATGACATAGGAGACATTAAGGCCTCTAATTTAGGGATCAGTGTAGTAAAAAGGGAATGGCAAATATGAAATTAATGACATTTAAATTACTGTTTCATTAGAACACAATTTTGCCACAGTATTTTACTGAATTTAGGATACCCAGAGATCAATAGCAATTCCCTTTATTTAAGGCTCTAGTGACATTTACTGTGTACTTTCTTTTGGAAAAAAGTTTCTATTTGTGAAAATGTTCTTTGTGAAATATTAGTGGAATTAAATGCATTTTTAATTGCACTCCATAGTTGTATTAGTTTGGCACTTGAAACTTCCACATTAATTCGTGTGATGAATGGATGTGGAGAATTCAGGATAGACAGTTTCTGTTGTATTTACAGAATGGAAAAGGTAGACTGGAGTCAGCTCAACCCTGTGTGTTAGGGGATGAAGAGGGGAACATAATGGGCTGCTTTAGCTTGAAAAATACTTGCTGAATGATAAAACCTGGACATTTTTTAATTCTTCTCCCTGAAAATTTTGGTGGGTGCCTGGGTGAGGTTTTGTGAGCACCACCACGGTGTCCATGTTTACCTCCATTTCATTCCATGTGCTGAGACTCTCCTCCCATGGGGTTCTGGAGGCCCCCATCAGCATGATGAGAGATGCTACATCCCAATATATTTCGGTCTAGACTGTACTGGAAAATAATCTCCATGAAGTAATCCAATTAACACCCCCCCCCCCAAGGCACTGAGGGAGGATGGCTGAATGGAAACCTTTTCATTTGGGAGGCACCAGCTTTTGTGGCAAATACTTGGAAGATTCCAAAGAGAACAAATACCTTTATGGAAACTGCCAGTCCACAAAGCTGCATTTAGAGAAGGAAATGATGAAATGAGCTGTTGAGAGTGGGCAATAATTGTCTCAATTCTGTCTGCATCTACCTTTTGATGTCTGATATTTTTACCTCTGTGGTGTAAAGAGAAGGGCAGCGTATCCTGGGAGTGTTTTCTCAGATCACAGTTGAGGGACTTCTCCTCCAGTGCTCCCCACAACTTCGCAGGTTGACACTTCTAAGGCATAAAAAAAAAACACAACGAAGATGGTTCGGAACAAACCATTTCTTTTTAACACTATAAAAATCGTGGCTATTACCTTCCCAGCACCCTCTCAGCTAATGGCCTGAAACAGGACCAATATTTGATTTCTACTTGCTGTATTTACTTTATAAATAGATACTTCATGGGTTTCATTCTTTACTGAGATTGAATTAGTGAGTTAAATAGACAGAAATATTTCTTACGGTGGCATACTGATCTCTTAGCATCTTGCACTGACCTGATAACAGGCTAGCAGGAGAGTAAACTTAATTATTTTTTAAGCTAGAGACTGACAAAGGAGAACACTGAATATTTCTGAAACCAAGATCTTCTTTTCTGTCATTAAAAAGCTGGGGAAATCTGAAAGGAGTGTGAGTTCAAGGCATATATCACTGCGATTATTGAAGGGTTTTCAGAGAGTAGCTTATCACCTCGCCGGCTTATTTACCTGATAAACCAGAGCCTTACGCTTCAAAAGCTCCAGCTGCTCAATCCAAGCATGGCAGCCACGTCTTACTGAGGATGAACCCATTGTGATGGCATCTGCAAGCAGGGCCTTTTGTTGCAATTTGCACTTTAAAACACACTCTCCCCCCCAGAATTTCAGTTTAGTTAAAAGCAGTAACTGTATAAAATGAGCTTGAGAATGTGTGACGGGGCTTTGCCTCCCAATTTTGCCCTTTGAACTTGATTTCTTCATGAGGAAAGGTGATGGAGATGTTGAAGGGTGAGGGTCCTGGTTTAGGGGTGTTTGAGAGGACGCACAACACATCCCTGTGAGCTGCTGATCTCAGGCACGATCTCTGTAAGCCGCTGGGACACAGGATTAAGATCTAATTTCAGATAACCTTTACCACCCTGGTGTGAACCTGAAAAAGTAGTAAATACTCTTTGTAACATTGTTTGCCAACAACAGAGCACCCAAAAGCTGCTGCTGTCCCTGGGGAGGTTCTGTGAAGCATTCCTGTTTCCCTGAGCATCCTTCATTGCCGCTCCCTGGCCACAGAGCTGGCTGGCCACGCCTGTCATCACAGCCCCCTGCTCCAATTTGCATATTAATCTTGATTCTAAACCATCCTGCAGACGGTGCATGCAAATGTACTGAGTGATTCAAATTGGTTTTCTCTGTTTGTAAATGTAGTGTTCTGTGACTGCTCAGGGGCACTTGGAACATATGCTCCTTGATATCTGACATTTTTCAAAATTCCCAGCAAGAAGGTTGTTTGCAGCGTAGGCACATGGGGGCCTGGAGTGCTGCCCTGCCTCTCCCCTCGTGGCTCACACCCACAGACAGTCCTGTGTGAGAAAGGGTTCACATCCATGAGGGAAAGGTTTCCTTTTAGGATGTATGTGTATGGGGAGGGGACAAGCAGCAGAATCTCTGTGAATTAAGCAGCACAGCCCTATCATATTCCCAGAAACTCAGTTACAGCGAAGTCTATTATTCCGGAGGTTTGTGTGAAAAAAGCATTACTTATCTCCCTGCCTTAAATTGTCTCTGTGGAGACCGGCTCTCTGTGGGCTGGTGATCTGGAGGGGAGAGCCTGGATGATGCTCTCAGCCCCAGGCTGGGGCCACTAGCCCTGAGAAAGGGGCTGGAGGACAGGGAAGGCACAGGAGAGCCTTTTGCTGCCCCTTTCCACATCAAACCCTGCATCTTCCTCCCCTCCACATGCTCCTTACTGCTCATGGTAAGATTTCCCAGTCTCTCCTTCAGCAGTGGCACCTGAAAACCGTTTAATAGCTCAGGTTACTGGCCTGTAAACAGGATGGGGGGAAGTAGCTGAAAGTCCTGCTGCTCTCACCTGATCATCTTGCCCATCTCTGAGGGGTTCCTACTCCCAGAGGAGGCACCCCTGGAATAAGGGCTGATGCTGAGCACAGTCGTGTTTTCATATCAGCCCTAATGGGCCCAGCTGCAAAATGGGAGATATGAGGAGTAAGTAATGTGCTGTTTGGCCACTTCACTGCAGGGATGGTCCCCTGTGGAAAAAGAACCTTCACTCATCCATCTTGAATCACCTGTTTGCAAGCCAGCACTACTTGGTTTCTCTGGATGAGGAAGCTGAGGGTGCCAGAGCGATGCTGCATCAGCTGTTGGGTTCCCAGGAGCAGTCCCCACCTCGGGTGTGAGGTTTGCACGCAGCAACCCAGGTTGCACGGCCAGAAATCCCCATGGTGTGTCCGGCGAGAGGCTGTGGTGGTTGTGGCGCTGCCAGGATGGAGCGGAGCTCCCCAGGCTGTAGAGACACACAGCCCAGCTCCTTGAATGTCTGGCTGCACCAGAAGACTTTAGGCACACATTCTAACACTAATTCCTTCCACTGAAGGGGAATAAGCACTTCTAACAGTTAGTTTGCTACAATAATTAAAATTCATGTTATCCTCTGTGAAGCTCATACAACTCTCTGTTGTCAGCACCTCCAGAGGTCCTGGTTTAGCTCCTTCTGGTTCATTTAATGATATAACAGTGCGAAGGAGACATATTCCTTTTATTGTTGATGTGTAAGGTTTAGAATTAAACGTCTCTGCTGGTTGCTGGGTACTTTCTGCTACTGCCAACCCCATGAACTCTTTAAACATATGCTAATGAGCCTGACTTGCTCCCATTCCTTCTGTATAATCCATGAAGTAAGAAAAGTCAATCTTAGTCTTACTGCCTAATGGCCTCTATACATTGTAGTTAGCACAAAACCACTGTGAAGTGACGGAGATCAAGAGTTAAATGCATGAATTAAGCAGAACCCCTCTGACCACACTCCATTAGAAGAAAAACTGTCTCTAGGGAGACAAAACAAGATTTCTCTTTATATATACATTGTAAGAGTCGCCCACTGATCCTCCAGGCATTTTGAACATTACTGGCACCCTAGTGATGTGGACAGAATATAATTTATCAATATCGCTACAACTTCCTACCCAAGATGTTGCTGGAATACTGATGTGCTACAGCATAATAAGGTTTGAAGAAGTATGTTTGTTATCCATAGCATTGCTTGCTCTCATCCACCTGACTCCTCAGCCCTGATAGAAATCTAAATGAATTTTAACAGTCTGTATTGTTTTTTTATTTTTAACATTGCTTTTAAACACCTGCATGTGGTATTATGTTTTGGCCAGCAGCTGTTTGTGTGTGACTTGCTCAGAAAATAGAGGGGGAAAGTTATCCTGCAAAGCTCCTGATGGATTCATGTGATAGATTAATGCAAGGGAGTTGCAGTGGTAAAACCTTGTGCCATGGCTTGTGATGGTGGGGTTTAGCCATAGGACACAAAACTCTGCCACAGCTATTTCAAGCAGCATCTTTTCATCTGGAGCAGCTCTGGAATAAGCAATCCCTGTACAGGACTGCCTCTGCTCCAGCACTGTGATGCTATTCTTAGCATGGTTATGATTGATTACGGCATCTTACACAGTCATTGGGTAAAAATAAGAGACTAAAAGACCTCATCCTCTGCCTCGTGATCCTGCAGCTCCGTTCAAAATCTTGCTGCTGTAATCAGCTTCTTACCTGAAGTTTGATGGATAAATGGGCTTCTCTGCTATGTTGGACACGACCGTCTGAGCTCTTAAAGCTATTGACAATTTATTTCTCATCATGTATCTTTCTGAGGACAAAGAGATACCAGATAAGAATCTGGACCTTCTATTTACATGCAGGAATTGTGTGTTATGGAAGGGAGTTGTACAAATCTTATGAGTTATTTAGATATCTTATTGGCATCCCTGCCTTGATGGCAGTAGGTACTGCATGAGCTTTCAAGAAAGAGTCTGCCATCACCTGTGCTCTTTAGTAGGGTTTGGTACGAGTACCAGAAACTCTGCTGCCTCCTTTGGAGTGAAAAACTTCAAAGAATAAAAGTACAGAGTGTAACACCAGAGAATATTTTGTTTTCCAAGAAATCCATGAGTTAGCTGTCACAGTGATTTGGGAAGACACATGTCTTTCTGTCTGTCTTTCAAATTCCCTGGAAGTGTTCTCAGAGGAGCCTTCCATCTTCCATGGGACACATTTCAGCCCTTCTAATAAATTATTTAGAAGAAACCTTTTAATCTATAGCGAAAATCCCACTTGACATTGTCTTCTTCTGTATTCCTAAGTATGAGAGGAGTTCTGCAGAAGCTGTCTGTGGATGTTTACACTGGGGTGTGCTGAATTGTTTTCAAGCACTATATATGCTGCACTGGCTTGGGATGGCTTTCAGGTGCTGCTTTTATCAGTATCAGATCCTTAGCCACAGGATGTAAATGCAGTTATTAAAAGGGAATAAAAGAACAGGAAGAGCAAAATTCAGTGAATACTTTTCCTGCCAGATGCAGTGTGAGGCCTGAGTGTGTCCAATTTCAACATGAACTTCATCAAGTTGTGGTCAGAGCAGGATAACATGTTGAGCCTTTGGTGTGGCATGAGGCTGTGCAGGGTTTGCAGCTATTTTCTTTCTTCTGTGGGTGCCAGTAGCTGCCTTCTAGAGAAACCAGCCGGAACAGTACTCCAATAATCCTTTTAGAGCTCGCAGGATCTGTGTTTAAGTTTTCATTTTGCTGCTTCTCTCTTGAAGACAATTCCTTGCAGCGGAATCGGTGTGATCGGATGCATTAGTGCTGAGGTTGTGTGCAGGACCTGCAGCCTTTCCTCCAGCATTGCAGGGCATGTGTGAAAAGCCATCTCCCCAGGAGGTAACTTTGCAGATCCCCCAGCCATGAACTTGAAGATGGTCACATAGGAAGTTTTTTGTGGTGCTTCACTTTTGGTGCTCACTTACACCAAAACACTGTGAATGTGTTTGTTCTGTAAAGCCACAGGCTTTGGTTTAGTTCTGTAATATTGCCACATCTCTGGGTTTCACTCTGATATTTATTCTTTGTGCTCTGCTCTCCCCCATGGTGTTTTCATTTGATGCAAGTTCTTAATGGAAAAGCAATTGCTTAGGGAAATGTGGTGCCTATCAGCTGTCTGATCACGACTACCCGTTTATGGAATTACACTGAGACTGTATCAATGTAAAGGCTCCATGAAGAAAATATGCTTCATAAAATTCATCTTGCATATCATGTCTCTCTTTCTCTGTAGTGTTCAGAAGCTCAGAGTTCTGTTCCCATAATCTGCTAAATAATAACAGTTAGCACTTGCATCTGCAAAGCAATGTGCAGGCTTAGCTCCAACTGTAGTGAAAGTTTGTTATTGTATGAAACACTAACTATTCCCTTTCATGCCCATAACTGGTCATTGTGCTCTATATTTCTGTCAAATTTGATGACAGTCACCTCCTGAAGGTTTAACAGAAAGCAGAAATTCCCCTGGTGTTTCTGGCAATTACACATTAGTCTTCGTGGAGACAAAAGGTTACTTGCTGATTCCTGTTTGCTGATTCCATTATGTATGTATGCTCTAGTGCATAATGGCTTGTTAATCCCTTAAAACAGCATAGCTAGGAATATTCTTTCAAAACTGTATATTGGTTCAATTGAAAAAAAACCAAACACCATCAAAAATGATGAATTCCATAGAGTCTCTTAAAACCACTGGGGTTTTGAAGATGATTGCTATCAGGGAACTTATCATTATGGTAGCTGGACTGTGTGTGATGTGGTGAACTGTTTCCTTTTGAAGATATTAATTTTCCTTCCGTCGATTTGATGCGATATGCTCACAGTCAAGCTGGGCAAGAGTAATAGTGGTGATGAAGACAGCTTGGTGTGTTATTGTGCTCTAAAATAATTCTGTTAGGCTCTAGTCTCTTTCCCAAGATGAATTCCTGCTTTCTCTTTGCGGTGTTTGTGATCACTCAGCTGCAGGCTTCATCCATAGCCCTGTCCCTGTGGAGAGCTGTGGGCATTTTGGCACTATTAAGGTCGGGTTTTACACCCTCATTAGGTTGCACCTCAGCCTCACTTGCAAAAAATGCGGTGCTGTATAATGCCATGCACTGTGAAATGGGATTAAAACCTGGGAAACAGAATGTGATAAAAAGTTCAGCCTTGTCTTTGTTTGTCCTTCAGTGCAAACCTCACCCTGCTGAGCTCCTGTTCCACCGCTGTGCACAGCTCACACACCCACACTTTGGAGTTACCTTAGCAAGCCAAATGCATTCCTTATGTAAAAAATGGGCACAACAGTCACTGAGAAGCCCTGCATTGCTTCCCTTGAGCCTATTTTACATTCCTTACACCTAGGCTTGGCTCTCATGGCGATGGTGGTGACAGCTTGGGACTTTCTGCTGCCACTGTGAGTCTGAAGGGGCAGAGCAGCAAGAGATCCCAATCCAATCCCCTTCCTGTTGCAGGGGTGTTGTTCCTACAAGCTGTAATAAATAGTCCTTTCCCTGCAGAGCTCATGATCTAGTAGGCAAGATGGAAACTGTGGGAATGTAATATTATCTGTCTTCCACAGGTGGGGAAAAGAGGCACAAGGAGATTAAGCCCAAGGTTGCAGAGGAACTCTGTGGCAGGACCAGGAATTGAATTCAGCTCTCCTGGGTCTTTGTCCAGTGTCTTAATCACAAAACCTGCCTTCACCTCTGTGCTTTTCTGTTATTTAATCAGCTGAAAAAAAATGCAAATTGATTTAATTAAAGGAGAGAGCAAATTTCTATTTTCAGACTGGATTTGTTCTATGGTTATGGAAATTTTGAGGAATGGAGAATAAACATCTGTAATTTCTTTTCTCGACACATGTATTTTCATTTACACAGCTGCGTAAAAATTATATTTATATATTTTGTGGCATCTAATTTTAGCCTAGAAGCAGATCTGATGTTTGGTTACCAAGAGGTGACATTTTTTGGCTTGCAGAATAATCCTCTTTCTGGCAAAAAGTCGGTCATGTTTCTTCCCACAGACATGGTTTCTTCCTTTCAAGTGTCTCTCAAAATTATTTTATACTCAACGAAGCAAATCCTCCAAAGGCTTCATTATTCTGATGGTAGTATCATCTGATTGAATATTTCAATCATAATGTCCTTTGGAGAATTTTAACAGTTTCCACTCGGGATGTTGGAGGCTTGGATTTGTGTGTGTTCCTGAGGTTTTGAGGAGCTGGTGTAGGAAATGTAGATAATTTCAGATGCACAGAGTTCATTGGGGAGGTAGATGGTAATGTTTACTCTCTCTGGCTGTTGACTAGAATACATTAGATCATCCCTTTCCAGTGTGAAAAACACAAATGCAGCTTCTTTGGGCCCTGCTCAGCAAAGCATTTAAGCACATGCTTGGTTTTAAGCACATGACCGTTGTCTGAGCACTGAGAAAAATACCTTTAGATAATTCTGAAAAAAATCTGGGTTTGTTTTGATAAGCGAATTCCTACAAGGATGCCAGTTTTAGAGCTTTCTAAAGGGCTATGACAGCTCTTTGTACCCCACTGCCTGCTTCCCCTCCCCTTGCATCCCTCAGAGAACATATGAAAGATTCTGGCACCAATCTCTGAAGGAGGAGCTCCTTGGGCTGACGTTGCCACTTCTGAATTGCCATGTCACTGAGAACTCCTTGGTAAGGGTGTTCTGCTTGTTTCAGGCTCACATTAGGTTTTATGAACTTTAATGAACAGTAAGTAATAAATTTGCTGAAGAAATTGGGTTAGCCTGTGATTAACATTCAGAGTGATGCAGATGAGTGTACCAATGATGGGAACATGTGCTCACATCAGGATGAAATGCAGATGAGAGGCCCTGGAGCAAGCCCAAGGATGTGGGCCAGCGCAGTTTCATCTCTGTCAGCTTTAATCTGATCTCAAGTATGAGTGCTACCAGCCTGCAGAAGGAACCTCAAACCCTGGGAAGACCTCAACACAACTTTTGTTTTCTATTAGAGGCTATTAAAACCTTTCTTTACAATCAAAGCTCCATACGCAAAAACTCGAGTCTCTGTATCTAAAAAATAATATATTTCTAGCAGTAGGGAGGAGAGGGGGAAATGGTTGGAAGATACCTCTTGGTTTGGTTTAGCTTTTATGACACGCTGCTTTACTGAGCAGTCATTTTAGTCAAATGAAACCCAGCTGAGCCCATCGTCCTATGACAGCGCCGTTGTACGGAACAGAGAGAAAATTCCCCCTGCCCCCCTCTTAAATGAAGTGCAAAGTAATGCTAGAAAGTGAAAGAATAAATCAATTTTAAGTGGTAATCTATGAAGTTGGACAGAAAATGATGAGAAATGAAGCAACTGGTCATAGGAAATTGACCTTGAAAATGGTGTTTATCTTGCGGCCGCAGTGGCAGAGCCCCGCTGCTGCTGTGGGTCGGCGGCTGAGGGGGAATTTAAATCAGAGTTTCTTTGCTTTGAATCTCAGTTGGGTTTTGGGGGAGTTTCTTTCAAGACTGTGTTCTCTGACAGTTATGCCAGTGGTGCTGCTCGGCAGTGTCTGCCAGGCGGGATTTATTCTTTGTGGCAGCCTCATATTTTACTGTGTTTCTTGAAAGGCTGAGCCAGTTTGGGAATGGTGATGGCCCAGGATCAGAAGAATCACTATGGTTGTGTAACAGATACATATGCTTGGGAGAGAGAAGGTATTTTTACCTGGATTTTAATTTCCATACAAATAAGCACATTAAAGCGAGTAAAAAGACAAATGAGTAATACATGTCACCTCTGCTATTTTAAACTGTAACACCTACTTACACCAGAAGGATGGTTATTGCAGTATTATATATGTCTTATTTACAATAAAGGTACAGAAGGGTGTGGGAGGTGGAATATATTGAGTTTTCACTGGAACTCTTCTAGCAGAAAACAATCGACAGAGTGTTTCTGTGACTTTTGTCTTCTAGGGTGGGTGGTCAGGACTCCATCAGATTGACTAAATGCTCTTTGCTTCAACTGATGACGATCTTTTTCTGCCTTTTTTAGCATCAGCTGAGTCCATAAGTGATCCATTTGCAACTGGATCATCTGCTCTCAGCATCTGCTTACTGGGTATCTCAGTAATTCCCAACTAAAACATGAAGGTACAAGTACAATCATAGAATCATAGAATTAACTGGGTGGGAGGAGACCTCCGAGATCATCAAGTCCAACCCCACTGTGATTACTAGATCATGGCACTCA
Source organism: Platyrinchus mystaceus (assembly GCA_035041135.1). Taxonomy (NCBI): domain Eukaryota; kingdom Metazoa; phylum Chordata; class Aves; order Passeriformes; family Tyrannidae; genus Platyrinchus; species Platyrinchus mystaceus. The sequence goes on from JAWWLV010000005.1 coordinate 4,004,194, forward strand.
GTGCCACATCCAGCCTCATCTGCTGTGCCATGGACACCTTATGGTTTTGATGATCAGTAAAATAACATTAACCCATTAACTTTCCTGAAACATCAGAAATCTTTGTGTCAGTTCTCACCTAAACCATGCAGACGGGCTATCTGGTTTACTCAGCTGGTTCATATAATCACTGGCCTCCTTTGCCAGCACAGATCCTCTTTCAGCAGCAGTCAGATATTAAACACAGGCAGGATGGTCGTGGGGCTGCCCAGGGGTAAATGAGACCAGGTCATAGCCTGAAGTCCCCTAAACCATGTCTGGGGACTTGTCGTAAGCTTTGACTTATACTTGAGCTTTTACTTAGACCTGAGCTTCTCAGAAGCCTGAGGAATTGCTCATAGTGGCCATTAAAAGATGTGGTCCAGGCAGTATCTGCAAGTAGCAGCTGCTTGTATGGCAGTATCCACCGTCACTCTGTGTACCCTAAAGGCTTGTTTTCCTGGACGGGACCATGCAGAGTTTGGAGACGCTCCAGCTCTGAGCTGAAAGCGTTTCCCTTGGCTGGGAGCATTTCTTGATCCATTCAGCCTAGGATAGGACCTGGGATGAGCATCCAGAGCAGGCAAAGGGAAACAAAGGGAGAGGGATGGGAAGCAAGGAGTCAGCAGAGCTCTGGAAGAGAGGAGGGAGCCCCAGTCACTGCAGCTCTCCCCGGAAAACTCGTATTGGTCAAGCACTGGTGACAGTTGGGTTGGCTGTGTTATTCCAGCACTTGTGCTCTGATGGAAAGCTAACAAATAATAAATCTGAGCAATGTTTTCAGACTGTGCAAAAATTAAGAATTTCAAAGCAAGCCTTCTCCAGATATTTAAAATTCAGGGAGCTTTTTTTGTCCTGGGTCTTGAGATGTTAATAACTTTGACTAATTGTCAACACCACCAATTACTATGACTGATACCTTATCATTTCCCACAATGAGCAATGCTAATTAAAATTGATTGTGCTGCTGTTCTGGCACAGCAGCAAGTTTCCTTTTCATTTTTTGTTTAAACATGAGCTTATTGTGCCTATTTGGTGAATTAAATAAGGAAAGCTCATTATTCTTATGTTTATTTTTGAGCAGGGGTTTTAAGCCACATTGGAAGCCTGTTACAAGTGTCAAAGAAATAGAAGAGCTTGAATGAATTGTATATTTTGGAGTACCAAAACATACACCTAATAATAATATTTAGCACTTTTATACCATAGTGCTTTTTACATGATCACATTTCTACATAAAAGTAACCACTCCTATTATCTCTGTAAGGTGGGCAAACACTATTACTGCTGTTTCACAGATACTGGAGCTGAGACGCCAGAGCTTTGATTCTGTAATAGCAGAGCACTTCAAGCTATTCACTTCAATTAGGCTACAGATCCCTGTCTTACAGCACTCTGAGCTGTCTAAGTTATCATTTGCCAGACTGGCTTGCTTGAATTTTATACAGGCTTGGCCTTTTATTTCTCACTTATTTTTTTTAAAGTATGAGTATTTCTGCCAAAGATAGGATCAAGAATTCCTTGCTGCTGGCATGTCCTGAGCTGGCTCCTCCAGTAAATGTTGGTTCTGCCCACGCAGGGCACAGCCATGCAGGAGGGATGAGGTTGTGCAGCTTTGTGTCATTCCTCTTTGGGCCTTTGCTTCATCGTGTGAATCTCCTCATGTCAGGAAGGGCTATTTTTGTTGGGTAGAAGCTGCTTGCAGGGAGGAGAGATGGCTGGGTAATAGTGTGGGGCTCTGAAACTCATGTGATATATATCTCCTGTTGTGTTCTGAATTTAGCCGTGGTTTTATGTGAAGTTTTCCATGGGGAATGTTTATGGGATAGGTTATCAATGGAAGATGTACCTGGTTTTGTAACTATTCTGCTGATATCTCTTATTAAGTGGCCAACTGCAGTTAATAGCACAAGACTATGACCTTATCCCTCTGGAGATTGATTTAATCTAAACAATTTATTCTTTCCATGATCAATATATAATGAGTTAATATGGAATAAATATAAATGCATGGAAGTGCCTGAGATGTTCCTTACTTCCTCCTACTTAGTCCATAAAACGAGCCGACTACTTCATAGTGTTTATTAAAAAAAGAGTCTTTTAAATAATTCCACAAGTTGCATTTTTTCATAAACAAGGCCTCCCATAGGTCTTGATAGAAAGGGAACCCATGTTTGCCTTCATGATCTCTTGTAGGAGCAGTTGTAGAGGAGTGTGCCAATCAAAAAAATGTTTTTTATTTATGGGGAAAAGACTGAAATGTCTGGCACTTGAAAGCAAGATAAAAATATTTATATTACAGAAACAGCAATAGCAAAAATCATACCTGAAAAGTAAATATTTCAGTCCTGAGCACTATTTCTTGATTATTTACAGCTACATGACTTTCCCTAGAGCATTGATTTCTTCTGATCCTGATATGAGTTATGAGCAACCTTAGAAATCTGTAGAGCTTCTTGTGCCATAGTGCCAGACTGACTCCAGCTAATCCTCCTTGCTGAAAACAAGAGGACCCTGCAAGCAAGGCCTCGGTGCTGTCTCTAATGGTGCTCTCCTGAGCAATTCACCCACGTTAATTTGTTTGTGTTGGGAAAATTCTAGGAGACAGTGCTGGAGAAGTGCAGAGTGTCTGACTGGACGACCCCCTGTTTTAGCAGCAGGAGAGAGTTGAGCTGACACGCACGGATGGCACCATTATCACAAGGTGATGTGTTGCCATTAGCACAGGAAGCTGTGAAATAATGTGCCAAGTGTGTCTTCCTGAAACACTTTGGACCTAATTCTCCTCTCATCTGTATTGATGTCTCTCCATGGACTAGACTGAAGATGCTTAGGACTTATGCTGTAGAAAATCAGAGAGGGATCATGGATGACTGGCTCCCTCGGTGTAACAAGCTGTATGTGAAGGCAGAAGTTTTTACTTTCTTCTCTATTTCCAAATGTCCCCTGGAGTTTTGTTGTGAAAAGTCAGTTATGAAAATTGAGAGTGTGAGGGGGGGAATATGTCATTTGGGTTGTGATTTGCTGTTAATTAAACTTCAGTGTGACACATCCTTTATGTCTGGGGATTCCTGATTCTCATCTCAGTGGCCTGGTAGAATGGAGGAGCATCTCCATTGAGATCAATGCTCATTATTATTTTCCTCATTATCATCATGATCCTCATCAGTATTTGTTCTACAACACTGGCTGTGAAACAGAAGCACAGGCAGAGATGACCTTCACCTGCTCCTGTTCAAAACCTTTCATTTTTAACAGATAAGAGACTCAAAGGCTGGGGAGGGGAAAGTAACAGTGAACTCATGAAAAAGAATTAGATCCAACCACTCAAAAGTGAAAAGCAGCCTTTCTTTCCACTACAAATCACATGATGAAATTATCAGTTTTCATTACTTTCGTCACAGTAGTGGCACTCACGCGCAGGTTGAACCCCACAGCACATGAAGTGCTGATGGATATCAGGCAGGTTTTATCTGCATGAAGCTCAGACATCTGTGCAGGAGAGGGGCTCAGTGGAAGATGGGAATGGAGTCTGCCCAAAAAACAGGTGAGGTAGAGGGGAAAGGTGGTCAAATTAGTAAATGTTCCCCAGAGAGAGAAGTGGTATGGAAGGTAAAGTCCCTAGTGCCTTGTCCTGTTCATATTTGATACCCTAAATGGGATTTTGAGAACTGCTTTTCTTTCTACTCGGGTACAAAAGGTCTACTTTCTACTCACTGTGGGGAAAATGCTCATTTTACAGTCCCATGCCTGAACCATGGCTTTAGGTTGGCACTGTAGGTGTCAGGGAACCCTGTATGACTCTTGCCCAGCAGCAGCTTTTCCCTGAGGTGGGCTGCCCAGCATCCCTTGAAATAACCTCCTCAGACCATTTTACACTCACCAGGGGGATGCCACTGGCATGAAACCCCGAGAAAGGGCAGACGCTGCCAGAAGCACATGGGAAACAAATTCAGAAAGATTGTCCAGATGTGGAAAAACGCAAATCCAGGGGCAGAAGACCTGTCTGAAATCTCATTCTTGTCTGAATGATAACCTGTCTGAATGTAGGGCTGGAGAGAAGCAGGGCTCAGACCGTGATTGCACAGAACTGGCAGGTCAGCCTGTTTCTGGACCTCTTTTTGTGCTGTGTGTGGGACAGCGAGAGAAGCATTGCAAGTTATAGAATTAATGCATCACTAAAAAAAAAAAAAGCCAAATTTCTTCCTCCCCTTGTTCTCCAAGCGTTGAGGATCTGCTCAGGTTCACCACCTTCCTTGTTTATGTTGCATTAGTAGGTGCCCCCCGCTTCGAGCCCTGTACACCCCTCCATGCGCTTGAGGTTGCTACAGGAACCTAGTTTGGGGAGATGTTTTGTTTGCACTGCAGTGTTTTTATGGATCTGTTTCAGGAGGTGAAATCATGTCATAGTAAAATGTTTGCTGCATGTAAGAAGAGGTTTGGGGCTGTTAGAGGCCCAGAGAGGATGTCAAGCTGCTCTCTCTCATGTGAGTGTTGTAACCCAGAGCGTTTGTGTAGCACTGGGTTAATGGGCTGTGGCTCAGCCCTGCTGGAAATTGCCCGTGACCAGAGCACTGCGGTGACGTTTGACCTCTCCTGGCCCTGAACCAAAGCCACCTTCAAGCCTAAAGCTTTTTAGGCACTTGAAATGGCTGCTGGGGAGAGGACACACGAAATCCTTCTCTCTTGGGAAATCCCCTTTTACAGCAAAAGGTGTATTTCAGCATGATGAGTTTTCCAGTGGATTTTGTTGAAAGGTAGCGAGATTGCCAACATGCATCTGGATGTGCTAAGCAGCTGCTGGCACCCAGGGCTGGGATTGGGGTGGCTTTGGGGTTGATGGATGGTAATTTGCCCCTCTGGAGCACAGCACAGATAATGAGCATAGTCCCTCCAGCCACAAACACTCATTGGAACAGATCAGAAACAGCTTCTGCTGACCAGACTGATGGGAAAGCTGTGTTTGGTGCATGACAAATAGCAGGATGTTGCATATTTTTCATTATTAACTCTGAGTCCATACAATTAGGTGTAAAGAAGAAAATAATATGTATTTATCTGTGAAGTCTAATGACAAAATAATAGCCAAGGGAAATATTGATCCCTGCCTTGACCACTCTCTCTAGTGGAAGGTGTCCCTGCCCATGGCTGTGGGGTTGGAACTAAATGATCTTTAAGGTCCCTTCCAATCCAAACTATTCTATGATAAAACAGGAATGTTCATTGTTTCACTATTTTTCAGTGCATTGCATGTACTGAAGTCGGCAGTACATCTTATATGAACATCACCTCCACTGTCCTGTTCCCTGCCCATCCTTTCCACCAAAACTTGCCTCCTTTCCCTCCCTATGCGTCATGAGGACTGTGTCTGCACAATGGATAGAAAGAACAAGATGCCTTCTTGTGACACCACGAAGAAAATGATCCAGTGAGTTACAGACCACTAAGCCTTTCATTTGTACCTGGTAAACTGGTTCAAATGATAAGAAAAAAAAAAAAAAAAAGAAAACATTTGGGAGATGCTGATAAGATCAGGCTTATCCAGTGGAAAGGTAGTGTAGGATGTGGCTGGAAGTGATAGGAAAAGCCTAGGCTTGATGACCCAGCAGGTCACTTACAGTCTTTCACTCCTAATCTCTTAGAAGTCTTTGAACTTGTCAATAAGAAAGGAAGAGAGAGGAACTGGCTTATCTCATTTATTTACGATACTGAAAGGTCTTTTGCAAGGCCTCTCACAGAAAACAGTCAGAAAGACAAGGTAGGTGGGTGAAAGGGAAAAATATAGTCGGGAATCAAAACCTGAAGCAAAGATTAGGTATAACCGGGAAATTTTCACCATTGCAGAGGGTTAAACCAGGGGTTCCTTGTATGTCCCAAGGTCCTATATGAGGTCTTTGATCTGGGATGAGTAGCTAGGTTTGTGGATAGCAAAAAGCCTCTGGGGTCAGTCAGCGCCAGGGAAGGCAGTGAGGAAGGTCAGAACAACATAAACAAGCCTATAAACACATGACATAACCTCCAAAAAGTGATCGGTGTTCATACATAGCTTTTGCCCAGCCTGTGGTTTCAGTTTGAATTTGCTGTGGTCAAACTAGAAATAAGTCTTCAGTCCAGCAATCCCTGTAGGAGAAGATCTTGTTGGAGCTGCTAAGGGGAGAGGAGATGCCATCTCCCTGATAACCTCCCCGGGGTGGGGTGGGGGGGGGTGTAGTTCCGGAACAGCTGTACCAGTGTCTTCAGATTTGGATTAATGATCCTTTTTCAGAAGTACATTAGGATTGTATAAACACATACATAGTGTTATCTGAAACACAAGCAGTGGTACTCAGCATCAGAGTAGTCTTGTTAATGAAGGAACCCAGATTAAGAGGCTTCATATACCAGTACTGGGATTTAAGTTCAGTTTTCTCCCTCCCTGTAGATACTGCATCTTGTTTCTTTTAAACAGCCATGTCTGTCTCACTGTCCTAAACAAAAATTTTGAATAAGAGTTAAAAAAATCATTTGTTTGCATTCCCTGCTGCTCTGACTGTCACAGCTGAGTGTGTTCCTCCCACCGTTGAGTTGATGGAGCTTCCTGCCTCCCTTCCATTCCTTCCCACCACCTTTTAAACTGGAGAAGAACCACTCGATGTACCTTTTAAAGCCAGGGACTGAAGTCCTGGGTGTTGCTAATGAGCAGTGTGAGCCTTTTAAGGAGCTGAAACGTTGCATTGTTATGATTTGGGAAACAAAAGCTGAATAAGAACTGTAACACTTAACTATGGCATCCCACTTTATTTTTCTCTAATGCAGGCTAAGCTGCCTTACAGCAATCTTTTAATGTAATGATTGAGACTATTATAGGAAATACTATACAAAGCAACATTTTTTTTTCATCCTAAATAATAAGTAGGGCAAGGTTTTAAATGAGGCTAGAGTAATGAATGCTGTACAATAATTTTGATGATAAATTTCCCCGGAGGATAAAGTGGAAGAACAGAAGCAGGCTGTATTTAATCATGCAAAGTTAAAGGAATGCAGACCAACAAATATTTATAGAAATGTACGGATTTTCTAACCTTCTCTGAGATATTCTTGCCCTTTTCACCTGAGAGACTTAGATGGAATTCAGGTCTTTCGGTGTGTAATAATTAGGAGGAGGAATTGATCACGTAGGGTCAAGTGTTTCTTTGATGTAGTGCACAGAAATTCCTGGTTCCTTGCAGGCTGGAGGACTCAAACTGTAAGACATTTGTTTTTCACAGCTATTTCATTCATCAATGAGTCTGAAAAGCTTGCTTTGAGCAGATACACAGCATGGGATGACATATTCTGCAGATGCTCTTCACCTAGTTTTGACCCAAGGAGGTGTGTCCCCTCCACAGAGCAGGGCACTGTGTGAAGATACTAATTCCCAAAGCAATATAGTTGCCTTTGTGCAGTTTTATGTGCAGAGTAAGAAAAGGCCTGTGAACAGCATGTGCTGAGCAAGCTCAAAATCTTTGCCCCATGCTCCATCACCAGGCACAGACCTGCCCTTCCCATGCTTGTACCAAGGGCCATCCATCCTTCTCGAAGGTGTTGCTCCTCAATGGTGATGCTCCTCTAAGCTGTGGTTTCTTCTGGTCTTTGCTGTTTGTCTTGAGGAAATAAGCACGACTTCAAAAACTAACAGATAGGCAAAAAGTCACCGCTCACATCTGTCTTAGCATGTTCCTGATTGTTCTGCACAGGTGCACGTGGCTGTGGTAAAGTTAGGCAATCACTCCATAAAGTGTAGGGTTGTGTTGCTTTGTGCATTTTTTAAAAAATAACTGTTAAAGGTACGGTTTTTCAGTGGACTTCAGCTCAACCCATAACAGTATTCACTCAGCAGAGGCAAAAACCTGGAGATTTCTGTTCTGCTGATCAATACTTAAAGCATATATTGATTTCCAATTTAGGTGTTAACTTTTTAGCTCTTAGAAGTGCTCTTGATATCAATTTTCACCTTGCCTGATGTTCATTATATGCTGAACGTTATGACAGCGAGTAAGCTCAGATCCCATCTGGAGAGACAATTAGTTCTAGTGACTTCAAGATTGCAATGTGCAAAGATTTACTTGTCCTGTGTAAGCACTGTGGTAGCATGAAATATCTCTGTTTGAGGCAATGACCTGAGAAATGCTTTCATTCTGGCCTGGCACACCCTTCCTCTAGTTACTTAGTCGGCCTAGTCATCTCTGAAATCATAGAATAAACTAATAAATAGCTCTGTTTATTACGTTCATGTTGTTTCAGCATAATAATTCATAGCCAATGAGCCCGAGGTTCAGGGCTCAGTTTGCTGGGTGGCTGGGCTTTGTTTAAACAATAAGACACACATGATAAGCAGTGTGATTATGCCTCCAGTAGTGTTAGGAGGCACAAGGTCAAAAGGCTCAGTGACTTTAACTACCTGAGAAGTGCCATGTAATCCGCTGCAAATGGGCTGTCTACAATGTCTTATTGCTGTATCAGAGAGGGAATTATTTCTTTTTAAAGGCAGCCACATGAATTCCCTCTGTAATTGGCACAGGGCTGACATCACTGGCTGCCAATCAGAAATCCTCTTTGTCTTGGATTTTAACACCTTAATTTCAAGTTCAGGTCATCTGAACAAACGGATTTTGTTAAAATTATGTTTTATCCTCTTTGTGCTCTGAGCCCCATCTGCTTGCTTTGTGCTCTGTGTGTGTGTGTTGTGAATTGCTCTGCAATAGCTTTTGTATCATCATCAGGCACTAAACAGTGACTGCAAAGTCTTTGCAGAGCTGGTGACATGGGACCCGTGGCCTGACTTGTAGTGCCTAGAACATTACTTAGAAACTCAAGGGAGCAAGGGGAGGGCAGGTAAGCACCTCAGGATGTGGGCAGCATGGCTGGGATTTCAAAATCAATGCGTAGCCATCAAATTCTTTCAGCCTAGCACTGTCTTTTCTTTTTATTGGCAAACATAACATCAAAATAATAAAATTATCCTGATTTACAGTTATTGTCGATAAAATAAGTACACATGGGTCACAGCTTTACTAGTCTGAGCAGATGAGGAGCAGGCCACAAGCATGCTGTTTATCCTGGTGATATTGAAAGGACTGTAGGCAGTTCCTGCTGTTTTGGAAGGCGAAGGAGAGACCCCAGATGGAGATATTTCCCCCTTGTTTCTCCGCACTTTAAGCCCCAACAGAAGTGAAGATAAAGGCACAGCCCCTGGAAAGTTCTCTGCGGTCCCTTGGGCTGGTTTCATGGGCTTCCAGCCAGCAGCTGCTCCTTCAGCAGGGGAAAGGAAAGCCTACGTGAAATCCCATGGTCCATCCCAAAGAATGTTTTTCCTTTGGGTAAATGGAAGCAGATGCCAGAGGTCATGGCTTCTCTGTGCCTCAGTCAACCAGTGGGTGGGATGAGGACATCTGCACATGGGAAGTGCAAAACCCATGGTCGAGGGGATGCTGTGGAAGTTGCTGTTCAGTTGTAGTGGGTTTTAGGGACAAAGCAAGAGGAATCATCATCCTGTCAGAGGGCAAAAATTTGACAAATAGTTTTAAAGGCTTAAAATAAATCTATCTTCATAACCTGACTGATGTGCTTTTTTCCTTAGGTATGTTATAGAGGTAATGATACCTCTACAGTGAACTCAATTAACCTTCTGCAGCCTTCTGTATGACAGGGACTCCTAAATCTCCTATTTTATGAGTGCATGTGCAAGATTTGAAGCTATTCTGAACTTAGCATTAATAAATGCCATTTCCTAATTGGTGCCCATTTGTTTGGGTTTTTTTCCAGTGAGAAAGACATGGTGGCTGTGAGTGGGATGTAGTGTTCATGGTTGAGAAGAGATTTCCACACAGGAGTGAGGTAAATTATTATTATTATTATTATTATTATTATTGTCATTGTTATGATGATGATGATAAATCTGGTGGTTCTTGTGGATGTCTTCGGAGTTTCCATTGTTCAGTGATGTTATAACACGATCTTAAGGAATTTAGCTTTGGTTCTCTGTGGTTTTTTGTATAAATGGTCATCCATTGACAATAAGAACTCTCCTCTGTCTGATATCAAGTGCATTTCGAGTGTCCTTTAGAAGTGCTATGGGAAAATATATAGGAAAAAACTCTGTGTAATTAGGCTTCCATGGCTCGGTTTCCCTACAAATCTCCCTTCTGCTCTGTGATACATTCTAGTATCTGTACATCACATCAGGAGACTCAGCAGTGTTTGCTCCTGCCTGGCTTCTGAGATCTTTGCATGAACACATGCTGTACAGAGTGAAATGTTTCATCTGGGAGGGAGGATGTCAGCAATAAATGAGAAAACAAGAGAAATGGATGATGCCCCATAATGCATACCCTATAATATAATCATTGTTTTTTGATAAAAGAGACACTTGGAGCAACTCTCCGTGCCCTGCTAGGTATGTCTGGATTTATTATTCAAAAAGGCACAATCAAATCTCTTCATTCCATTGACAAATGGGTGCTATTCAATTCTGTATCTGCCTCTTATTTATAGCATATAGAGGGGTGATTTATATACTGGCTGCAGATCTTCCAAACAGTTTTAATTAGCAGCATTGGCTATTAGAATGAGAGTCCTGTAGCTTCCCTGTAATATGCATCCCCTTAAAACTAAACAGGAATTTTACTCTTTGCCAGGCAATGCCTCTCTCTTTTTTTATAATTCCAGCAGGAAAATGTACTTGTGCTTTAGCAGTGAAGGTTGTATCCCTATTTGCAGCTCCAAGGGGCAGGCAGCGGAGGTCAAGGAAGGTAATGCCATTTATTGCTGAACCTTGGGAAAACAGGGCAATCCTTGGGGCATCAGCACTAACAGCACACGGGAGCTTGCAAATATCAGGGACTCGGTTTTGAGGACAAAGTAAGCACCAAAGAGACCAAGGCCAGCTGCTCAGGCTGCCAGCATGAGCATTTGGGGATTCTGCCCTGGATTTCTGTGTGCTTGGAGGAGCTGAGAAGGCAGGAACCCCCATCTCACTGTGTCCTGTGGTTGGAATGTTCACAGTATTGTTTTTGCCATGTGCATTGTCTGAGGGTGTAAGAAAGCATTCCCCCAGCTGTTCCTTATCCACAGAGCTGCTCTGGCTCGTGGGCTAATTGGTATCCCTGAGGTACAGAGCAGAGGCAACCACAGCACGGGGGGCAGCTCAGTAAAGGCACTAGTTTGAGTCTCTGTTATTTTCATGCATCTGATAGGAATGTGATCCCTTTGAGACCCCAGCCTATCTGTCAAACCTGAGATCAGCCAACAGGTTCAAAAGTTATTTGGGGAAGCAATGACTGACAGAACAATTGCACATCTCTTGTTTTTTTCCTGAGAAACCAGGCTAAAAAAGCGCAGGAAACATAAAGAGTATTTTTTGTGCTTTATGCGGTGTGTGTTGCATGCAGAATGGTCTGTTGTTATTCTTCCACTGATCTTTTTTTTGACATAAGCAATGCAGTCATTCTGTCTTTGTATCAAATAAGTCTTTGTACTACTTGTCACCAGCTCACAGTGTCTCTGTATGTGTGTAAACTCGGTGTTTGCTACATCCCCTCATCACTACTGTGCTGCTGCCTGCAGCTGGGCGGTTCTGCTCCCTCTCTGCTGCTTTACAACAGCTCTGTCAGTGATATTTTACTCTGGAGAGTAAGAAAACCTTAGAAAATCTGAAGTTGGAGGTTGAAAATAATTTTAAAGGAGAGGACATGAGTACTGGACCTGGTCACAGATGCTTGGTGTCTCTGCCTGTCCTTCCCTGGGAGGAGGTCAAGGAAACAAGGCACAGCTAAAAGAGAGGAGGCTGGATGAAGTTCATCGCTGCCCTACTGACGTTGTGTTTGTGGTTCTTGGGAGACTGATGGGAAAATGAGGAATTAAGAAATGAAGACATAAAAAATCCTGCTAGAAACAAGCCTGAAATTAATGTGGTCAGAAGGAAGGAATGGAAATGATTCCTGTGGTTTGCAACTGGGAGATGATGGGCTCTGCATCCGGGACAGCAACACATCCACGGGTAATTCACAAATCTGGGAAAAAATCACAGTTCTCTGGCTGAATACAAGTTAGAAGTTCTGTATAGGTATTTTATTTCCTTTTCTAAACATATTGATAAAGCACATTGATTAAGGAAGCTTTCAAATTATTAACATCTTTGGTTCTGTCTTTGAGCCAAGTGAGAAGGATTTGGTGAGCTGTCTTTGGATATTACACTAAATGCTTTTCTACTGCAATTCTAATAGAGCGTGGGGCTGAATTTGATAGTGTTACCTATTAGTGATTAGAAAGTGAAGGGCTTTCAGTGTGTCTGTACTGCAGAATTGACTTTGATTGATAGATTGAGCATTATACACTCAATAATTTTTAAATTTTGCTTTGAAGTAATGATATTCCTTCTTAAAATTCCTCTTTTCCCTAACATTTTGAAAACATTTTTATGGTGTGAATTGGGAAGAAAGAGGAGAGAGACCATTTTTGCTCATAAACACTTAAATATTAAATTGTGCATTAGTCAGTGGTAGAGGCTGAACTCTGCTGGAGAAAGGTACTTTTAAATTACAAAAATATTAACACTGTAATTATTGAGCATGGATAATAGTTATGAATTATGGATCAGTCAGGTTAGCAAAGTCACAGCTGCCTAATAGAGAAAGGTATGATGGGAACATGTGGGAAGATGATTGAGGATTCCCGCTTAATGTTTTCATATGCTCTCCTCAGCAAAGGGGGCTGCTGCTCCTCTGCTGGCGCAAGGGAGCTGTGAAAGCTCACCAAGGGCTGGAGCATCACTGCCTGTTCTTCAATAGGACAGTCTCTGTGCCACGATGGCTCTTTGGTGGAAGGCCCTTGGTGCTGAGCTCTGGGTGACACTGTCACTGACTGTCACCACTGAAAAGTCCTGGTGTGCTCCAAGGCACAGAACCTGCAACGGGACTTGCTGGAACTTGTGAACCTTGTCTTCCCTGAGAAGGCTGTGGAGGGTGGCAGCGATGCTGGAGGGTTAAGGACCAGGGTTCTATCTTTGCTGATGACCCTCTATCTCATCTGGACAAAACAACTTCCCATCACCTCCTCTCAGTTCCCCTCACTGTAAATGAAGATACAGCCATGTCATACCTCTGCAATGTGTTTTGATATCCGTGAAGGGAAGTGCAACCTCAAAGCACTCAGAGAATATCCTACTGCCAAGTGACTCTGACAGGAGCTCCAGCAGTGCTCACTGTTAGGATATATATTTTTTTTCTCCGTGTCTGGGGGTTGCTGTGACAAGAAGCCCTGCCTTATTCCTCTCCAGTTGTTGGTGTTAACCCACAGCTGCTCTTCTATCAGTTTTCTGATCAGTTTGTATCTACCCAGATTCTTGCGCTTTTTTCAGCCAAAATCTATTTTCTCCAGACAAAACCAGGGGCTTTTTTTACCTCTTTTTTTATAGGAGGGCTGTAATATATTTGAATTGTTTGCCATAAACTTTTGAGATTCAGTGACCTTTGTTAATCAGGAAGGGGGTTTTTTGAGGTCTACAGGCAGAATTAATCATATGTAAACTGTTTGCTTTAAAAAGTCTCTTACTGAATGTGGGATTTCACAGGTAGCCATGGAAAGGTCAGAGACTGGAGGCAGAAGCTGGGAGCAGCTGGAGAGCACTGCAGGAGGACAAGCCTTCTCAGGGCAGGTTCAGAAGTAGGGAGAGACCTCTGCTAACATATGGCATTGGGGAGAACCCCTTGTGTTTGAGAGACTGGCCTCAAGCCAGAAATTTGGAGTGCCTGAGGAAACAATACACAAACTAGCAGTGGTATTCTTGCTAGCAGTGATTATGGGGACCTTCTAGCTCTGGATTAAACCCATGGAAGAAAAAGAGTTCATTGAGAAAAGGGCAATTGTCAAAAGAGAGGAACAGTGACTGTCATTGATACCCTAAAGGATGCAGTGTCTTGGTGTACAGAGTCCTTGCTAAGGAAGGTCTCTCTCTGAATTTTAGAGGACTCTGCTAAACCCCTTAATGTGGTTTTAATGTGTTTTCCTGTACTCAGTGGTGGTTTTTACCTGTGAGCCCTTGGTGTGCTGTGTCTCAATGAGGCTGATTCTGGGAGATGTCTCACAAATTAGGTGCACTGCAGTGTAGTGTTTGGTTTCCTACCATGCAGCTCTGTTGTTCATCCTCCTTAGCTTCTGCAGATGATGCAGTGGAGCCTGTTCTCAAACTTCTTTTCAGATTTTTATCATGTCTTGCAGAATAATTGCATTTTGTGTTACAGGCAAGCACATTTGGAGGGTTTCATTCACAGAAACACATCGTGTGAGAGAAAGGGGAGTTTGCTGAACTTCTTTGCCTAAGCAGGGGAAGGACACCTTCAGCACTGTTGGAGGGAGGGAGATGCCACCCCACCAGGCACCCATTTGCAATGTGTGCCCTTCACTAGGGATGTATTCAGAGCCTGATTTCGGGACCTTGCTCCAGGATGGCTCAGAGCCGAAGGGCTTCTCTGGGCTCATCCTGCAGCAGTGAAGTGTGGGCTTTGCTCTTTCTCCTGATGATTAAAGATCAGAGCTTTTTCTTTAAAAAGTTAATTCCACAAAAATGTTAATGGAAAAGTTATGGACTAGAAACATTTCCATCCAATCCAGAACACACAGAAAGTCTGAATATGAATGATTTAAAGACTATGGGAAAGCATAAAGATGTTGAGGTGAATTTACTACTTTGTTCAGTACATAGGTTGTGTGAGTGGTCTTATTAAAGAAAGGTTCCAGTCATGAGACATTACAGTTTAATTCAGACATTAGTACAGTCAGAGAGAGGACAGTAATGTATTGCACAACCAGATAGGATTTCCATACTGGATTGCACCTGTGATCTATATGGACAGTGCTGTGTCTGTCAGGAGAAATAATGTGGTAGAGCGTAATAGGCAGCTGTGGAAGGATTTACCTGGAGCAAGCTCTATGTGCTAATAGCTGGCTCATGTCCCAACCCTAGCTGTGAGAGTTCATTGTTACAGCGTCCTATTGGATGTGAGTGAGGATGTTCTCCTGACCTTCATTGGCCTCAAGGCATTAATGAATCACTCACATCTGCCCCTTGTTCATGCCAACCAGCAGCAAGTTCTGCAGGACAATGTGTTTAAAAACACACAGAACTTTTTTGAAAGGCAGTTTGAAATGCCATGCTGTCAGTCATCTGTTGCCACACTTTTGTACTGAAGAGATGGTACATTACAGAGCCCAAGTTATCTTTGTTAAACCACTCGCCGCTCAAATATACCAACCCCCCATCAATTTTTATTCATCCCTTCTCCCAGTTGAAGAAGATACCAGTTTTCCTTTCCTCTAAAAATATTTGCAGATGTTACCTAGGCTTTTTAACTGGTTTTTTCCTTTTTCCTTTGTGAGGTCAGGTGTGCCAGTTTCAGTCAAGTCTGGATAAACTTCCTGGCTTGGTATTTTAAGTGTCATTTCTTGCTCTAGTCTCTCTAGATCTTTGCTTTGACTTTTGACCACTTCTGTTTACAGACCTGTGACTAGCCTGGAGCTTTTATTTCTCCTAGGAAATGTGGAGGAAAGAGAGGTGGTGGAGGAAGATCACTGTGCCTGTGCAATGTGTGTGCTAGATTTGTTTCAGCCTGATGGAGACTTTCTTCCCCCCTGATTTTTTCTCTAGTTTGAGACATTCCAGCAATGGCTCTGATGTAATCCCAGTGCTCTGTCTCTTCCCATTTTTCGGCTGAGAAAGCTTTGCACTGTGTGTTACAGAGGCCATCAACCCGAGGTCTACTGCACATCAGCAGTCCACTGGGTGTTTGCTGCTCTCTTTAGGAACAGCATTCCCGGAGTCATGCCGTGAGGAGTGTAGAGAACAGATGGGCCAGGAAAGTACCTTGCTCTCGGTGGGTCTGGAGAATGAACTCATTATCCAGCCAGTGGTCTGTCACACCAGCCTCATTTACCAGCGGCTGGTGTAAAAAACAAACCCTGGAAAGCAGTGCCTGGCAGGGTGTGAGCGCAGTGGTGCCAGTGCGGCGGTGTCAGTCAGTGAGCAGCTTGTTGGTATGAGGGATAGGGAGGAAACCTGGGAAGGCACAGAGTTACAAATAGGCATCAAACAGCTTCATAAAAATGACAGGAATCCCGGCTTTTGGGAATTCAAAATGTCACATAGAGAGGAGCCACATTTCAAGGCAGACTCTGCGAAACTTCCATTTCCTTAGGTGGGACCCCTGGTGGCCTAGCGGTTAAGATGCTGGTCTCTCAGCGCCAAGGCCACAGTTTCACATCCCCCGGGTAGATGGAGCTCGTCAGCCCCTAAGGCCATCCATCTAAGAGAAGGTCACTCTAAACAAACCTATGTC
>JAWWLV010000005.1:4020660-4032499 GCA_035041135.1 Platyrinchus mystaceus
AAAATCCATTGCGCAGGCTTGAAAGGTAAAAACACCTTTCCCAGATCTTCGTTCGCGAAGACTGGCCACTTACCTTCTCCAAGTATTTCCTAAAAAAGCCACCATAAAGTATTAACAAAACATGTTTAAAAGACATCATGTTCAAACAAACAAAAAAAGGACACGGACTTCCAGGGCTATGTTAGATTGAATAGGTAATGAGACAGGTTTCCATCTTTCTCCTTTTCAAATGCCAACTGAGAAACACCTCTGTGCTCAACCTCCTGTGCTGACATCCTGCTGAACTCAAACCACCTGAGACACATAACATCTTCCTCCTTGTTCCTTGCCTGCTTGTCAGCAGGGAGCACACTTTCCTAGAAGCAAAAGTTTTGAGAAGCCAGAAGAGATGAAACTCTGGGATTTAGCCAAACGAATTGTTTGAGAATTTTGGGGTTTGGCTTAGTCTTCGTGGTGAAAGATTGAGGATTGCAGGAGTCCTCCGTAGCTGCTGCTGTGGTTGCTGTTAAAGATAGGGAAATTTTTGGCACTGGTTTATTCAGAGGAATATAAAAAAATGTCAGAGCTGGAAGCAGTCTTGGAAAGGGAAAGTGCAGGGTAGGAATGCTTTTGTTTATTTGTAGTAAAATCCATAAGGAGTATGGGGGAAATTGTTGTGTCTGGGTTACCCTGTGGGTTTGTAAGTGTGTGATTGATAGTGTGTTAATAGTATTAAGCTCCCTGCTTCAATAGTATCGTTGGGAAATCTGTCTGGAAATTATTTGACTGCCTGTGTAATCCCAAGATTTATGCAGGCAGAGCACATAGTGTGCACTGATATCCTGTGGAGAGGGGTCCTGCACGCACATGGGAGAGTCTCATCATGTAAATGCACACTTGGTCAACCACAGTAACATCTTCTGTGCTGGAAAAGTGGGAGGACACTTTAGCTTTGAATTAGGCAGAATTTTGTATTTTTACAATGCATAAAGACGCCAAAAATATGTCCCCACAGGCTACTGCTGGGGTGTTTTTCTTTCTAACGAGTACCTGACGCAGCTGGCATGGCGCTGGTGCGTAACCTTTGCAATAGGTGAAGAGGCTGGAGGCAGACAGATGTTCCAGCATTGCTGGCTGTGGACTGTGCATTCTGTGCCCGTGCAGATGGTCCTCTGTAGCCTCTCCCTCCCAACGCCCCGTCCCACCTGTTGGCACTTACGGTACGTCTCCGAAGAATAGCCGAGTTGCCAGGGAGAGGAAGACAAAAAGATACAGCAGCACTTCTGGCTGTGAAACAAGGCAAGCTGTGTGTAGTGCATAGCAAGGAAGCCAACAATTAGGGCTCTCTCCAAAGCAGGAGCTTTCTGTCCCAAATACATTCTGGTAATTCACCAGATTGCGGCATGTATGGAATTACTGAGGATTTTTTTTTTTAATGAAAGGGAGCTTCTGTCCTGAGAAAAATTAGTTGATGCTCAGCTTTATAGACAGAATAAAAAAGGGCAGAGAAGAACAAATTGACTCTGGAAGCCACCTCTTACAAGCCTGGCTTCAATCCTGCCAGCCCATTCTATGGAAATGAGCCTCCCACCCTCAGGGAGCAGCTGAAGTGGACAAGCCCTTTGCAGAGACAGCAGCAGAGATTTATTAGAGCAGTTTCAGTGGGGTTTGCAGCAGACTGAACCTGTGCTGTGTCCCAAGAGGACATCTCCCTGCTGCCTGGCTAGGACCAGACGTTTCCCCCCTGCACCTCATCTCCTGCTTTGTCCTCACAGCAGGAGCAGGAGTGCTGCCCACTCCCTTCCAGCATCAGCACAGGTCAGGTGGCTTCAGGCCTCCATCCAAAGCTGGAAATAAACCAGGATAAGTTCAGACCTCAGTGTGATTCATATCACTCCATTCTGCAGGTGAAAGAAGTGTCTGGAAGTGAGATGTAAAGCTGTGGGAACATCACTCAGCACATCAGGCTTCACTGCTTCCCTTAATGGTCTGTGGGGACTCTGCCAGTCTGGGCAGTGAGCTGGTACAGGTTGGCCTGGCATTCCTCACCTCAAAAGGACCACACTGACTCCCAGCAGTAGGAAAATAAAGTAGGAGTTATTTTTTCCTAATAAATCATACCTTGCCGTTATAAAATGGAGTGCTGACTCCTGTTGATGTTTGAGTTGGTTTGGTCTGAGAGCAGGAGAGCTGTACAGCAGGGAGTTTGTAAGGCAATGCACCATGTGGACCATCACAGCTGTTTAAGGAATAGCACTGTGTCATGCAAAATATTTTGCAGGCAGGCACTTTGCAAACCCTGGAAAGTGTTTTACAGATTCTTCTGCAGAGGAAGTTGCCATTCAGTAGCATGGTTTATTTATTTTGTTTGGCTTTCTTAGGTTATTAAACATGTTTTATTTATAGAGTGTGCTTTCTAGAGAATCATCTGCATATATGTTCTTAAATAAAACACGCAGGACTTTGTTGGCACTGGGTTGCTCTTTGTGTGTGTTGGGTCATGTTGGGTACCAACAGGCAGCACCATGGGGTTTGTAGGTACCCTGGAGCTGTTCATGGAAGTGCTCAGTGGCCAACTGAAGAGAAGAATCACAGAATGGGTCAGGTGGGAAGGGTCCACAGTGGGTCATCTGGTCCAACCTCCCTACTTAAGCAGGGTTGTCCCAGAGCACATGGCACAGGATTGCATCTAGGCAGTTTTGGAATATCTCCAGATATATTCAGACTCTACAAGCTCGGAGCTGAGCTGATGTCTCAGAGCTTGTGGAGAGAGGTGTGCGTGTGGCTCACTGTGAGCCCAATGCATGGCTGCAGGTCTCTGGCCATCCCCTGTTCCACCACATAGCTCCTTACCTGCTGCAGCCCTTTTACAGTCGATTTTAGTGGTGAATCCAGAATGACTAATTCTGTCCATAATCCTTTCAAGCATAAGCATGGAAGGATCTTGCTAGTAACCTTGTGTCATCAGAAAGTGTGAATTTGTGTGTGTATGAATGTTTGCACCATCTGTTCCCTTTCCTGCAGCACTGGGTGAGATTTTTGTCTCCTTTGCTCAGTTCCAAACAGGTATGTGTGATGCTGATGTTCATTGTGACATAGTACAGATTACACAGTTTTTTTTCCACTAGAACATACCAATACATGGGCATAGAAATCTATTCTGATAATAAACAGGCAGAAATCTATTCTGATAATAAACACCCTCCTGCCTTTATCTCCTCTTGTCATCCTCTTAATTAAATTGATATTCCTAAGATGTATTCAATTTAGGATTTGTTTTTTTTCCTACTGAGAAACCCAAGTAGAAGGAATTATGTGCATAATTGTGTGGCCAGCTGGCAGAGCTGTACAGAAATACAATTTCTGCATTTATAGGTAGGTTTTGTCCCAGCAATCTGCAAAGCAGCCAGTAGGCAAGGAAACCCTGCTTATAAGAGCAATTTCCCATGATTATTAAAGCCCTGAAAGCTGAAATCAAATATTGCTAATCTGCCACTCATGGTGCTTTGACACCAAGCCATCACAAGGAAAAAGAAGTGTAGTTTAAATTATACTTTGACTGTAATGAGTTTTGAGATAACTGAGATTATCATCTAGAACAAAAGTCTCCAGTTGGTGTCACAGAATGAATTGAAAACTCTTCCGCTCTTCATCTAAACCCTTGTCTGTGTTCACACACCAGCTGATTTCTCTGGAGCAGGTTGTCTGCAGAAACCTTTCCCAGAGGTTTAGGTGTGGTTTGGGGCATCAGAAGCCATCTGCAGTGTGATACGTTTGGCTTCTTCTGCAAACGGCTTCTGGAGCAAAGGGTTTCATCTGCTTGGCAGTCTGTGACATTCCAGAGAGGAAAGGCTCGCATCTGGGCTGTGGTCCTTGCAGAAACACAGCAGAATGCTGGCTTGAGCACCCACAGGGTGAGGCAGGAGTGTGCTTCCAAGGATGCTCAGCTCTTTGAGAAAGCCACACTTTGCAGGCAATTCTGGCTGCACCACAGTGCTGGAGGTTGCTGTTCTCTCAGTAAACAGAGGAAGCCTTAAGGACTCCCAGGTTCCACAGGTTAATGCATCCACACCTTGCCAGCTGGGTTTCCAAATTTCGTATGTTCCAACTGCATCATTCCCTCAGTCATTGCTGCTCCAAACAGAAGCCCAAGGGCTGTTTTATGCAATCATTGATCCAATCAGGATGCAAATGAGGTCTTAAAAGTATATGTATAACGTGGGACAACATTTACATGTATAGATGGAAATCTTTCAAATGCCAAAATTTTGTAGCTGAGGCTATTATAGTTTATTAAAATGAGCTGTAGATTTTGTGTGGCAGCATAATTCACAGTTTTCACATCTTGGCATTTCAAATAATTTTAATTAAGCACTAGATTTACAATTTGTTCCACAAGTAATACAGTTTGCTGAGATTATGAATATTTTCTGTAGTTTTGATTTTACTACTGTATTCATTTAGCTCAGCAAATTTATAAAACTAATTAAAACAGAAGTACTTTTTTGATTCAAATTTTGAATGAAAAACAAAGATCTAATGTAAAATGATACTTGCAGAGAAATTAAGACTGCAGCTCTATAGGTATTTTATAACTTGGTTTTTTAAACTAAAAGCAATTATTTTTATAGCAGACTCTTGGCATGGTTGTATTGTTTTCACGTTTTGAGATGCCAGAGAGTGGGAGACTAGGATGCAATTCAGCAACACACTCAAACATGTCTAGCATTAACCACAGAATTAGTCCCCATTGAATTCATTGGATTTTTTTGTGTGCTGAAGCACTTTGCTGAACTGAGATGGAGGTTTAGAGACAGATACCACTTCATGTACCAAGGCAGGTCATGCTGCTCCCCTGTTCTTGTCAAGTCTCGTGTCACTGAGGGAGGGAAAAGAATGTGCCATTCCCAGACCATCAGCATCCAGAGGCAGCATCTCCATGCCAGGATTTTTCTGTGTCTTTGGAGTCCTCCTGTCCCGCTGACAGCTGAGCTTCCTTACGATACTGAGAGCAAGGAACGTGTAAGGTTGTTTGAACTCATTTGCTGACATGCCATTGCAGGTTTAAACACCAATTACCACGTTTCAAGTGACAAATCTGGAGGGAAAAAAAGATGATCATTTAATAAATTTCTTATGAAGGCAAATGACTCATACATAAATCAAACTGCTTCATTAATGGGGAAGCTCAGTCAGCTGAATACAGAGGTGACAAAGGTTAACACCACAGTCGTGACACCAACTCTCGTGTCATTTCTCCCGAGCTCTCACGATGAGTCACGGCTGCAGCAGTGCCTGGTGTCACCATCCCCAGCTCCTCTGGCAGCAATGACATTTCTTATATCACCTTTTGCAGCATCAAAGGCAGTCTAAATGTTAGGAGAAACTCATAATCCTGCTTTTGACAGAGGTGAATTAAAGACTTCTGCTCTTTTTTCCTGTGCGTATCCGTGCAAGCCTCAGTCTCCCAGTGCCCCAATGATGTGTGCAACAGTCAAATCCTGGTCCTGCTGTCTTCCAGATCCTAGGAACATATCTATCTCACCTGATGTCCTTGCAGTGCAGTGAGCTTGTGCACCCCTATCCCATGCCATCCCTGTGTTTTCTCCTACTGCTTCAAGACTGATCCTTACCCACCATACTCGGTGGCAGCTGTGGCTGCTCCAGGGCAGCCCATGTGAAAGGTGTTTTCAGGACCCATCTCCCACATCTGGGCACTCATGAACTACCCTGCACATCTCAGGGTGTTTGTCTGACACAATTTTGGCTTTCCCAAAGACAGAAATTTGGATTTTGGCTTACTTCACAAGCTGATGTGTACCTTGTGTTGTAAATACAGAGTAAGAGGTTGCAGGGTGCTCTTGGAGGTCTCAGTTGTTGTCACCTTGTTTGCAAATGCTGTGTTACTGTTTTATGCCCTGTGCTTTGGGAGTTTGTGAACAATGATGGCGATGATGGGGCATATCAGCTTTGTGAGAACAGAAAAAAGCACAGAAAGGTTTTAGCCACACAAAGAGAAATTGGGTTATTTTTCAGTGCCTTCTGAAGCTTTTAGAATTGACGAAGATGAGGTGAAGATTTTAAATAACCCCAATAAGGAATTTAGGCGTCCTTCTGACCTCATATGGTCCTTCCCTCTGAGATTCCCTGCTCACATGTGCAGACTGACTCTCTCTTAATTTACTTATACCTTGAGCAGAAACAGGGCAGGCAGAGAAAGGCAGCACGAACACCAACCCACCATATGTTGTTTCTAATGATTGAGAATAGTGGGTGTGCGCATCGGTCTCCTAACATATTCCGTAGGCCAGGGGCCTGTGGCACTACAGCTGTTGTGCTTTTATTTCCCCCCGTATTCTCCCCTCTGCTGCTGAAATCTGCAGCCAGGAAGTTGAGGATGCTGTTGCTGTGATACGCCTTTGGAAGACATCTCTTCTGCAAGGATGCAATTGCTGCCACTTACTTCCCTCCGAGTTACACAGCCTGGCACCAGTGCCAAGTGGCAGGGAACATGGTTGCGATTTGGGAATTTCATTTTTTTTCCCAAACCTCCAGCATTAAATACTTTCGTATTAAATACTTTCGTTCGTGTCAGAATCCATACTGTTTTCCAGATTTGGGGTTGGTCCCAGTGCACTGCTGCTTTTGCACATGGAAGTACTGCAAAGTAGTGCCTAAGATCTGCAGTGGGGAGAGACAGGAGAATGGTGTCATCGCACTATTAGTTCATATTTTTATAAAATGGAAGGAATTTGGAATATAGCTCTTTTAATGTCTCATTCAAGCAGACAGCAACATTGAAATGTGTTTTATTTGATGCCCAAGAGACACACCACTAGCATTTATAGTGAGAATAGAAATCTACTTGTATTCCAAACTATTCAGGAGAAACATTGATAGCTTTATTCAAAATAATGGCACTCAGAGTTGCTGAATCGCGTTCCCAGAGCGACTGTCCTGGAGGAAAGTCAGCGCCGTCATCTCAGCCCTGTTTCCAAGAACTAAATAAAGCCTGGGGCATATGAGTCTTTCGCTCTGTGCAACAGGGAGGGGATGCAGAGCAGGGAAATTCATCAGGATGGATGATCTCTCTTCTCCATTTGTAGTGGATAGTTCACCCCCCTTCTAGTGGAAGATTCCCTGCCCATGGCAGAGGGGTTGGAACTAGATAGTCTTTAAGGTCCCTTCCAACCCAAACCATTCTAGATTGTGTGATTTTGGGGAGAGAAGTCACCCACTATGAGTCATTGCATTTTTGGCATTAGGCTGTCAGGGATGCTTAATAACAAGCAATAAGGAGAGTTGGACATTAAATATTTTATTAATCTGACAGACAGTGTTCATTTGTTATATTTTTTGTTATAGTGGTGAATTATCTGGCAGTAGTGAAGCCCCAGGCATAGGTGACCTTGGGGTGAACCTTGGCCATTTCATTTTGCTGAGGGTTACAGGGAGGCTCATTTCATTTTTATAGAAGAACTCTGAGGTCTCTGTATGAGCTCCACAAGAAGTAGCAAGATTCTGCTATTACATTAAATATAAGACCTGCTATGTGGTAAAATAAAGTGAAAGTCTGCGTTAAACTGGCACAAGGCAGAAATTACCCTCGTATTCTGAAAGAGGCACTGATACCATGCAGAAAATAGTCTATTTGGAGATCATTCTGCTGATATTTTTTCCTCTATATCCTTTTTTGGGGGGGAGGAAAACAAGCTCTTGGTGGCTGAGGAGCTCATTTTCTCCCGCTGCTGCTTTTTTCATTGAAGTCATCATAATCCTCCATTTGTGACATCAGAGTTACTGGCTAGCGAGATAATTATGATTTCACAAACTGAAGATTATGACCTTCAAATGAGGGAGGCACAGCGGGGAGGACAGATTCCTAAGCAACAGCCATCAGATATTTGTGAAATATTTGCAAAAATGTCCTTGCAGTTTCAAAAAAAATGAGGGAGAGAGGGCAGGAGGGAAACATCCAAAAAATATTATCAGCAGAATGAGTTGCCAGCCAGCATTTTTTTCCCCCAAGTTTTCCATTTGGTGCCCATGATTCTCTAACCTGTCTCATTTAGCCTTAATGAACACGAGACATTTTTTTAGCATGCCATATGTGCTGTGGTCCTTAGGAAAAAAAAAATGCATCCAAATAACTTATTTTTTATGTTCTGACTCTACCCAATCATAATTTACATTTTGCACAGTTTGATGCCCATCTGCAACGTCTTTACTATCAGAAAAGGTAATAAGAAAGGGAGGAAAAAAAACATAGGAACATGTTGAATGGCTGACACAAGAAAACCTGGCTGGAAGAAAATAATTTTTGTCCTTGTGTGAATAAGCAACTTAGAAAATGGCTTGAAATCCTGCCTCCAGTGGTGGGGCCAGCTGCTGGATCAGCAAAGGCTTGAGAGGAAGAGCGCCAGCAGTTGTTGGTGTGTCTCTGGGGAATCTCTTGCTCTATCAGGGAGTGGGCTGAGGATCAGCCATACATCCTGAAAATGAGCCCTGAGTTGTGCCTCAGCTGGATCCTTACTTGTAATTATGGGACAAGCTATTTAACAACCACAAACTCTCCCCATCCAAAGCTCCTTGAAAATATTCCGTCCTGAAAAGGTGAAAAGCCTTGAAAGAATATCTGTTCCTCTTCAGTTTTCCTTGTCCTTAAAAGCACTGAAATCATGTATTTTAGCCTTGGAGCTTGGCAGGAGGAGGAAGAAAGGAAGGAGACACCAAAAGGATGTCCCAGATAGCTCCAGGAGCCCATTTCCATCTTGTGACTTCCTGCCTGATGGGGTCTAAGGCAGTTCCCAGGAAGCTGCTGATGGATTGAGCTGCTCTGCATCCTCACGTTCTGCTGAGCACTATCTGGGGCCTTGTGCTCAGTGACTGCAACAAATTATCACAATTAATTACATTTAGAAAACAATCAACATTTTCCAAACAAAGCTCCAACTGTAACAATCCAAATCAGTCACATTAAGCCACTGAAGAACCCTGATATGCCCAGGCTGGAGGTCTGGGCTCTCTGCAACCCCATCTTGCTTTCCCTGTGACCCCATGCAGAGCAGGATGTCTGACACAGGAGCAGTTCTCTGGTAGTGTCCCAGTTTCCATTTTTCTTCCTAACTACCTCTAAGGTCTATTTTTAACTTTAGTAGTCCGAGTCAGAAAATGTCCTGTATCCCTTGCCTGGAATGGTACTGGTTCAGGAATGTTTAATTTTGATAACATGAGCTCACGGGAGCTATTACAGTCCAGGTGACTTCAGTTACCCTCAGTTACTTCATCCCAGATTTTACAAAGTCAGAATTTAAAATTGGTTGCAATAGTCAGTGCTTTCAGCATTTTCCAGCCTTTGTGCCAAGCTGACAAGGGTTTGTGACTTACAGCCTCCTTAAATTTAGCAGGTGGTTTAAGTGACCGAAAAAAAGCAGCATTTCTTACTTATCGGACACATAGAAGAGAAATTCCTGGTGTTAGCATTAATGGCCAGTGCTCCATTGGGATGTGAGGAGCAACAGGAGGCACAGGACTGTGCTGGAGGAGCACCTGAGGGACCATGTGGTTGGTGATGCACAGTCTGGCATATGGAATCACAGAGGCACCTTTAAAGGTCAACCCCCTGAAATGAGCGGGGACATCTTCAACTAAATCAGATCACTCAGAGCGTCATCTAGACACTGAATGTTTCCAGGGATGGGGCTTCTACATCTCTGGGCAACCTGTGCCAGTGCCTGACCACCCTCATTGCAGAAAACTTCTTCCTTATATCTCATCTACATCAACATGCATGAGGCTGCTTTGTCAAAGCACAGAAGAAAGGTTTCTTGACACTGGGCGTGAAAGTCAGGGTTTCTCTGTAAGCCAAGACCTCCTCCATGCAGCCAAAGTCATGTTTCACTCTGTTTTCTCTTCCCCCACTGTTAAATACGGATGTGGTATTTACACATAGCTCTGAGATGTAGGAGGTGCTCACAGTGTAGGTGATGTACTGGCGATATTTGAGAGCAACCACTGCTTACATAACTTTAACTTGGCCATCGGAGTGCTGGAGCCTGGAATACCCCAATTGTTGCCATGAGGGCTGCTTTGCAAAGCAGAGAAAGCAAACTGTCTCCATGTGGCCAATTTACAGTCAGAAGAACAAATTCAATCCAAATCCTTCTGTCCCACTTGAATCCACAGCAAACTGCTTGTGATCAAGACACAGCCTAAATAGCTATTTGTATAAAATATTTAGTGACTAATTTCTTGGTACAGATGCTTTGGAGAATGATGTAAGCTGCTTGCAGACGATTGAAAAATTAAGAAAGAAAAAGGGAAATTATTGAATATTTTATTCAGTGCACATGATATGAGCAGCTTTAAGAACTGCAGTGTTAAACCACGAGACAGGAACTTGCAGAGCATCTGAAGTGTCTTTACCCATTGGTAGTGAATAAAGGCGCAGTAGTGCCATGCTGGGTACCACAGGAACAAGTGTATATATCAAAATAGAATTGATTTAAAGTTAATGGTTGAAAACATTGTGGTTTGAGTGCAAAACTGACCCACTGATCTCCCTGAGCCTCCCTCCTATGGCTGGCACTGCTCAGAGCAATAGTGGATAATTTTTTTCCTAGTTAATAAACAAAAAACTCAGCTCACTTCTTCAATTTCACTTCTGCTAAACACGCATCAGTGGCAATGAACTGAAAAAAACAACAGAATAAATAATACAGACAAATACATGGAGGAGTTCAATTATCATTTTCCCCCACTGAAACTGCCTTTTAACAACTACATCTTCTGACTGACAGCTTATTAATACTAATTACATTAGAAATATGCAACATAACTAGTGCACTGGTACTTTCAATTATCTTGCCTTGTCTTCATTCCTTCCCTTGTGCTCCCAATCCTCCCTTTTCATGCCCCATAACTGCTACCTGAGGCTGCAGCTCAGAGCTTGTGGACCTGGCTGCCCATGAGCAGAAGCCTTTCATTTCTGACATGAACGGCAGGAAAGGCCACAAAACTGTGTGTGTGTTTGCAAGGCTGTGTGGGTGCTCACTGAGGGGACCTTCCAACCCTGTCAGGGGTGGAAAATGCTTTGCAAGTTGGGGGGAATTCCCTGTGCATGTCCTATGAATTTCCTGTGAAGGTCCTATGAAGTTTTAATGGTTTGATTACATCCTGGAGTCTTTTCCAACCTCAGTGATCCTGTGATTCTATTCTATGATTCCAAGTTCCTTTGGAGGTCCTATGAAGTTCCTATGAATTTCCTATGGAGGTCTCATGCTGTTTCATGGCCTCCAGCCCTGGTTTATACATAATTTTCACAGTTTTACGACAGTGCAATGCTGACCCTGGTGATCAGCCCTGGTGGGTTGATCCAGGCTGGCACTGGCTCCATCAGATGTGGGGGAAAGTTCTGGCAGCTTCTCACAGAAGCCACCCTTGTAGCCCCCCAATACCAAACCCTCGCCAGCCAAACCCCAACCAATCTGCAGTAGCTGCTTTGGAGAGCTGAGGTTGGAGCATCACTGACCCAGGTTCCCCGTATTGCCTCAGCTTTGTTTTAATCTGTACTTAATGAACTGTTAATTGCTTATGCAAATCAAAGCAATGGAGACACTTAAAGTTTATTTATAATGTCTGAAACATTACGAAATCAATCATTCCAGCTTTTACAGCTCCCACTGTTCAATTGTTATTTAGATCTCTAACTTTTCATGTTATATTGCTATAACAGTTTATGTAAGAAGACAAATATGTTTTGATTTTATTTTTTATGTCAGCTTGCTGATTGGTAAAACATCTATGACAGTTGACATGGAAATCAGGGAGGTTTTGATTAGGCTTTTCTGATATGTAAATG
>JAWWLV010000005.1:4032599-4045554 GCA_035041135.1 Platyrinchus mystaceus
TTTTTTTAAAGTTCTATTTAAGGAACAGGAAATAGTATTCTATAGCAATTGAAGAAAGAACCTGAGCAAAATGTTCTTGCGAGTAACATGTATTTAAAGGAACTCTAAGAGAACTCTACTCTGTGCAGAAAGTTAGTGGAGAGACCCTTTAGTATTCACCGAGTATTTACACTGGGTTCTCACACAGTCTACCTTTGCTATAATATTTCAGAATTGCTAAAAGTTAGTCAGGAACCATGGCCAGACAGTAGAAAACTCAATAAAATTAGATTATCACCATGAACTTACAAGTGATTTCCTGTACCAGGTCCTTACACAGCAACATTGGGGCTTGCTCCTTGTAGCACGAATAGAGTGGGGAGGATGTGAAGTTTTGTGCCTGCTGACTTTGAGATGTCCTGGGTGGGGCTGGAAGGCAACACAGGGATAAATAGGATCACCATATCCCTCGAGATATTTTTTCTGTAAAGTATATCAGTAATTTTTTACCTGGTGCCCCTAAGAAAGCACCTCTGGGGTTGTAGGGAGCTTGGGATGCTGCAGGTCCCACTGCAGCACATGGGGCTTTTAGCAGCCCCTCCTGGGCAGGTATGGTCAGGCACTTAATGGCTGTGGGATTTTTCAGTAAGGAAGAAGCCCAGCTGATGATAAATTCAGCATGTGTCCTCTGTAGAAAAGACATAATTTGGACTCACTGGTTCGGATCAAGCATTTGTCTCCTTGGGCACAGAGAGCCCTGGCAGTGGTTTTCTGCAGGTACATCCCTCTTGAGCTTTTAAACTGAACTTAATTTATAGGGGCAGCCTTGATGTTTCCAAGAGGTGAGATACTGGTTAAAGTCCACAGAAGTTGTCCCTCGAAGAGTTAAAATTGATATTTTGAACTGGATGCTAATTAAAGCCGAATCTTTCCTAGTCTCAGTGTTTTGAGCCCATTAAGTTTTCTGAGGCGTTTCCAGAGTGCAAAACCAACCAGAGTGAAGAGAGTGGGGTCCTTGTTATCTTTCGGTTTTGGCCTCAAAGAGCCAACCTGATGTTTTCAAACAGCACGTTTGCTCTTGTGGACCATCTGCCATCTTCTGCAAATCCCACAGCTCTGGATCAAAGGACAAACAAAAAGCCAGGGTGGGGGAATTGGATCCAAACCTCTCCTGAAATGGGGAGGTGTGTCAGGAGGTTCTCGTGGCTGGTCTGTCTGCAGCCTTGGATCTCCCATTTGTGTTGTGCCCTGCTGGTATTTCTGTTCAGTTTGATGGAGCTCAAGGCTCTGTTAATTCACATGTTTTATCTTTGGAAATAAATTAACAGCTATTTTAGCAGTATCATGGTAAATCTGTAACATTTATTTTGAAAGGGAAAAGGAACTCAAAAGATTACCAGGGTGGCCAGCTGTGATAATATTACCTGCCTTGTAAAATGCCGTAGGTGACTTTGAAGATGTAAAGAAAATTGAGTATTACATTAACTTCCTTCTGATTTGCTAAAATTATTAATTCAGTATTGCCAACTATCAAATAAAGTAGGGTTATTCTTTTTTTAAGTATAAATGAATATTTATGATACACATGGCAAAGTACTTACTGCAAATCAATAAAACCTGTTTTGATTATGTCTGTAGCAGGGGTTGGAATGTCTTTTTTTGTTGTTTTTTTTTGTTTGGTTTTTTTTTTTTTGGTGTTTTCTTTATAACACAAGATTATAGTAGCCTGCATTCACATTCAGCCTAAATAGGCAGAAGAATGAGTACTGCATAGCAATTTGATTTTGTAATGGAATGGTTTTACCTTGGAGACACACAAGTTTTTTTCAATCCCTTTGCCTCAGTGCATGGCAGATTTGTGTTACATGTTACTCGGTGAGCAAAGACCATATTCACATCCAGAGCTGGTCAGTGGCAGAACTGGAACAAAACATTTTAGTGGAAAACATCACTTGCAATTTTGGAAATCTAATTCTCCCTTTTTCCAAATAGGTAGTTTTAGTGGTTTATCTGTTCTATATATACAATATATCTATAAATGTGTGTATATATATATATATATATATATAACACTAATGTCAGTGTTGGAAGGTGCTCTGGTTGGTTCCTCTGCATGCAGATGTTCTTTGGAAGGCACTTGCTGATTCAATTTACACTATTTTAAAGGATGCCATTGCTGGGAGAGCACTCCAGTGGAGTCAGTAGTTTTGTTCCTGCCACTTCAGTTCTGTTTTCTGACTCTTCCCAGAAGTCTGCGTTCCTGGGGGCTGTGGGAAGAATTGCAGGACTTGTTCTTGGAGGACATTGCAATTGCAGTGATTTAAGAGGATGCTGACTCACAGCTCATATTAGCAAAGCTGGAGTGGATGACACAAAACTGTATTTAAATCTCTTTCAGCTCTTGTGTTCAGGTTGGAACATTTAATTTCTCTGGTGGAGACGTGGCCTTATTGATTATTCATTATTCCTTAACCTTGACACACTAGAGCAGGGAGTAGAAAGAAAAGGAGGGAATGGACAGAAGCAACTATTATGCACCAGTGTAAAGATGGTTTTGGAATGGAGCCTTCCCAGTCAGAGGGGCTCACACCAGAAACCTGAAATCCTGCACTAACAGTGAGGCAGAAAAGGAATGAAACATTCACCCAGCAGATTAGGGAAATACAATTACCTGTTAGGGCAGAACCCTAAAGTGTTTTAACTCCAGGATTAATACAGAAATATATCTTCCAGTTCAAGTTCCCTGTTTATCAGGCTTGGGTAATGCACATTTCCAGAGCAAGGTGTAGTCACTGCTGTGGTCACCTACCTGCCCCTGCTCTGCTGCCCATGCTCTGCCAGTGATGCTTCCAA
Organism: Platyrinchus mystaceus; assembly: GCA_035041135.1. NCBI lineage: Eukaryota > Metazoa > Chordata > Aves > Passeriformes > Tyrannidae > Platyrinchus > Platyrinchus mystaceus. The sequence continues at coordinate 4,035,432 of JAWWLV010000005.1, forward strand.
CACAATGAGATCACTGTTGAAATTCCATTGCCTTTTGCATTAATCAGGAGCAGTTTGAAATCGTAAGAGCACTGTAGCATTTCTGTTAATCAATAACTAACTGAGCTATTAATTTTCTACTAGTATATTGTTCTTTAGTGTGCAGAGAGTGAAAACTTGTCGATTACCTGTACTGATCCCAACCAGTGCCCATGAGGGTCAGTGCAGAGATTTCCCTAGGCTTCAGTGAGTGTCTAGGGGTGCTCTGAGATGCCCCGTTTGAGGTGGTAAGAAAAGCAGGAACTCAACCCCCTGTCATCACTGCTGTTTTATCACTTAAAGGTTTTAAAAGCAGACCTAACCCAAATTAATACTGACAGCCTTGGGTTGTGTAATTCTTAGGCTTTTTGAAGACATGTTCTGACTTTATTTTCCTTAAAAGGCATTTATTGGTAAATTTGATTCAAAACTGCCTTTTAAACTAGGAAAAAAAATAAATGTGGCAACAAGAAAGCCAAAGAGGATCTTTTTACAAGGGCACAGAGTGACAGAACAGGGAGTATGGCTTCAAACTGACAGAGGGCAGGGTTAGATTAGAAATTGGGAAGAAAATCTCCCCTATGATGATGGTGAGGCCCTGGCACAGGTTGCCCAAAGAAGCTGTGGCTGCCCCATCTGTGGCAGTGTTCAAGGCCAGGTTGGATGGAGCTTGGAGCAACCTGGTCTAGTGGAAGGTGTCCCTGCCTGTGGCAGGTGTGTAGAACTTGGTGAAGTTTAAGGTCACTCCCAGCCCAAACCATTCTGTGATTCTGTGATGTGTATAGTCATTTTGGACAAACACTGCTGACTTTTCTTGGATCCAGGAAGTTACATGCTTCCTCTGCCAGGGATTGTCATTTCTAGAGCAGGAGGAAGAATGGGGACATGCCCACATTTTCATTCTCCTCCCAGTTCAGTGTGTCACTTTTTATGTACCCACCTTTAACATCTGCAACTGCCCAGAGGGGTCTGGCAGAGACCTCTGCTAGAGCCCTCACCCCATGTCCTTCAGCAGGGTGTCAGCGGGAAAATTCAACAGCTACAAAATTCTGCACTAGCAGGGCTCTGATAATGAGTTTAACAAATAATTAGCTGCAGTACCTCTTTGTTTTATTAAAATACAATAGTTGATGAACTTGCTATGCCACAATTAGGAGCTCATTAGCAAACAAAATTCAACGGTAACAAACACCTTAAGGGGATCTTTTTAGGAGCATTTAATGAAATCCTGAAATAAGAGCAAGAACTGTGAGGAAATGTAAATTTTCTTCCCCGAGTTGCTACACACCTCCTGCAGGACCATGGACAAGGCAGGGTCTGGAAGTCAAAACTGAAGCTCACTTTATTTGCCAGGGTTTGAATTCACTTACAAATTTTAGGCCTTTCCATGGCAGGAGGGGACTGGCACTGTATCCCTATTTTATTCTTGCCCAGTTAGCAAAATCTGTATAGTTTTCCTATTTTGTTGTTTAGTTTGAAGGTATTAGAATAAAGGACACATTCCTTTTGTTATTTTAAGATGAAATAGGTGTGGTTTTTTGTTTGGTTGGTTGGGGGTTTTTTGTTTGGTTTTGGTTTTTTTGGTATATTTTTCAGTCTCATTGAGGAAATAGTAATCCTAATAAAGCTGAAAAAATATTTCTGTGCTGCTCACAAAACAACGGGTGATACATTCCATGAATCCATGTACTCCACCAAAGAGTGTTTCAGATTTTTTGCTATTGTTTCTATACTTATTTGAAGATGTCATTTTCTGTGGTTAACTTACCTTGTCTCCAGAAATCCATCCCTCATTCTCTCCTTAATGGATAAAGCAATAGGACAAAGAGAGCTGGTTTTACCCTTGTCCTGAGAAATACCTTTTAGAAAATGATAATGGACTTCTAACAAATGAAAAAGCTGGTTATCATTGGGGAAAATTAATCTTTGCCTTGATTGAGAATACCTATGCCAAATTACAAGCTACGATATCCATCTGCTTGCTGTTATCCAGCAATATAGATTTATTGTGACATTTTGGAGGAGGAGTAAGAAAACATATGAGCAACTGCTGTGGTTCATTAGCCCTTTATTGGTGAAACATGGTGCTTAGTGATGTTAGAGGTGCACGAAAAGACAGTCCTTTGGCTGAAATCAGTACGATCGTTGCATTTATACAGCTGTGTAGAACATTCCCAAGGACAAGCTCACAGATGAGCTGCTGCTTTATGTTACTTGACTGTGAGGTGGTTCTTTCAGTTGAAACTGGAGTGATTCAGCCAGCAGCTCCAGAAGATGGGAGAAAATGTTGGGGTATATCCAGAGCCCCTGCTCAGGAGACCAGACTCATTCATCCCAGTGTCAGATGGATAAAACAACCTCATCTTTCCCACAGCTCTTTTGCCACCAGAGCTGGAGAGGGAGGCTGGCATCTCCTGCTCCTTCAGAGCCAACTGGCACACCCAGGGCAGCAAAGAAAGCACCACTGGGACAGTGTCTCCCCTCATATTTCTAATTTAGTCTCTTACTCTGGCTGTCACCATCAGAAGCCCTTTGTTTGTGGCAGGTGTCTAGGAAGGAAAATCCATCTGTGTTGTCACTTTCCTTTCTCACAAGTATTTATTTTTGGTCCACTCTGGGGGGCTCTTCCATGGATACAAGCACATAGGCTGTTGATTTATTTCCAGTTAAGGGTCTCAGAGTCAGGATGTTAAAGCCTTCTAAGCCAACTCCCTTTTCATATGGGAGAACCTTTGGAAATGCACTTTAGGTTTATGACACTGGCTTGGCTTAATTTAATTTATGGTTCACTTAACCGATTATTCAAAATACCAGATGTGACAGACAGTAGATTCAGCTGAAATATTACCTCACAGGCATGTTCAACACATAGAATCTACTCTCCATATGTGTAGGTACGGAATGTCCCCCATCTACATCCAAGAGCAATCAATTTGGTTTTGAAAGGATAGTGAGGTTGAGTGGGAGACAAGGTCCCTTATTTCTCCTGTACCCTTTGTAGCAGCTGATGTGAGAGTCTAACCAAGGCTCTGTTGCGTGAGAGAAAACGTGAACTTCTAAAAAGGCCAGAGGCAAAGGATTTGTCATGTGTAAAACATTTGTTGCTAAGTATTTGCTGATGTTAGGCTAAGTAATTCTTAGCAACTGTAACAGGCACAGTGAAGTCAGACAATAAAACAGTGGCAGAAATGTGGAACATCCCACTTTTTCAGAGAGTGTGTCTTCTGATGGCTGGGATGGTCTTTCTAAAGTGAGAGGTTGGACACAACAGTGTTGGTTAAAAACATGTGTAGGTCACAAATACTTGCTGACTTTATCATAGAACCCTAGACTGGTTTGGGTTGGAAGGTCCTTAAAGCTCATCTCATTGCAGTCCGCTGCCATGGGCAGGGACACCTTCCGCTAGACCAGGTTGCTCCAAGCCCCTTCTAACCTGGCCTTGGACACTTCCAGGGATGGGGCAGCCACAGTTTCTCCGGGCAACCTGTGCCAGGGCCTCCCCACCCTCACAGGGAAGAATTTCTTCCGAATCTCTAATCTAAACCTGTCTTTTGTCCATTTAATGCCATTCCCCCTTGTCCTATCACTCTAGCCCTTATCCAAAGCCTCTCTCCAGCTCTCTTGGAGAGTACTGGAAAGGGCTCTAAGGTCTTTTGAAGTCTTTTCGTCTCTAGGCTGAACAGCCCCAGCTCTCTCAGCCTGTCTCCATAGCAAAAGTGCTCATATGGTCATTGGTCACTCAAACCTTGAGCTGGGCTAAGATGCAGGTTCTATGAGAGCTGGTCCTTGGAGGTGGCATTGGCCATCAGGTATGAACAGAAGAGTCACAGCAGTCTGTTGAGGCCTCCCTCCCTTTGTATCTCCACTGCATTTGTCCTTTGGAGCAGGATGATACATTTAGTCAAAACAAGAGCAATGGAGACATGATTAACTCTAGGAGTACCTGTAGTTCAGGGAAAGAAACTGTGCTTCCTTTGGAGAACATCAGATGCCCATTATCAATGCTTTTGAAGTTTATGGTCTGAGGTTCCCTCATGCTGGGGCAGGACCTAGTTAGGGCACTCATATAGACTTTAACTATTAAAGAAAGATTAAAAATTAAACTTTCAATAATGTAAGAACCTGAACTTTGAACTCCCATGTGTCAGTGGAATGTTAATCTGATCTCAGCAGTACCCGATAAAGTCAATCTGTCTTCCTCGCCTAGTTAATTTTTAATCGTTTCTATGGATAGAAGGGCTCTGGATGAGACTAAGAGGAGACTGCCTTATCACAGCCCTGCATCCCAGTATGGAATGGGGAACAACATGAACCAAAGTTCTCTCAGTATTTATATTCTGTATTACACCCCTGTGTTTGTTTATCCAAGACTTGGTATGTAGGCGTGTTCTCTCAACTGGCACTCAAGGGTAATAGTACACAAAAAAATCTGCTTGTGTGCACATGTTCACAGGATACTGTCAAGCTGTTAATGGGAACAGTATTTCCTAGGTCTGCAGCAAATGTTTTTAGCAGTGCTAACTGGGAAAGAGGATTGATATGTTCAAAAACAAAACTGCTTTTAGCACCAGTTCTGGGGTGACTCAGTGGTATATCCTGGGGTGCTTCTCTCTAACTTCATAGAAATATTTAAAATTAACTTTTAAAGCATTATTTTTAACATAATATTTTGATTTCACTTTTAGTAAATTTTGTGATATTTCTGTTGTTCTGCATCAACACTGCAAAGCATGTGAGGGTGTCAAGATTGATGGCTTGTGTCAGCACAGCATAGAATGTGCTGAATTTTACCATTGTTTTAAGGGGAGGGAACTCAGAAATTTTAGAGCTCATCTCATTACATGGACAGCCCCAATTTACAGTGCTGAGACAACAGCAAGCCCAGGCTCAGGCTCTTGGTGAACCAGGGCCACTTGAGCCAAAACCTCTCTTAGACCTTCCTTGCTGTGCTATTCTCTCACTGGTGGGAGGCAACAAGGTAACTCTGTTAGTGTCACTGATGTTTTTTGTGGGTCCAGGCAGATTCCATGAAGAAACCACTGAGGTCCCTAAAGGGGAAAGTGTGTTGCTGATGGCCAAAGGATCTCAGCAGAGAAAAGTGGGAGTTAGGGGGTCCCCAGGTGGCTGCAGAAGGGGAAATGTCTTCCCTGTACCTTTAAACACAAACTTCATAAACATCTGTTTGTGGGCTTCCAGTACATGAAGGGAGTCTACAAGAAAATAGGAGGAACTTTTTAGAAGAGCTTGGAGTGACAGAACCAGGGGGAATGGCTTCACACTGAAAGAGTTGGTTTAGATTGGATATTAGGAAAAAATTCTTTGCTGTGAGGGTGGTGAAGCCCTGGCACAGGTTTCCAAGAGAAGCTGTGGCTGCCCCATCCCTGGAAATGTTCAGAGTCAGATTGGATAAAGCCTTGAGCAGCCCAGTCTAGTGGAAGCTTTCCCTGTCTATGACAGGGGGGTTGGAATGAGATGAGGTTTAAGGTCCCTTCCAACTCAGGCCATTCTATGATTCTGTGATTTGTGTGACTAACCAGTGATGAAGTCCAAGCTGTGGCAACTGAAGGGCTCTCAAAACCTAACCCCAGTTAATTATCAGTTTGTAGAAAAACGCTGGATCAGCAAGGAAACATATAAAAGATTAGACAAGATGCTGTAGATGCAACACAGGGAATGGATCACTGGATTCATTCACTTCTATCACTAGATTACCCCAACATGTGCATAACTTATTTATACAACTGTAACCTGGAATAACATTGAATTGCCAAATTTCTTTCCCAAGATATAGGGTGCATAGAACACTTCTGTTTGCCTGGTCTCAGATCAACCCCACCATGCCTGTCCATCCAGTGCCCTTTAGGGGAGCTAATTCTGTCTGGCAGTGTTGGAGGTGACAGCTCTGTGGAAATAATTAGCAGAAATGCAAATCAACATTAGTACGTTTTTTAATACTCCATGCCTGGAGCTGTGCTAAACTTAGCAGCAATGAATAAACAGCATCACTGTACCCCTCCTTGAAAGGACAAAGAGCCTCCTGGTATTTGGGATGTCTCTGGTACATTTGCTATCTCAGTGTAGCCAACCTTGAACATTTAATAATGTGAGGAGGCCCTCAAAAATTAGTGAGATTAATAAATGTTGAGTGTTTTTATTTCTGAGCCTTGAAGGTGTACTTAGCTAACGTCTTTAAGCTTTTCTTTGCAACTGAAAAGCTGGGAAATTACTCCTGCTTAATGACAGCGAGATTCTCATGTAATCACCTTATTTCAGGAGAAAGACTTTTAAATAAACTCCAGGAGACTCATGATAAAATAGCAGGAACTGGCAATGCTGAAATATGAGCCTCTATCGTTAAACCATTCACTCTTAATTAGTTTTTATTTGCAATATTGACAGCTAATCTTCTCTCTCTATTATACATGTAAGACTTCCAGTGATTGGCACTGTACAGTATATAAGTAACTGAAGACATAATTTGGTCATCTCCACATAAGATTTCCAACCCGCACAGGACTTTAATAAAATTAAGGTGTATAAGACATGTGGCCAAACGTCAGTAATTCCCGACCTGACCTTGATTTCCCCTGATTTAGAGAAAATGAGAGACTTATGGGACCAGTGACTGGATACAGCCCAGTGGCCTGGCTCAAAAAAAGTGGTGGATGGTGGAATAATTGTATGTATCTTTCAACACCATCCAATTTTTGGAAAAAATAAATAAATAAACAGGCAAATAAATAAATTTTTGTTTCAACAAGGTGACATTTGCTGATGTTCATTAATTTAGGAGAGACTGATTTATGCATGTTTAATCTTCACTAATGATGACTCCAGGGCAAGAAATGAAAATAAGTTCTGTTAATAATACGTGTATATATTATTAACACCTTTACTGATGGAGATGGGTCTTTTCGTGGTAGACAAATGTAGAAGCGATTTGTGGAAGATCTGAATGACTCAGGGCTGTCAGAACCTATCTCTCTAACTTATTGAAATATGGAGAGAAGGAATATTTGGACAGTAAAAATTCTCAGCTGATCAACTGTCATGCAAAACTTGTATGAAACCTACAAGTAAATACAATAAGCAGCCCAATTCCTTATGTTTTGGGGTGCTCTATAATAATGAAATGATGTGTATTAATGATACTATTATACTCTGATTATGGCTGGCTTCTCCTTTTGCCATACAAATACTGAGAAGGGCAATCCCTGAATTCAGTCCACATGCTGACAGACAAAACTTATTGCGAATATTAAGGTGCTTGGTCTAATCATCCTGCAATTTTTTTTGTGCAATTTGCTCGATCAGGGAGTTGGAATTCCCTCCTAGCTGTTACAGATTCAAGCATTTATGCAAAATCCTCCAGTCTGGAGATTTACAGTGGATTATCTACAAATATTTGAATACATTAGTGCAGTCCTTTAAATGCATTCCTTGTATTTACATACAGAACAAATAATAAGTGTCTTGAATGACAGCACTGTAATTCCATCAAGGAGCTCATGTCCTGAGAAACCACAGGAATAAAGCACAAAGAAGCCCATGTGTTTGGTGGAGTTCTGCCTGGAGTTACAGATTCACAACTTGGATTTCTTTTTTTGTGGGTGGTTGGTTTTTTTTTTGGTTTTTTTTTTAAAAAACAAAAAACAAACAAACAAAAAAAAAACCAAAAAACCCCACAAAACCCTACAGTTTTATAAATTGTGGAGCTGACGTTGCATTTGGAAGAGGGAAGAACCGGAGAAGAGTGGGGGTGGCACACTCTCCTCGCCCACTTCTACCACAGGAAAAAAAACCGGGTATTTTCCATTTCCATCACTGTAGTAGCCCATCAGAGAGAAAACACTGAATTCAGGTTGTTGATGGGGCAAGGAAAAGTTTGCTGAGATCGATGGGGGGAGTTTGAAGAGCTCCTTTCCATCTGATCTATCTGGTCTAAGAACAGGTTATCTTGTACCCGTGGCTATTTTGGAAGCTTATACTCTTTGTGTTGACTGACATGACTGCTGTACTCGTGCTCAGACACAGATAATCACAGTACATCGGTGGGGGGGTGATGTGGGAAGACCAGCCTGGGCTTGGTTTCTGTTCCACATCTTCCTCCTGGAAGGGAGGGAGAATAAAATCAAACCCAAAGACTTGCTGGCTTTCCTCTGTAGTAAGAGAGATGGGTTCCTGCTGATCCCAGAGGTAAAGCCCTAATAGTTTCCATGGAATAGTCAATTATCTGTTTCATTGCACAAGCCAATATCTTTTCTCAAAAAGATGTATTAGAGTGTTTAGCCATTCAAGTGATCCATCTGGCTGAGCATTTGGAGATGCTCTTTAACTTGATTTATCAGGCCCAGAAGTGGTGTCCTTGATAGCTCTGGGCCTGTGTGGGACTGTCCATGCACCTGATTCGTAGGGACAGGGCTGGTGACCTTCAGCTCCTGGCAGGAGCAGGGCCTGTGCCATCACATCTCTCAATCAGAACAGCCTTATTGCACAGTAGTGGGATTTAAAAATTGCTGTTGCAGATGAGGGCTGAGGGGCCACCAGGTGCTTCCAAGGAAAATGCAAGAAAGCCCCCAGGCAGCAGATCCCTGATAAGACATCATCTTTTTCTCCAGCAGAATCTGCACCTAAATCCTAATGGAGTCTGGCTAAACCCCTGAGGCATGAGATTATGTATCGCCTTTAAATCTCCTCTACTTATAAAATACACATTACAGCTCCAGTATTCCCGTTATCCCATTTCCATCAGGTATCATCTCTGGCACAGTGAAGATGTGGCACAGTTCAGTCCCTGGGGAAGTCACTTTCCTTGTGTTCTCATCCTGTTGCAGCAGGTTCTGCGCTGATCCAGCTGCATGGGAGAGGGTGGCTAAGCTCCACTGTAAACCAGGGCATTGGGATTGCAGCATATCTGGGTCAGGCATCATCAGCAATTGTTGGCAGGCATGTGGTGAGTTGCAGCCCCAGAGCCTTGGAGTGCAAAGGGGGAGGGAAACACCCCAGGAAGGTGCTGGCTCTGTGGCAATGACCACAGGGATGCTCAGGGTTGAGGTAGGACCCAGCTGACTGCCAGGCACTGGGAATGGCTGTGACACAGGAGCAGACAGAAGAGGACAATATCTAATGTTTACATCCTCAAAGTGAATTTCAAGGCAAAAACATTTACTGTAACACAAGTAAATGAAATCAGCGGTGTAATATTTTAATTACTAAAAACGTAAGGCAAAGTTCTACATATTTTTCTTCATGGCTATCATCCAGCTTTACAGGATAAATTCTTTAAAGGTAAATTATTAAATTAAATTAAACTTTGGTTCCCACTTGCTGGGGTTTAAAACTGAAAACTGCCACTTGGCAATGATTTATTCTTCTCTCCCCTTTTTTTAAAGTGAGGATTGCAACAAAGTTTAAGTATGAATGCATTTCTTAGTGAGTGGAGTTATATATTTAGTATAATTCAAAACAGATTGTCTACTCAAACATTGTTCATTAAATGAACTGTCTGCAAGTGTGATTTACAGTGCAACGTGGTCATGGGAATGTCTGTGTGTATTTAATAACTGCACAGTAATAGCTTATTGGCAGGAGTGGTAATTCGATTTTGGAGTTTTATCTTATTTTTGAGTTTCTGGACCGTGAAATTCTGCTGTCTGACACACTTTTCCATTGCTTAATCTCCTGAGATTTGTGTAAAGAACAACAACTTTCCTCCTTACTGAAGACCCAGTGCCCTGCTGTATATTTTTTATTACCACCCCCCCGTGCGGCTACTCACAGACCCCCATGTCACATTTATGGGCTCGGTACTGCAATATAAAATGCAGTAATAGACCAAAATATTGACATTTAATGATCTAAGATGTCCAGTCTTAGAGAAGATAAAATCTTCCAGTATTGCCAAGTGCAAAAATTTTCAAGGATCATTTTCTGCGTTATCTGTTGTGTTCTGTGTTTAACTTTTTGAGCTTTTCTATTGATTCAAAGTCAAAACTCTCTTATTTAATGTACTTAAAGAACTAAACCAGTAATTCTTATTGCACACAGAGACTTGTAAGTGTGCTCTCCTCCTTATGGCTTGCAATTTTGGCAGGTTAGCACCTGA
>JAWWLV010000005.1:4057756-4087025 GCA_035041135.1 Platyrinchus mystaceus
AGATGAGGTTCCTTGGTCACTTTGTTCCATAGTTCATTCTGATTTCACATCAGCAGTTGATAATCTGTTGAACAATATAATGTCTGTCTGGGTTGTCTTGAGTATATGGTAGTGCCTGAGGCAGGGCCATGTTACTCTTCTAAAACTGATGAATTCTGATAGCAAAATGGAGGAATTAAGATTCATGAGTGCTTTATTAGCTGGCTTCTCCTTGAGCAGTGTAATCCATACTGATGTTGGCTTTCATCATATGGAACAAAAGCTTTTGTGGTTACCATATTTGCTTTTCTTACATCAACAGTCTGTCTGCATTCAGTGCTCCATGCACCCTGTGACTACTTTGCAGTGTGGTAGGAAATGTGTAATGAAATGCTGACCAGAAGGGGAGCCTGGAAATATTAGCGAGACTGTTACATTATGAGGTTAGAAAGGGAAAATAGTAAGAAAAAAATACTGTGATCTTTATATAGCGTTAATCATCTCAAAGCTACTTGAGATCGTTTTTGGCTCCTTTTAACTTCTTGGAGTTGTGAAAATGTTAATTTTCACAATGTATCTCAGAGGGAGACCAATGAGTTTCTGGACTATTACATGTTGTTAAATTGCTTATATTTGCTAAGCATAGAGATGCATAATGCTGACAAGGGACAGGCTACAGCTGATATTTTGCTCTACAAAGTTCTCAGCATGGACAAGTAGCTTTTGCAGTTCCTGTGAGAAGTCTGACTTGGTTCAGCTCAGCACTGTCAGATTGTTTATCTCAAGGGAACTGTCGGTGAGACCGACATCTTCCATTATTGCTTTCCTAGTGTTAAATTTGATTTGTTCTCTTACCTAGTTCTTGCTACAGAAACTAATCATGCCCCGATTTACTTCCCTTTTTTTTGGTTACACAACCATTTGGAAAGAACATTCCGAATGATCTATTCAGCTTCAGACTGGCACAACTCCACTAAAAGGATGGAGTCATTTAAACTGCTCTTTTATCTTCTTCTCTCTCTCTTTTTCTCTTCAGGTTACTTAAAACATCAGCCAGAAAAATACTACTGCACCATAATTACTGGAAATAAAAGTTCTATTTAAAATCATGTATCATGCTAAGCATTAATTTTCAAGAATTGTATAAAACAAATCCATGTAGATGGAGAAATGGGGGGAGGAAAAGGGGGCAGTGGCAAAACTGGGGTACAACTGTGTGCAGAAACCGGGTTCTTTGAGTCAACAGCTGAACTGGAAATGGAGTTGGAGGGAAAATTGTGGGAATGAAATGGAATCTGTGTTGTAATAAAATTTACTATTCAGTACATCAGGAAAAAAATGTACCACTAACAAGTCAAACCACCCATATTTATGGCTAATACTGACAAGAAGGAAGTTGCTATTAGAATAATTTGAATGACCTTAGTGGAATAAGGTCACTCTTCCCATGACTTCCATGACTCTTTGTAATTGTGTGCTACGTGTGATTTTCTGAAATATAATTACTTAACCCAACATACATATGTCTTAAAATTATCCTCACTTACCATTTTTTGTCCTTATTAGTTCAAATAATTTTCTGATCACTTTAATTTTTTTCTGTACCAACATAGTGTTTTTTTTCTGTGATATGTTTCCATCTGAACTACAGATTTTTGAAAGATCCTGCCTGTCTGAAATTCTGTCATGGTAAAACCATGAGTGCTGCTTAAATTGCTAAAATATGAATTCACAAACATGGGTGTTCTGAATGCATCTTGCACAGCCTTCAGCATGGGTCATTTTTGTTCTGAAGGGCACAGGACAAGCAGAGTAAGGTTTAAGGCAAAGCATGAAATGGTAACATCATTAACAAAGGAAGCCTGTTAACTCATAGGTTTGAGAGGGAGTAGCTATTTTGGTTCACTTATCCCTATAGATTTATTGGCAAATGCAATCTAATCATTGCTTGCAGTGCAGTTCCAAAAGGGAAAAAAAACCCCCAGCATTTCAGAGCTCAACTTTATTTTAATAGGTTAGACTGGTGCAAATCTGTGTGATAGTGTTTCAGATGAAAGGACCGAGATCTAACAAGTCTCCATTCTGTCAAACTAGAAGGGACATGACCTATTATTTTTGACACAGAAGGGAAGTAATCAAATATTTAGGTCTTTTGTTTTCATTAACCAGAACAGGAGGATAAAAAATAGATACCAGAATATTCCTTTGATTTGCTTCAAGAGTAAGTGAGGCATAGCTATTCATTCTTCTTCATTTTCTTTCAAAGATGAAAATCAAGAGTAGTGCTGTCCTCCTGGAGTGTGCTCCAGTTTGTTGTGGTAGGAGCATTTTCTCTGTCAGCTTAAAGTGTCCGTATAGAGCACTTTGTCTCTCTCTGTCTCTCTTTTATTTATATGAATGGTTTTTCAGCAGAAATAAGTGCTTAAGTGCTAACTTTTTTTCCCCTTGAAGAGAAGATGAACTGCTTGTCAGTGTGTACAGACAATGGATGAAAAACAAACAAAATTTGTTTCAGAGGTATTTTCATTTACACATTCTCAGAGCTTGATGTGAAAGTGCCTTTAAAAACACCATAAACACACTGGCTGTTATGCTTTAAATGAAGACTGAAATTCTCTGCTTTCCAAGAGAGCCATTTCAAAGAGTGAAACTTAACAATTCCATTGATCCTTCCGCAGGAGGGTGTTTTATAAGGATACCCTGATTCCCACTGTAGAGGTGGAAAAACAGAGAGAGATAGGCAGAGATTTTTGCAAGGCAACATACCAGAGGGCAATGGCAAATCCAGGAGCATAACCCAGGTCTCCTGAGTCACAAATGAGAGGTGGTTAAAGTCTTTACAGAGCAGAGTCTGGGCCATAATGTAAGGATTTATGCAGGGACTGCTGGGATGCACACTGCAATATGATAATCGTTGGAATGGACAATTGTCCCACTGGCTGTCATTGAATGATCCTCCAGTACGATTTGTCTGCTCAGCAAAGAAACTGTAAATGAACTCTTGTTTTTATTCCTTTTGTTTTGAAGGCCTTTTTAACTGGAGAAATTATCTTTATGATGTCAGGAGGGAAAGATTAACCCAGCACATTCTTTCTGAAGGTGAAAAAACATGGAAAATTGCCTTAAGAAAATTACAGACTGTGTCCTGTTAAAAAGCTATTAATGCCTAAGGTGTCAGGGAAAAAAAAGCATTGAAATTTCAAATATATTGGATGATTTTTCCTTGGCATTTAAAGGAATGAGTGTATGCTGATTATTTTCTTACTCAGATTGGCTTTTGTAGCTTTGATCCAATATTTCTTCATTATGTGAGAATTAAGCACTGCAGAAATGTACACTGTTTTCTTTCTGCAAGATATCCTGGACAGTTTCTCATGAACAGAGAATTCAGTGGCTTACAAGTCATGTAATTAGAGGATTAAAATGTAAGTGTAACAGGAATTCTGAGACTCAGGTAACAGCTGGAATGAGCAGGTTTTCTTTGCAATGTCTCTAGGAGGTTGTCAGAAATAGGATTCATCTTACCAAAGGTGTAAATCCTGGAGCTAAGGAGTTTTCTTTCTGCATGCTAGAGGGAAGTAGCTGCTTGATTTAAGTCATGGTTATGTGACTGTTGCAAGAGAAGAAAGTTTCTATATAGATCCAAAGTGTATTTCATATAATGCTTTGTGATTTGTTTCAAAACTCTATCTTGCACTCAGAAGCAAATCAGGTTCACTGTAAAAAAGATGGATGTTTTAGAAGACTTTCCAGAACAGCCCACTATTGGTTTGGACTATCTAGTTGCAGTTTAAATCTACTATCCATGAGAAAGCGAGGGAGAAACCTTGGAATAAAGGTATTTTAAATGTCTGCCACTGATGCTATTTTCTGATAAGCTGTCCTTCATGCTCAGAAAAGATGGAAGGTTGGAAGTCCTTTTCTCTCTCTCGGACTGAAACCAATAGCACCAAAATGTTGCTGTATTTGAAATGTATTTGAAAACTAAGTTGAGGAAGAAGTGCTGAAGAATTTATTTTTTTTTTCAGTTTTGTACCCTGGCACCGTAAAAAACATGTTTCTCTGTGTGAGGAGAAACAGCCACTTGATAACTAGGGGCATGTAAGGACAAAGAATCAAATCTGGATTTACTGGGTTGCATCTTTGCTGACCCTGTTGACTCTGGAGCAGAGGGACAGAACCAACTGCCAGCAGTTCACTTCCATTGCTTCCAAAGCTCCTACCCTCAGCTGAGGTACACTGACTGACTGTGGGTGTCTTCGAAGCTGAGTGCAGCAGCACAGCTTACCCTGACATTGGGCTGAATTCTGGTTTTGTGGTAGATGAGGAGCATAAGTACCACTGCCTCTTTGATTGCTTCCTCTGGAGGAGGCAGTAACTTAAACTGCTCTAACTGTAGCTCATGCCTTTAGGCAGGTCTCTGTCTAGACCCATAATTGTTATGTTCTAGTCTTCAAACCCTTCTCTGCATGATCTCCAGTAAAAGAAGACACACGAATATAATGATCTACATGATAATGATCTACATGTGTACATAGCCAAATTCTTCCTTTAATTGTGTTAGTACAACCCATCTATTGAGTGCAGTAAATGCAGGGTGAGCTCTGCCCTGGCACATTTTGATATGGGCTGCTGATTAGCCCACAATACATATTTCACTTTATCACCAATAGGACCTTAACCTCACTTAAAAAGAATAATGACAAAACAGCCCAATTATCTGTTCCCAGAGAAGAAGTACATTACCGAGGGGGAACCAAAATTACCCTTTCTGTAAAAACAGCCCAGTTCTCTATTACATTTGCATTAGAAAAGGGTCTGAGATTAGGTTGCCTTTGTGTTAGGCACTGTATGAACGTGTAACAAGAAATAGGTCCTGGCCCAAAGAGGTTACAGTGTAAATTAGACAGAAGTGGAGAGAAAGGCAGTGCTTTTATTCATTTCCTGAGGGGAAAGAGTGTGTTACATAGCAGGAGTGCACAGAGTTAGCTCTGAATGAGCTACAGAAGTTCAGATACATGTATTATACTGCCAAAAGGTGAGGCACAGAGTGATTTGGTTATTTCACTTCTGGAATTGAGACCCTGGGACACCCGAGTGATATGTAGACATAAGCACTCATTTGGAACTTGCTTAGGTTTCTAAACAGAGGTAGCGTTTCAAAAACATTTAAACTGATTAAAACGCTGCACTGTTATTCTACCTCTGTGTCCCGTACTGGGGGGCACAGAGCCCCAAAACCTCAGGTCTGTGGTCATGAGTTAGGTACCCCTGCATTAGGTGTCCCTGGTGCAGAGAGAAGTATGTGCCAGGTGGGACTGCCCACAGCAGTGGACAGTGGGAATCCTGATTCCTGGGCAAACCATTAAATGGGCTATTGGGAAGCAAGGGCATTGGAGGATAAAACATCTTAGTGGCAAGGAATCAATATTTTTCCCCAAAAATCTGTTTTGTCAGGAATTTGCTGATGAACATGGCTAAAAGCCAAGCTCTGACTGTTTATCAAGGGAAGTTCCTAAGGGGTAGACAGTAAAGGGAAGCTGGGAAGAAGCCAGAGATGTGTTTGGCCTCCTGTCTGTGTCCTGTCCCCCCTGCCAGGGCCCTCTCTGGGTCCTCTCATGTCACTCAGTGGGCCCCAATGCAAAGCAGAGCTGCCTTCATCTCATGGTCTTGTCCTCTGCACCCTGGTTTGCCTCCCACTCAGGGGATTAGGTTAATAAATTACGGTTTGTGCTAGAACAACAGCACTGATTCTTTCTTTCTTCCTGTTTTTCCTTCTCCCCATCCCAACCCCTTTTCTCTCCCCTTTTCTCCCCTTTCTGTGTTCTGGCTGAATTTCCTTGCCTTACATTGGCTTTTGTATTGCTGGGAGGATAGTACAGCCCTGAAATAATCATTCATTTCAACACCTCCATACCTCTGTCTCTAGTTTGAGATAATTTTTCTGACCTGCAAGAATGAATCCTGACTATTCAGTGGATTTCACTTTTTTTCTTAACATACAGTTGTTGCTCACATCTGTCCTTTTTGACTATCTTTTTTCCCTTGACAAATCCATGGGTGGAATCCTGACTCCTATGAATTTATTGGCAAACATGCCAAGGGCTCACCTCACGTGTTTGGTAAAAGACCTTTCATAACTGCTACAGGAAGAGCTGCCCTTAAACAAGAGCTCTGAAGAGCCTGGAGCGCAGCCAAATGGAGAAACAAGGTTGTTATTGGCATGATTTTAATCATGATAGACAATTAGCAAAGCTTAATTATATTGAGAAAGAAAATCAGAGCAAGTGGCAGTAATGAATTTTCGTAGTAAATCTCTTGTGCTTCAGAATAAAACTAGCTGACCTATAAATACAATGAAATTAGAGGAGGTGTTTGCCCATAAGGCCCAGCTCTGTGGTGCTTGGGCTGTGAGTGTGGCCCCTTCTCCGAGTCCCTTCTTAAACATCTTTCTCTCATGCAGCATTAATCCTAGGAACAGCATTGCAGTTTAGCCATTTAGATGACATCCAGTGTCAATAGGCAGCAAGAGGAGCTTTTTTTTTTTTTTCTGCAGCTCAACTTGATAGTATTAGAAGTTAATAGGCTTATAGAGCCAAGGATTTTTAAAATACTGCCGTTAGCTAAAATAAATATTATTTAGAACTTACTAAGTGGGTTATTTTTTAATATTGTGAAAGTCTGAATGTTTCCAAAGGAATTTCTGGCTACAATAAAAATACTAAATTGAGTACTATCAGCCTTGGAAGATTTCAAAGAAGATTTCTCATGTTTGTGTTAGTAACCCATAAGTCTGATACTTGGAGAGTGAAAGCATCTGGCTTAAATCGAATGCTATTTAAATCATTAAACCTTTTAGTAGCGCCATAATAATGGAGCCTATAAAACAAAGAAGCTTCTGGTGAAAGCAGGGAAACCCCTGTGGGTAGTTTTGTGTTGGATATCTCTAAATGCAAACTGTGCTCTATGGACGTATGAGTGATTCTTTCTCCTCCTTGCTTTGAAGCCCAGGAGAGCAAATTGCATATCCCTGGCCAAAGACAAACAGGTAGGTACCCCTCCTGTGAGTGGTGCCATGAACCTGTAGTGTTCTTGAGACAAGTCAAACCTGCTCATCTAGATTTCCAGGGTGCCAGCTGACTGAGGACAGGGTGTGTCTCTGCTCCTTGTGCTGAGGTTTGAAAGCTGGAGTCTTTGGTTCATTAATTAATCGAGTCTAGGAGCCTGAGTGCATCTACTGGAAGGACCCATCTGTTCCAGGGGTGTCAGTGCTGTGTGGAAGCTGTAAGCTGTACCAATTTGCTCCCCTTGCATAAATGAGGATTGCTATTTTCCGGGTATTTACATACGCACAACTTCGTTCGCGAAGACTGGCCATTTACCTTTACCTTACATACGCACAGGACCGCTATTTCAGTGGGATGAATCCAAGGAATGAAGTTCATGGGGTGCACTGGCAGCATCTGCGCCCCAAGCTCTCTGTTCTGCTCTTGTTTGTGAATCACACTTCTCCTGACTGAAAGATGAGAGGAGATGTCTGTCACTGACACGCTAATTCCCACAGCTCTACATACTCCTCTGCAGTTTGCAACACAGCTGGGTGCATAAAGAGGGCTGTGCTGGTCCCCACGGTCATCCAGCATGAATGAACCTGAACTGGGATCACACTTCCCTGTCTTTTGGGAATGGTCTTCATGTTGGTGTCCCCAGGGTGGGTACCGAGTGCTCAACCTGTTTGAAACCAGAGAAAAAGCAGGAAAAGTACATTTGTGGTTTGTTTTTTTTTTTTTTTTTTCTGGCAGTCGTGAGGATGTGCTGCGTTCTTTACTGCTTCAGATTGCCTTTTCTGTTAAACTCAGATTTGAGTCTCCATGACAAGTCACCATTGATAAGGTCTGTACAAATTTAGATTGAACTCAGATATTCAAATCCAAGAAATTTCACATCTGGGGCTTTACTGTGGAACTCTTCTCAATTTGCCTTTTTTACTCTCGTCTCCAGACTGTGAGCAGATGGGAGTGAAGGTCTGCTCGTGCTGCCCTTACTAACAGAGATCCTAATTTTGACTGGCAAGTCATATTTCCCCAAACAGAGGAGAAAACCTGAGAGAGCATCTCTTTCCAAACCATTTCTGAAACCCAATTAACTTACTGGAATAATCCCTAACTCTCCTTGTTAGACACTCCTGTGCCTACACAGAGAAACAGAGTGGGATTCTTGTTTTTGTGGAAAGGCTGCCATGTGAGTAGTGACAAACAAGTTCTTGCCTGTGGAAAAATCTCTTACAACTGAAAGAAAAATGTTTTAGCATTTCAAATAGCTAACGCTCTGAGATCAAGTGAAGTTCTTTGCTTTAGGAAGTGAAATGAATCTGTTTGACGGGATATTTTATTAATTGATTTTAAGTTTTAGTAGTTTAGTTTTATATTTCCCTTAATATTGTAGTATCATAGGAATTTGTGATAATGTTATTGGGATTATTACATGCAAGTCACTAATAGCAGAGAAGATGTAAAAATTCATTAACATCATTGAATTTAGAGCAAAATTAAGTCAACCTAGTTATGGGTGATTTGTGTGTAGCACTATCTAAGCTGAAATAGCTCAAAGCCTTTCATCTGCATCTTGTTGTGTTACAGAGACAGCAGGATTTCAGTTGTGAAATCACTTCTGCTCTGTCTTACACCACAGAAAATTCTATGGAACTACCCAAGATCAGCAATGGACTTGTAATATGCAGCGTATAACACATATTTTCCATCTGTGGTTAAGAACATAGAGAAAATGAAAAAAGTCTCATTTTTACTATTTGCTGAAGGCAGAATCATATAATTAATAAGAGGGACAGGTTGATAAGCTGTCAGCTTGATAAAGGGGCTGCTTGTTGCTATCTTTTTTTGCAGTCCCTGTTCAAGGGCCCAAGTTCTGAAAACAGAATTAATGATTAAATGATGAAAGCAAGCAAGAAAGGAAAATATGTATACAGCTCCCTACATCATCCTTAGCTGGACTGTTACAGCTTCACTTGGTCCTGTGAAGCTATGCCACTGTTTCTCCAGCTGAAAAATTACATATCAGGGTGTACCAAAAGCACACAAATATCTGGGGTAGCACTTAATAAAGTCATCATTTGCTCTGGTTAGTGAATTTAGTCCCTCTGAAGTTATTGCACGGGCACCAATTCTCTTTCTATTAAGTTTCTTTACATAAGGCTGGATTATTTAATTGCAAAGAAAACATTCACTCACTGGAAGTGTGTGCTCTGATCCTGCTATTGTGCAAAAGGTTGATTTTTCCTCTATATCTCTAATGATACGAGCAATTGAAAGCAAGATCTTTATATACCCTGCCTTTTACATGCTAGACTGATGTATCTGTGGTGAGTGTCTGCCTCCAGCTGACTTTGGGGAGTGGGAAAAATTTTCCTACAACACAATATGGCTTTTGAAAATGAGGTGAAGGGAGGCAAATGGTTTGTTTGCTTTTGTAGTAATAAGTCCCCTAAAATATTTATGACCTCTTCTTTGTAGACTCTAGACCTTTGTGCTTTGGATTACACACTTAAGAGCTAGTCACTGATTTTGAATACCTAAATCAACCTTTTCATTGGCTTCTTGTCTACAATGTGGAATAATGTGTTCTCTTCTGTGGAGGTTAACAAACACTTGTGGAGTGCTTGTATTCCCTAATGCAGTGTCTGGCACAGTCTGTAAGGAAATGAGCAATCTCTTTCTTCAGAGATGGGCTTGGATGGTTGCAGTAAATGCAGTACGGGATTGCACAGTGGCCAGGCAGGTGAAATACTCCTACAGAGCTGCTTCGTGCATGAACAGCCCTTGTGGCCTCTCCCTGTATAACCAGCTTGCATCCATGACATGAAAATGAGACATTCCCAAAGTCTCAGTTGTGATGCAGTGTGAGAATTGCAGTTCTGGGTCTGGCCTCAACCTGTATTTCCCGTCTGGTTTTTGGCTCCTCTGTGGACAAGAGACTATTTCAGGGTTTTGTGTGAGGTTTTGTTACCTTTTCCTACTTGCTGTATGAGGATCAAAGAGCACGGGAATGAATGCAGGGTTGTTTACTAACCTGGATTTATGGAAGTGCACATAGGAGGAAAAAACCCCTCTACTACTACTTACACCTGTTTAAACCAACCCAAATTCCTATAGTAGATCCAAATGGAATAACTGAGTGATCCCTGTGGAGCTGTGCCAACAGATGAGCCTGGATAGCACCTCTGGTGATGGAGAAGGGATTGACATGGATGCAGCAATGTAGTTCAGCTTTTCTCAGAATCATGCAGTCACAACAAAAATGACAGAAAAGTTTCTACAAGTTTATAATAGTGGACTTTGTGCAAAGCATTACTCCAGTCTGCTGGAGTTGAGAGGTCTTATTTTCAATGAATTTCCCAATAACTGCAATAAAGTTTTCAATAAATTTCAATAAACCCATTTGGGGGCAGAAGGCAGAATTCGGCTTGTATCTGTAATAGTTAAGGAAATTAATGCCAAAGTATCTGTGCATTTAAAGGGAGATCAATGGTAGGTGAAAGAACTGGAACTTTTATTCTTTTCTTCTGTTTTGCTAGGAACTCTAATTCAGCTAGAGGAACTCACTGTGAACTACTCTACCTGTAAGTGGCAGACTCCTGTCAGATTATTGTTAGCACCTCAAGTTTTCCATTTTGAAGAAAGAAAAGAACCATAGCAAACCTAAGAACAGTAGCAAATCCATATTATGCTACTGTGCTTTAATGTTTAGCAGGGGCTGAGGAAAAGGAGTCCATGGGTTAATTGTGCATGGCATAAAAAAGGAATTTCCTTTTAACAGGGTTTTTTTTCCTGAATTCCACAGACTTATTAAATAAATGGCTAAATGCCAGCATTGTACCATTCATTTTCTGCCTTCTTGTTTCCTCTTCAAACTAAACAGGCTCAATAATATAAAGTCAGCCTTTTGAGAGAGCTCTTTGTGCCACTAACCACATAAAACAAGTATATGGTGTCCTGGCAGTCACAGGGCAGAGATGCCACTCTTATCACCTGTTTTGGGTCAGAGCTCACCAGAGATGGCTTGTGCTGGCTCGTTTCAGTGCCTGCCCAGGTGTCTGTCCCTGTGCATAGTATATCCATCTGTGGATGCATTTCCCCATTGTGCTCCTGGTCTGCCAAAACAAACCTGAGTTAACATGAGCTGGAATGGGGACAGTGTGGCCATGACTCACCGGGGTCACACCTCCTGGCACGAGGCTCCTGCCAGCTGTAAAACTGGGCAACTTATTTTTAGCATATTCCCAGCCTGACTTATCAGTAAAGCACTTTGAGGTAACGACTTCAGTGCATTTGATGTTTGCTCATTTTGAAAGATGTCATTTTAAGAATTTCTGGGAGTTTCAAAACTGCCCCGTGGGAGATCTGTTCCATGCCAAAATGTCATTTCAGATTCTAAACTACATACTCTCTCATACTTTCACTTTATAAATGTTTCACAGTACCTGCATTTTTTATCATTGCACTTTTATGTGACCTATGAGTTCCTTGTAACTAACCTACAAGGCCTGTCTGAGGGAAATAATAGATTTTTTTTAAATTAGCTTTTTTCTCTGTCAGAAGGTAAAAAGGCACCACCCAATTATTTCTTCCTTGTGTATAGACATTGGTATTAATATTTTAACAAATGCACTGTTTATAGTGTCACTCGTAGGTCTGTGTAAAAATTAAATCAAATGTGTCCTAGAAAGTGAGTGCTTAGTTTAATTTCTAATAGTTCTTAGAATCAGATCTTGTTTCTTCAGTAACAGATCAATCTCCGGATATTTTCTGTAAGTCATCAAACTTCATTCTCAGGCTGTAATTATGGGTAAAATCCTCCCACGATCACTTTACTGGCCATACTACCACTTAGGACAAACATAAAAATAACCTGAGATAATATTTGTGTTGGTATCCTGTGTACAGTGAGCACCCTTTGAAGGGAAACATCATTGAGGGGAAGGAGAGTGAATACTTGAAACATTCATACCTAGGCTGGTAGCATGGGCAGGTGAGCATCAAGTGCAAATGTACACCTCTAAAAATGAAAATGTTTATTAATAACAACACAAAAATTGATTAATAGCATGTGTAATGACCAAGAGTCAGAAGCTTTTATCCATTCCCAGCCCTCTGAAGGCCTGTGAGATGATGTTGAGGATATGAATAAGCTGGGTGGGCACATATCTGGGAGGAGGGTTTTAATTTGTCTTCCTGCAGCCCCTGTGGAGGAGGACTCAGCCACAAGGCTGCAGATTTGCTCTGTTGCTTTTGATATCTTCTGTTTAAAGGACTTGTGCTTTGTAAGAATAAATATTCATTGAGCTAAAGGGTAGGAGAATGAGAGATGAAAAACTTGAATTAGGGAGGGCATGAATTTTACCTGGGGTTCTCTTATCTCAGTCTCTTTCATATATTTTCATCAGAAAATTTTCATCCTGGATCTATGAAATCTTTGCAAACAATGTTTTAGGCAAACTGATTTCTCCACAGTCTCAAACAAATGCAGTGTTTTTAATGTGCAGGTTAATGTGTACAATTAAAAACTATCAGGGAGGACATGGCTCATTAGTGTGTCAGTCACACAAGGATCATAAAAATATAAACTCTTCAGTTGTCAGTGGGGATGTCTGTACTGTGCAGAGGGAAAGTTAAATCTACTCTTTCCACCT
Organism: Platyrinchus mystaceus; assembly: GCA_035041135.1. Classification (NCBI taxonomy): domain Eukaryota; kingdom Metazoa; phylum Chordata; class Aves; order Passeriformes; family Tyrannidae; genus Platyrinchus; species Platyrinchus mystaceus. The sequence goes on from JAWWLV010000005.1 coordinate 4,070,442, forward strand.
GTTTGGGTTTTGCTTTTTTTTTTTTCTTTTCCCTCCACAAATAACTTTTCTAGGATTTCTTGGTCCACAGCGTCCTGTATTGGATTTTCCCTTTCTACTGAGCTGTGCATGAGGTGGTATAATAAGATCTGATAGTTATATCTTTCTTTTACAGCTACAAAGTCATGAACTCCCGGGCAGTATTTCCACCTCACAGCAAGCTTCAATAGAGCAATGGTAATACCTCTGGCAGCCTTGGGCTGCTGTGTGGAGGAACACTGGGTGCCCCCGACAGTGCTGATTTAAGCTTCACAGCTAACATTATTTTTAAGGACTCAGGACACAGAAAACCTCTGAGAATAACTGTGCCCTCCCCACAGAGCTGACACTGAGTATCAGATGTCACAGCAAACCTTTTCAGACAGTACTGGCAGAAACTGTTCAGACCTGTCCTAAACAGCAAACAACTAATAGCTTAAAATAAAAGATAAATCCTGGGAAATTTCTCCATAATTTAACTATCAGGAGAAAGAGACTCTGGTCTTAGAGGTAAATAGGTCCTGTGGAAAATATATTATTTTTATGCTGAATATGTTATTTTTGTGATGCTAATGGAAACTAAAATCCTGTCATATCCACCCTTCCTTTCATTTCCTTTAGTTTCTTGGTTATGAAGATGTGTGAACCTTCCCACCACTCCCTGCACCTCCATTTCCCTGGCTCCACTCTCATAAAGATGTTTTCACTCCCCGGCATGCCAATAGATTTCCAGCAGTGGAGAAGGTTAATGAGCAATTGATACTGATTGCCCTTTTCCAGGCCTCTGAAATAGCGAGTCCCGTGGGGATCAGGGACACCTCCCCCAGCGTCCTCCCTGGGCACAGAGGGGTCACTGAGACATCCATATCACTGTGTTTGCAAGTATTGCACTCTCCCTGCTCCACTGTTTTCTGGATCAAGGTGGCAGTTGCTGCAGAAGGCATTAATTGCCAAAACTAGTCACCCTATGGCTCCTTATTAGGAAATTTTGTGGTTAAAGCTTTTTCACTAAGTCAAGGAAATCAAAAAATAGGTTTTTTAGTACCTTGATGGCAAGACAGTAGTGATCCCAGCCAGTAGTGAAGCAGACAGTGGTACTCCAGAAAGGTACAATATTATTTCCAACTGCTTGCAAGACTTTATGTAAGCTTGTAGCAAGAGCAGTGACTGGAAAATGATGAAACTGTCTTGTTGACATCCCTCCTATGAAGTATAGATCTGAAATAACACAAGGCAACAAGGCTTGTTCTGAAGTCAGTGACCAATTTTGTTTAAAAAATGGCTTTTTAAACAGTGAACAAGTTTTGCATGAGACAAGCAGTGAGGAAAATGACAACTTACTGCTTCTGTTGAAAGATTAATTTAATTTGCATTCAGCTTGAAATTAAAACATTGAGTTAATATACATTTAAAATGTACTGTTACCAGGAACCAGAGGCAGTGTTTTACTGTTTCTGTAGAAAGTGTTTGTAATCTAATTAAGGAATAATAAAAATAAACACAACACAAGAAAGCCAGAGGGAAATGGTCAATGAGAATAGATGAAATTTCAGACTGTGTTTGCAGTGAATTTGTGACAATAAGGGGAAGTTTGGGAAATCTTAGGGGAATTACTCTTCCTACAAACCCATTTATGGCCAAATTCTTCCAACTTGCATTCTTTAAAATAAAGTTTGCATAATGCTAACAAACCATAGACCTTAGAGGCCCATTAAAGGTGAAAATAACAATGTGGCCAGAATCAAAAGCTGATTTTGACATGCTTGCCCTTTAAAGGAGTAATGAATTTGTTGTGCATAGACCTTTCTGGGCAAAAGCTGCTACTAGAGGGGTCTGTGTTATTTGCTCCCCCACAGAAGCTGTGTGAGACCTGTGTCACAGCCTGGCTTTGATTCCATCTGTCCCTCCAGCACTGTATCCCCATTTCAGCTTTCCCACACGTGTGCCTTTCTCACCATGCTGTTCTCTGCCGGACTTCCCTACCCCATCTCCTTTTCTTCTCACCTCATTACCTAATAATGCTCTTTTTCTTCATTCAGAAATCACAAATTAGGATAATATACTTGTTACTACCAAAACACATGTTCCAGGCTCCCTTCCAGCCAAAGACTATCAACTATTTAGATGACAGTTCCTCAGGGCACAGGTCATCCTGACCTCTTTTATTCTGATTTAGTGGGACAAACTCAGAGTGGGCCTTTAGGTCTTGAAGCCCCAGCTTCTGTACTTTTTCACAGCGTGTGGGTTATGTGTTCAAAATTCCTCAATGCAAGCGCATGTGTAGGTGAAGAAAGACACCCCAGAATCTCTGCTTTTGAATTTATAGCCATTATTTGAGAATGCAAGCTATGTGAAGACTTTCTTTCCAAATATTTATACCTTTAAATGGATACAAAACATCTAAAGTGATGATTGATATGTACAAAATTACATAACTCCAGAATATGGATAAGACTTGACATAGTGTCTGCATTCATTGAAAAAATAAAGAACTACTGGAAATTGTCCTATAAAGAAATATTTTTAACTTTTATCTTCTAATGGAGATATAAGTTAATAATCCCTGTTAAAATGTAAACATATTTAGGAGCTATTACAGAAATCCGGTAACTTTTAATTTAATGATTTTTGAAAGTCATTTCAATACATTCCACTCTTTATAAGCCATAGCTTCTCTTGTCCTGAGAAGGAATCTCAAAAGCTAATGGTGATTACATGCTCTGTAATCACTGAGAGGGACAGGCTCAGAAAGAACAGTCTCATTGTACCTCCTTGCCAGTGCAGCAAATAATGTACATTGCATTTTCAGAGGGGGGAAAAAAGAAGTTTTGGCAGGCTTCACTAGAATAAGTAATTTAAAAGCTATCACAGAACTATCTTAGAAAAAGGACTGGGTTTAATTATACTTATGGGATAAAGGAATATAAACAAGAACACAGTTTGGGCAGATTGGGCGGATTCTTGCACAGTTGACTCTGTTGTGAGATGATCCAACAGGAACTCATTTTCCTGCAGTGTAAGTTATGTTTATTGTACATTATCCCCATGCTGTATCATGTACCTCATATATTTTGCTTTATGGGACAAATCAGATAACAGTTTAAGGCTGAGGGGTAACTGACTATATATATTCCCAGCCAGTTAAACTGTTGGTTGTCATTGGGCATCTTTCATGTGAAAGGCAATTTCAAGAGGATGAGATTCTATCTAACAGAAGTACCTCAAGTACATTTTTATACTTGCTCACATGCAGTATTTATTTCAAAGCTATCTATGCAGAGGATAGATGTGAAAGATGCAATTACTGAAAATCCCTCAACCCACTTGTATCACGTGATTCCTTTGGGCTCAAAGGTTTCAAATGAGCAACCTTTACAGAAAAATGATAAAAATTAGCTTGTTTTTTTTTTATAAAAGCATTTTTGTCCATTCTTCAATTTGATGTTGCTGCAGAGGATTTCATAGTAAGTGTAAATATGTTTATATTTGATACCTCACAAGCAGCACGAACAATTACCAATTTTTGCTAAATCAATGCCAACAAAGAGGTAATAGTAGAGTTTGATTATTTTATGGCTTCTACATTTAAAATAATTCATCAAAAGTCAAAAATATAAATTGGATATCTTTATAGCTTCTCTGTACATGTTTAATTGGATGTTGAGAAACCAGCAAATGTATTTACAGAATAAAAAGATTATGCTGTAAAGACAAATTTGGCTGACAGAAAGAATCTTTGATTCATGTCTAAGATGATGTAGAAAATGTGAGGTTGCGATGTTATGAGAGTCACATTGTTTACTCTGTTATATTGATATAAAATTTATTGATTGTATTAAATTCTGTGTTTAAAATGTTCTCCCTCCTGGCTGTTGATATATGTAGTATCCTTCCTTTTCTAATTTTCACTTCTTTATATAAAGGGAAGAAAATGGGCAAAGTCTATTCCAGTTCAACTGTCTGGAGGCACTTCTGTATAGATTTTTTGGGCTTTCCATAATAATAATAGTTACAAAGTCTCAACCAAATCTGTAAGGGCAGAATACTTTATAATTATTAACCACACATTCTTTACAAGTTTCTCAGTGTGCTTTAAAATCACAGAATGGTTTGGGTTGGAAGGGACATTAAAGATCACCCAGTTCCAACCCTCCTGCCATGGGCAGGGACACCTCCTACTAGACCAGGTTGCTCCAAGCCCTCTCCAACCTGGTGTTGAATACTTCCAGGGACGGGGAATCCACAGCTTCTCTGGGCAGCTCCCATAACCAGAATAATAACAGACACAGAAAGAGAGAGATAGATTTTTAGGTACTTAACATATACTGATTTAGAAAATGTTAAACACTTTTAAAAGTTAGACCTTACTGTATTTTCCCAAATCCTTTGTGGAGTGAGGAATACAGCCCACATCTTCTATGGGGACTTTGCTTCTAGTTTCCTACAGATTCCTTTGTGCAATGGAAAAAAATCACTCTAGCAAGAGTGCAGTGAGGATGCTCTGACCTGCAAACTGATGGTCAAACCCAAGACACTTCCAAACTGCCCAAATATAAAAAAATTGAAAATGTGATGTTCTCCTCTGTGTCTTTGGTAAAATATCTTAAAGACAGTAACATAGACTGTATTTTTTCTACTACTTTAAGGTGATAGGTATTCTGGTCCATGAGCAGTATTTTGCCCCATGCCTATCCCACACTGCAGATATGTTTTCCTCCTAAGCTCATTCCATAACCCCGTGCTACTCTGCATTCTGTAATTGTACCGATCCATAACACAGTTTTTTTCCCAGCTGACCTTTGCTTTTCACTGACTTTTGCAAAATGTGACTAAGTGAACAGACTGAATAGATGTTAACAGCAAAATCTTTTCGCTGCTCTTTCTATTAAAAAAAAAAATCTATTTTCTAAAACTGCAGACTGTGAGGACAAATACAGAAGTTCTGATATTTGCCATTACTACACTACATCCAAATGCAATTAAAGGCATTGACCACTTGCTTATTTTTATGTGCTGATTTACACAAATCTATTCAAAGTAATGAGAAGCCCAGCTGGTACAAATCGTTACCAAATGCCTTTCATAGCCACCTTTAGCTGGAGAACATTTGTTCTATGCTAACTGAGAACAAACTGTTTCAAATCATGCTGGAGTCTCTCAGAAGTATTAAACACACGTTTATCAACTGCTTTGAAAGGAAAAATTAATTTACATGCTTCTCTACCACCAGATGTGTGTTCTGACACGCCGTGGTACAACACATCCCAGTGTATCAGTGCAGTTCCCCAGCTTTTGGGTGGAGGGGACATTTCCTTGCTGTGTAAAGCAACCTTGGCAGCAAAAGCTGCTCAACAACCTATTTATTAGTATCTGTACTCCTCCCCTGCTGTTATATTAATATAATGAATTGTTCACAGGTGCTTCAAATGAGGTTTAGATGATCACTGGGAGCTTTGTTACTCAAACAAGCCAAATCGAAAGGAACAGATGCAACAGTCCCCTAGCAGAAGTATAAAGTATGACTTAATGAAGGTCACTTTGTACATTTTGGCCTTAGTGACCTTAAGAACACTCAGACTATCATTATTTTACTGTTTCCGGACAGAAGGTGATTGCTTCTTGCCCACTTGCCTTAATTTTTTTTAGTTGTCTTTATTACATCATTGGGAGCTCTTAATTGCATTTTATCCTACTCCCTTTTAGCTAAAATGAGATAGTTCCCATATGATTGTTGTTAATCCGTGCTCTAAGTCACGTTTGAGCTTTAATACTTTTTTGTGTGGTGATGTGAGTGTTCAAACACTAGGCCAGGTTAACTGATAGTAAAATGGTCATTCCAAACTGGATATGTATACTGGGTGGAAGAGAGGAGTTGGAACTCATGCCAGATGCATGGCCTGGACACTTCCTATGGATAATATTCGTGCTGTCCAAAGCTTGTGGTTTTCTTCTCTTTCCCTGTTTTGTGGCAAATACAGAGAAACCAACAAACTGCATTATCCTGGAAAGGCCAGAGTATGAAATTAGGTTTGCAAAATGTTGATTTACTGTTCTACAAGTCCCTTCAAAGGCTGTGCATGATGTGGAAGAACTGCAGAACCTGGAGGATGGAGTCTGTGTCATAGATGTGTTGTTCTGAAGTGGAGGTGTCAGCTGAGCAGTTGGCAGAGACCTGAGTCCTTCCGCCTGACTTTGCTACAGATTTCACTGGGATTTTGGAGAAAAGCTCACTTAGGGCCTATGCCTCCTTTCCTTATGATGGAAACAGGGATGAGAATTTTTTTTTACTAGCCTTTGTAGCTGTGTTTAGTTTATGCACTTTTGAGATAAGGCTTTTCTCTTGCTTTGTGTCTTACACTGCTCATCATAAAGGGATTGCGGTCTCGGCTGAAGCCTCCAGGTGCCATAATAATTGCAATAAATGTGAGGGCTACTGCACCCAAAGTGCCACTTAATGGCCTTTCCCCACTTCAAATGGAAAAGAGAAAAGGTGCTTTTCCTTCCTTTTTTTTTACGTGTTTAAAGGGAATGCACTAAGGTCACAACATGCACTAAAGGTCTGTCTTTGCATCGCTGACTATCCACTTGGCAAGATCTAACATGCACACTTTGATAGTTCAGTGACAGATATCACCAAGGAGAAAGGACAGCACTTTAACCTTGAGTACACATTGCAGGAGAAAATCATACAGGGACAGAAAAGCCATGTCCAACTCCTGTGCAATGAGCCGAAGAAAAGGATCTTCATTGGGCTTTTCATCTAGAGAGGGTTTGGGAAGGAGCTGCCAAATGCTCTTGTTTTGTAAGAGCGGGTTTGTAAGTGTGTTCATACTGGCTGCAAGTGGTCAGTGATGGAATTACCAATCGGATACCATTCCTGCCAGCAAATACTACCAATGAGAGTGAGGTTATAGTGTAAATATGGGCACAGTATTCTTTGTTCTTCCCAGAAGAGACATCAGTTTTGTTCTTTCTCCAGCAGTGTACATCCTTCTTTGCTCCAATAGGACATAATGCATTCAAGATTAGATATAACCTAACTCTTAGGTGGGTTTTAGTGTGAAAGATGTCTATTTGAATGCTTTCCTGGTTGTGTCTTCCTAGACTTTGTTTATAAAAGTTTACACTGGACTCCTGGGGGTAGTTGTCTCATTTTTATTGGGCTTTATGGCAGAGGCCACAGACTGGAGCACAGAGGTAATTGTTGAATTCAACCATGAAAACTGCTATTACTTGGTTTCTCTGTGACATCTGTTATATCCTGTTGTGCATGTGATGAGAGGCAGATTTTGTTTCATTTTGAAATCTGTTGGTGAGCGTGAACAGTACCTAAAATAGTTGATGGCTCATCAAAACACATATAAAATCCATGCTTCCTGAGCTCAATGCAAAATCATCTTCAGAAGGTGTAGCAAATTAGGGTTCTATAGATAGAGGATTCAGTTTCCAGACTATGTTAGAAGCAAAGCAGTGAGTAGGTGTGTCAGACAGACTAGAAAACCTGCCGTGGATTAGAAAAGGAAGATCTTCAGAGAATAGGAAAAGCGGGAAGGTGGATTTATGGCTACCTGGAAACAAATGTTAGCAACTTCTAATTTCATTTACTGTCACTCTTAAATTACAGTAGATTTTCCCATGAACCCCACTTTCTCCAATCCAAGTCATGCTCTTGAGTTCCTGGGGGATTACGTACGGAGCACAAATATGGGCAGCGATGTGCAGGGCTGGAACATACGTTACCACAGATTTGAAGTTAACATAAGGGCATGAGGCTGGGGAAGCTCCACACTCACATTTTCTCATCCAGTATGTGCCCTGGCATATGTGTTACTGGTCACACTCCCTCTTTCTTCCTCATCAACAGGCCAGATGGATCTAGTCTTGCTTACCACCCACTCCTCAGTTGTGTTATGTATTGACATTTGTCACTCCCAAGGACTTGTACTTCAACAGAAGGTAACTATTCAGTTGGCTGGTATAGATCTTCTGTAATTAATTATCTATTTTTAATCAAATTTGGACTTTTTTCCTTGCTAAAGACCATGCCTATGATATATTTAAGTCCAGAGAGAACATATTTGCATGTGCAAAAGCCTTGTTTTTTAAACAACATGGACTTTCCCTGCTCTGAAAGCTGACAAACATCTTGGTGTTCTCATTCAAATTTATTTTTATGTTGAGGACAAAAACACATTGTAAAGGAGATACATTTAGGCAGATGTTGATAAGAAATGAAGGAATCAGAAAGGAATGGGTTATTTGGCTTAATAATAACTTGGATTTATTTTTATTCTGTGTGCAACCTTGATTCCTTGTAACTCCTCTGGATACTGATGCTGCTGTCTTTGGCAGTTTTACTAGAGGTTGGCATGCAGATTCAGTCTTTAATGCACAATATACGTGAAAGTCAGCCTTCCAAAAGTTCCAACAGTGTGTGCTTAGCATCTAAAACTGGAACTTGGCCCTTACATTGGCTTGAAGGGGTGCCACTGTATTCCCTGATTAGCTGAGTGTTATCCTGATTTGGAGAGGTATCACCTCAGCCAGAAGAACCACGTATGTGAAAAACTATAATCTCTTCTAAGTATATGCTGCATAGTCTCAAACTGGACCTTAAGCATATAACAATTGTCAGTCTTTTAAAAATCCCACTTATTAATACCCTTTGAAATTATCCTGGTTTTGTGACAGTGGGTGAGGATTCCCTAACTGGGTCGTACAGATTCTGTCTTGGTTCTGTCATAATTTCTTATTAAATGCGAATAAAAAACCCAAGAGTAAAAAGTGACATAGACAATTAGGAACCTAAGCTGTTCCAGTGAGAAGTCTTCTAATATAAATAAATTGTATGGATTTGAGATGTTTTGTTAAACCTCAGTGTTTTGTCTCAGGCTAACATTATAATCTCTTTCAAGTGAAGGATTGTCTTTTTAAATAAACAGCAAAACCTGTTTAGAAATGAAGCCCTGATCTAGTTGACACCTATAAATTTATTACAAAATAAAAATACTTCACACATCCTTCATCTAAATTGTTATTTGAAGATTTATATTATTGCTCTGAGTTGCTATGGTGGCACTTGCAATTTCCATTTCTGCCTGGAAAGCTTAAAGAGGAAAAAAAATATGAATACCAAACATCAGAAAGTAATGATTTGTCATGTTTTGAAATGTATTACAGAAATATCAGCTTAGACAAATCTGTGTGGCTGAAGTCTGGCATGCTGCCTAGAGCTGAGATTTCCAGACTTGTGCAGACCCTCACTGTTTAGTGGGCCCAGCGATTGGGAGCTCCAGGGTCCAGCCTCTTTGCTAGACAAGGAGAAAATTGACATCCCAGGAGCTAGTTTTACCTGTTCATTAATTCCATGGCATGCTGTAGGGTCCCAGAAGTGCTGAGATCTTGTATTTGAGCTGCAGGTGTTAGCTGACTGTTGAGCCACATAACGTGGAAGGCTGGAGTTCATAAGCAAGTCACAGAATTCCTCAGTCCTTGGCCTCAACATACTCCACGGCCTGAAGGGTGGAGTGGTCCCATCAGTGTCAGTTCCACTTCATCACAGGATCACAGAATGGTTTGGCTTGGAAGGGACCTTAAAGAGCATTTGGTTTCAATCCCCTGCTGTGGGCAGGGATGTCCATGAGCTGGACTGAGGCTGATCCCTTAGAGACATAATGAGAGAGTAAGAGGAAAGGTCAGGAACGTAGGTGTTAAAGGCAAAGAAATGTACAAATGACTATTTAAACAACAGGTTTTAAAAATTTATTATTATTAAAAGGAAAACAATGAAAAATTGATTTCATACTTTAAAATATAGCTTAACATAGTAGTGGGCTCAACTAACTTGAAAGTGGGCTAAGCCAGTTTGAAAGGAAAGTGTTAGGAGTCTTTTCTAGTGCCTAACAGAAATAATACATTAAATCTTACTTGAAAATGCCTTTTTCAGCTAGTGCCCACAATACCATGCTGAGGGCATTTTTCAGGATGAGTCTGAGGTTAGAAAAACACCTACTGAGTAACCAGAGCCACTTAGTTCAGCACTTGAGTTTTCCTCAGAGGTCTTCCATCCAATTACTGACCAGATCCAGTGATACTTAACTTATCAGATCTGACAAGAGCTGAACCCAAGGTAGAATGACTGCCTAAACATTTATTTGTGTCAATGACATGTTTAAAACTCTCCGCTCTGTCTAAATATTTAAAAGAAAATGTAAAGAGGAAAATGTAATGTGACATAAGACAAAATGAAAAACAACCTTACTTGTTGAGGACATTCACTACACACAATTGCTGTCTCCTGAAAATCTGTTATTTTGGCAGACATTGAGAGGAATGCAGCCCTAAATACCATGTTTATCTGTCTCTTTTTAACAAAAAATTATTTTTACAATGGCAAGTGGATTTTTGCTGTCAAAATCACAGACTATGACAAGAGCCAAGATCTTTAGGAACCACTGAGTCTGAAGTTTTCCATTGTAAAGCTCACATCTGAAAATAAGGAAATAATGAAGATAAATATATACTTGGTAAAAAGAAGTTGCAGTATTGTCCAAATCATAAAGATTAAATGTGTTGACTGCTTGCTAGTGTAGACAAAATCTTAAGAACAGGCTGCAATAAGCTTTCTTCTTGGAGAAATGGAGAGTTTAAAATTTTCAGACTCCCTTTTACTCTCTAATCCAGAGTGAAGCCAAATTTCAGAATTCTCTATACAGCAGATATTCTTTATTTTCCATAGTAGAAATGCATTTCCCATAGTAGATGCTCTTTTATGTGTGTTTAAACTAGTGTGAGCACTTTGCAAATTAATACAGAACATGTGGGCTTTCAGGATATAAGGTATGCTGAAAGTTTTCTTCATCTGCAAAGTTTTCTTAGAAAGGAACTTATTAAATGCTGAGGTTTGTGGATCATCAGTGTGGATCATCAGTGATGTTTGGAAGGGGGATGAGGGAACAACAGAACTCAGAATGTGTGCATATATCATGCTCTTAGCAACATGTTCTCTGTTGGAACCTGACACGTTTGCAAAAGCAAACTCACTCTAAATTAGTTTGCAGTTAATTGGCTGTGAAGAGAAATGCTCCTTGCCAAAAAAGATTTGAAATATGAAGCAGTTTGGATTTGTGAAGAAGTCGATCGCTTCACTTGAAGAATCACAGACTCTTTCATGGGCATCTAGGAAATAATGTGGATCATAATCTCCAGTGCTTTCACAAATTCCATTAGTTGGCAGGACAGGCACCTACTTGCTGCAAGAAGATTGATTTTGGAGGGGTAGTCTGAGATACCTGGAGCTGCTCATTTGCAGCTGAGGAAAGTGTTTGCATTAGGGTTAGTTCAGTAATGTTGTATGTGATGGAGAGTAACAGGGGCTAGGAGATGCAATGACAAGATCCTGTTTCTAATTTTCCTCCCAGGACTCAAAATGGAAGGAATGGTCATATATATAACAATGGTTAGTGTTTATATATGCCTTTGCCTGTCGCTGTGATCTTTCCAAATGTTGCTGGAGAAAGTCTCATAGGAGGCCTCTGACATTGGTGTGGTAGAGATGAGCATAAGAAGAGTGTAGGTTGACTTTTCCAAGGTCACACAATTAGTCACTGACAAAGCTGGGATTTGAACCAAGCTCCTGAATCCTTTTTTGCATATGTAACTACAAGATTGTGCAATCTTTGTTGAGATGCATGAAAAGAAGAGTTCCTCCTGTGACCAAGCCATAATAGTAGAAGCTTCACCTTCAGAAACTAGTGATGAGTCCCTGAAACATTCAAGACTTAATTCCCTTGTATTTCCACGTGCTGGGTTTTAATGGATAGATTTTTTTGGATGATGCATGTTTTACCAGATTGCACTGTGTTGTCAAGGATTATCATAACCACTTCCTGATGTGTCACTGCCAGATGATAGAGTGGCTTCTCATTTTCCATGAAGAACCACCACAATTTTTCTACACAGATCTTTTTGGTGGGCAAGAGTCGTGTTCAGGAACATATTCTGCTTAGTGACCTATCAGCTGAGTTGGTATCTGTGAGAAAATATCCCTAACAGATCTTTAATGGAATAAGAGACCTGAGTTTCTTTGCATTTGAGAAAATAGAGAATGAATACCAATCAAATAATGATTAATTGTTCTGCTGAATGGCTAAGGAGATAACTCTGTGGCTACAATGGAAAAAGATGGGCTACTGATAATGCAGCAGGTATTCTTTTCAGTCAGTGCCTAATTGCCTTAGAGGAACTTATTAAACTGAAATCACTGTTGTGTGAGGAACAATTCATGTAGAGTATCTCTGGAGTGATCAAGATGATCCTGCTGTGGGCTACAGTATAGATCAGTAGATGTGAAGAGGGGTTTTGTGAGGAGGCTGACATTTTGTGAGCTCAGTTGGCAAGGAATGGATGGGTCTGTATGTTGTACTGTATTTTAGTAAGATGTTAAAAACAGAAATAACAGCTGATTCTCTCTTCAGATATTGGAATACCTGCTTGAATCAAGTAAAGAGTAATACTCTGTATTGTTTCCTTCTACATTCTTTGAAAGCACCACCAAAAACTCCTCACACATCTCTCAGAATTTCTCCGTACCATTATTTGGTAGTCCTTTATCATCAGCACAACTTGAGATACATGTATTATTTTAATGAAGAGGAGACCTAGATTCCATCTCAGAGAATGTCCAGTTCTCATTAATGCTAATGGCTGTTACACTGGCAAGAACCCTATGGGGTTTGTGGCCAGTGATTTGCCATTTTTGCAGGACAACAGTGGTTCTACAGGGGGCATACTGCCTTAGCATTTCACATAGCCTTGCAGCTGAACAAAACTGATTAACTTGCCTCTGAGGTGAAACTGGGAAGTTTTTTGACTACCCTTTTCCTAGGGAGTCAGAAACCTTGACAGTGAATTCACTGTCAATAATTATCTTGCAAATTATCTCTTATTTCCAGGTAAACATTTTTGCTCTGTGGGGTACAGCAGTTTACTAACAACTGCAGTTCTACTGAAATTGGGTAGTATAACAAATTACTTAAAAAACAGGTCTGCAGGTATCAGTAGTAGATATTCTAATGTTGTTTTGAAGCAATTCTTTAAACAATTTGTGCAGTGCTGTTGGCTGTAACACTAAATTCATCATTATCTCAACTGAGTGTACAGAAACACTTAAATAGCTTAGGATCATTGTGCTGTTTTCTCAAATCTTATCAGGAACTAAGATGACACTACTTTCCCTTTAGTTCTTTTAGCAAGCACTAAGGGACTGAGGGCTGGAGAGGTGACTATTCAACACATGGGAAAGTAGTTGAGAACTATGCCTTTAGGTTTCTATCTTCAGTCTTCCAGCTCGTCAGTGCTTAGTGGAAATTACATCTTTGGCCTACAGATCTTAATGGTATATCACATAATTTGTGATGGCACAATGCATCATCAGAAAGGAAAATATAGGAATGATGAGTTTAATTAAGCTTTACAGATAAGAAAAAAAGGCATCTATGTCAGTCTTCACACCAAATTTCTTGCTCTTTTGCTTATTGGTCAAGAGAGAGAAGAAACTGTGACCATGCATATGTTCTCATGTGAGATTTTGGGTTGCAAAGTTATGGCCTAAAAAATATTATACATTAAAACAGAGCAGATTCCTTATGGCAGCACCTGCATAATGAAAGAACAAAATTAAGAACTGGAGTTCATATTACTCTTCAGGTCTGTTCTATTTTTTTTTTTTAAGTAGAAAATTGCATAGTATAATTACAAGTTCATTTTCATTCATATTACAAGCTGTGAGCTGGTAGTCTTTTATATTTAAGTTTATATTTTAAAAATATTGTTAGCAAGTGTGTCTTGCATCCATCCATTTCAGAAATTGAATGAAGTTTGCACTCAAAGCTCCTTCTCTTCTTAGTCAACCATTAGCACCCTTCCTGTAAACTGCAGGACCTCAGTGAGGCCAGCAACACAGTAAGTGCAACTTCATTTTATAGTGTAATGGGCAAGGGGGTAGAACAGTTAATTTACTGCTTCCCCAACAAAAAATAGGCGTTTTGGGAACTACAGATCACCAACATTTTATTGGACTTAATACTACAGACAAGGATAGCCACATGCCTCCTCAAGGATGCTGAAATGAAAAAGTGACTTCTATGTCTTTATTTCTACTTAAGTTCTTTGTCTTCCTAGATGGTGAAATTCTCACCAATAGGAAATTTTGCTGCAATTAAGTTGACTACTAGGACTTAATTTTTTTAATTCACATTAGAATAAGTGGGTTCAATTGCTAATCTCACCTTTCATGTCTGTAATAAATTGAAATGAAGAAAACAGGTCTATAGTGAAAGTTTCCGTTCCATCAACTACTTCTGTAATTGTGGCTTGAATTTTGAAGTGCATTTTTTTTACATTTTAAAGGTTATTATATGACTTTATCTTTTATGCTTAATACCTAATGTGATATGGAAAGAATAATTGAGGGAGATGAAACTGATAATATTTGAGAATATTACCAGATATCTGCATGTACTTTCAATCAATTTGTTCACTCAGCCTTTCCCTCTGCTCCTGGATGAGCACTCCTTGCCCTGTTAAGCATGTTGCCACATTGGTTCAGATCTCCTGCCTGTCAGGTGGAGGTAAAATAACCTGTAGACATCTTTCTACTTTGTGAGCATCTTGGTGATCACTCTTTGGCTGTCATCTCGAAGAGTGCACATCAGCAGTTGGATATTTGCAGAACATCTTGCTCGTAATTTCTGATCAGATCCAATACCCTGTAATAGATTGAGGCCTCTTCTCCGTCAGCCGAGGGAGATGTGGCCAGTCAGACCCGGGGGGTGAATCAGATCTATCTGGAGGCTGCAAAAAGCTTTTCTTTTAGTCATTTACCTCAGTTAGCGAGAGCAGAGCTGCTTTTATGCATTGATTGGAGATAACACTAGTGAAATGGCAATAACCTGCCGAATGTACTTCTCTCTGTATGTAAATCCTTTCGGGAAGTGCATGCCAGCCTCTGTTTTCTATGGGTCCCCGTTTGTAAAGAAGCTGTTATCACAGCGTAAGTTTAATGGGTCGTGAATTTTGTGTTGAAAGGAGAGTCTCTCCATGACTTCTGATCCGCCTGCAACAGACCTATTGGCTCGGCGGCAAGTGCATTAGGCTAAATATGCTTCCTCCATTGACTCTGAAGGTAACAGCCCTAAATGCCTCATTAAATTTTCATGGGTGACTGCAAGAAGCCATGAGAAAAGCAGCACACTGGTGGCGGTGTGGCGACGGGGCCCCCGGCCCGGTCCCAGCCCCCCGACCCGGCTCGGGGGGAGCCGCGTTCGCGATGCCGTGTCCGGGCTCCGCGAGTGGGCAGGGGCTGCCCCCCAGCCCCGACTGACCCACTGACCGCCCTCCCTGCGCTCCGCCGCCCCGGGGAAGCCCCTGGTACTCCCGGGGGGAGCCCCTTGTACCGAGTGCTGAGCAGCGCTGCGCGGTGCTGAGCGGCTGGAGCGCGGTGCTGCGGGCGCGGTGCGGGGGTCGCCAGCCGCTCCGCACACGGGGGCTGCCCCGGGGGCGATGACAGGCTGGGGACAAGAAGACACGCCACCGCCCCCCCGCCCTGAGCGGGGAGAGCCCCGCCAGCCCCCTCCCCTCCCGTCCCCTTCTCCCTGCCCAGCTGCACAGCGGCGCTGAGACCCCCAGCCCTGGGAGGAGAGGAGGAGGAGGAAGAGGAGGAGGAGACCGACCCCTGATCAGCGGCGTTCCTCCGCCGCACACCTCCCTTTTCCCCTCCCTCTGGCCTCAGCGCCGCGCTGGCGGGGCCGGAGAGGGCAGGCGGCGCGGGAAGGCGGCTCTCCCAGCATGGACGAGCCATGTGTATCCTAAGGAATAACAGCAGCTGCTGCGCCCACGATGGGGAGCAGAGGAATGCGAGGAGGAGAGGGCTCGCTGGGGCAGGTGAGCGCGCCGGTCCCTTCTCCCCTCGGCGGCCGGTCCTCGGGGCGGGCGCGGCGGCAGGTGCGGGGTTGGGGGGGAGGGATGCGGGGCGGGCCCCCGGTGCGGGGTGCGCTGTTCCTCCTGCGAGCGGGGACCCCTCTCCCTGCAGCAGGCAGGGAAGGGCAGTTTCTCTCCGATGGAAGTTTTTTTTTGTGCCCGTCCTTCTCCCACTCGCTCACTCCCGTCCCCCCGAGGCGGAGAAAGGGCTGGAATCCCCTTGGAGTCGCGGGAAGTTGGCAGCTGAGGTGGGGGGTGGGGGGGAAAGCGGGGTGCGGAGCTGCCCCACACCCCGCCGAGCCGCGGGGGCAGAAGTGGCCGCTCTTGCCATCCCCCGGAGCGGGGCAAGGAAAAACAAAATCTTGCAGGGACCCGCAGACGCGATGAGGATGCGGGATTTCCCCCGCCGCGCCCCCCACGGCCGCCCCCGCCGTGCCGGGGGTCCCCGGGCTGCCCCTCGGGGTGGGCGGGCAGCGCTGCCGCCCCCCGGCTGGTACCGCCGATCGCAGCTTCGGTCGCGGTTGTGCCCCTTTCGCTCGGGAGGCGCCCCCGCTGCCGGGCAGGGAGCCGGGCAGGGAGCCGGGCAGG
>JAWWLV010000005.1:4087125-4117565 GCA_035041135.1 Platyrinchus mystaceus
TCGGTCGCGGTTGTGCCCCTTTCGCTCGGGAGGCGCCCCCGCTGCCGGGCAGGGAGCCGGGCAGGGAGCCGGGCAGGTTGCCGGCGGCGGGCTGGGAGCCGGGCTGGGAGCCCGTTCGGCTGCGCCGTCGCTGCCCTCCCCGGGAAGGTGCAGCAGCGGCGGGGACGCCGCGCTGAGGAGCGGCGGGGAAATGGCGCCTGGAGCGGGGCGGAGGGGCCGCGCAGGGGTGCGGGGCGAGCTCGCCCTCCCGAGCCGGGGACCCTCCTCGGGGACCGCCCGCTGCTCCCCGGAGAGCAGCCCCAGCCCCCTTGCCAGCGGTCAGGGAAGCGAGTGCAGAGTGACCACTTGGAGGTTTATTTGCCTCTCCTTTACGGCCCTTACTTTGGGAAAAAAACAATAATCACCCCTGATTGAATATTTTGGGGTGCTTTTTTTGTGTGTTTGTGCACGGCCACCGAGTCACCAGGAATAGGCACCCGGGAATTAAAGTTCAGAGCGCTGGCGGCGGTGGGAGGTGGGTGCGGGAGCTGCTGCCAGGCGGGATCAGGACAGTCGTGACATATCCCACAAGGGCTGGCTGGACAAGCACGAGACTGTAAACTCCCTAGAGTCACCTCTTCCTTTGGTGTTTTCCTGGGTGTTTCACACCATGGGAGTTCATGTTCATGACCGGCACGTTTGAAATGCCTACATGAATGGTAGAGTGGTGAGGCGGGAAACTGGGACCAGTAATCATAGTAAAGAACAGTAGATAACAAAGCTGTTTTCTGGTTTGGAGAGCATGGAGCTTGCAGGCAAATGGGAAGTTTTTAATTTCCCTGTGAACTTCTATTTTATTGTACATTTCAAACGGGTTAAGTTAATTTTTAGGTCTTTCCCCAAAGTAGTTTTAAAAGCAAAGTCCTTGGAACTCTTTGCCATTTGTCTAAATTCTGAATGCACGTCTGAAGCATTTAATCATGTTTATTGTTTTCAGCCACTCAAACGGAATAAAAATTACTTATCGTTGACGAAGCTTATCTCGCAAGCTGTTTCACAGTATGTTTCCTTTGCAAGACACAGCGCTGTGTTAAACTACTGATGACTGTATTGTTTATTGTTCTTTCATTCCCCACCCTCACCCCCCATAACGCCAGTATCAATCTGTTCCTTACTACTACACTCAAAAATAATGGCAGAGCAAGTTTTCACCAGTTTGATATTTCCCCTCATACCTGAGATTTATGTCTTTTATATTTGCTCTTAAACTGTTGTTCATTCAGTGTGCTAAAGGCAGCTGATGTATTAAGAAGGAATCAAGGCACAAAGCTAAAAGGGACTTTCAAACTCTAAAACTGAAATGGTGTCTGGAATTAGTGCTGGATTAATAGCATTGTTTATTTCTTTATCCACATACATAACACCTTCCTGAAACAAGGTTCCTTGACCCTTTGTCATTACCACTTTCTTTCATTAAATACCTAACATGCACTATTCACACTGGTCTAGAAATTCACATTTATGGTTTAGAATGTTTTGATCTTGGACTGTACCTCACAGATGATTTTGCTGCTCTTCAACAGTATCTCAACACAGTGATGGAGGACACCATCATGTTTTCTTGTAGGATTACCTTTGGGACTTCAGTGACTGCACACATCAGTGGTTTCATCTTAGGAGGATTGAAATTGATTTTTTCTTTTTCTTTTTTTTTCTAACTCAGCTAGTGAAAGACCCTGTATGTGTCCTTTGACCCATGGCCTCACATGATGAAGTGATGCCAATAGTGGAAGATGTAGACTTGAAAAGGGCTTCAAAAGTAGAGGTACCAGAATAAACCCCTTGTCCTGGTGGTCAGCCTGCATGATTCTTTGGGCAAGGCACAGTTTTTAAATTATACTTTGTAAGACCCCTGCATATATGTATCAAAATAAATTTAAGCCATGAACCTTGTGATTTTCTTTTTTACACTTTTGAGAGGTTCTTGCTCAAGCAGAGGAGGATTGACCTTTCCCTCTTATCTGTAACAGGCCCATTGTCTTTTAAACATTTCAGATTTCATATTTTTGCAAGATAGTTGTGTTGAATTTAGCAACAGCCAAGCTACCTATTTTTACAGTCATGTTTACATTTTAAAGTGATAGCAAATACTAGCAAAGAGGAACAAGATTTTCTAGACCTTATAGTTCAAATTAACTTTCCCAGTCAATATTTAGTCAAGGTCTTGATGGTTAAAGTTAACTGTCCAAGTCAATGTTTAGTCAAGGTAATGACTTGGTTTTTATAAACACTACCTAAGCATTCTTGCTGAATTAATCAGAGTTGTTGGATCACAGTACGTTTGCTCAGCCAATTACTTAGGAATAAAAGTACATGATTACTTGGTCTCTCATATGTCCTGTGCTATTTGGTATTATTTCTGCAGTGCTTGCCTTCAGCCCTTCTGTGGCTTCGTTCTTACAGCACTAGTTCTATCTTTAAAGCATTTATCTGCCTGGTGGCTTTGTGAGATAAAGTAAGTCCTGTACTATGCTATCTTTATGGGCAGGAAGATGAGGTGTGGAGATCTCAGGTACTGGCTCCCAAAAGGAACTGCAACATGTAGTGCAGCAGCAGTGTTTATGTATGTAGTTACAAGAAAGTCTTTCAGGAGCCTGTTCTGGGCTCAGCATCTCATACAGTGAGCAGGAAGAACTGGACACTTGGATGAAGCAGTCCTTGGATAAAATGAGTAAAATAATAAAACAGATAAAAATGGGAACCATTTTGGTGTCTGGGACAAAAATAGTGAAATTGATTATGTTGTCATTGTTACTTTGTAGTGCAGGATTTGAAGCATCTTCATTCTTCCAGTATGTCAGTAAAGTTTCTTAAACTGACACTAAAATGACAGTCTGGACTTCAATAGCACCAGTGTTTTATTTCTTTATTTTTCTTTTTTCTTTCTTTCTTTCTTTTTATTTTTTTAATTGTACCACTTGCAAATGCATTCCCTGCAATTACATGGGTATTAGAGTAGATATTCATTAGGATTTTACTAATCTGAACCTCAAGTGCTGTTCTGCAAATTTGCCAGCCTTTGTAAGGCAGTGCTTGACTTCATCAGCTGCACTGTTTTATTATGAGTATTTTGATACAGTAGAATGAAAAGCATATATTCTAAACCAAGTAATTAATCAGATTGAAACATTTTCATACTTTGACTTGTCACACAGAGAGCCTGCAGCTCTGTATTTTGTCCTCAGCACTAGTTTTTGCCCAGTCTAGCTGCAGCAAAATTACATTTCATGGTGGTGGTTTAAGAATTTCATCCATGAATCAATTTTTCATTTCTGTTTAAAGGGAGCAGAATTGTCACAACTTAGAAAAGGTGAGTAAACCAATACTCTTGAGTTCCAAGAAAGGTGCCAGTGTCTGTGTACCTAATCTTACACAGCCATCAAACACGTTTTCAAGTGTTGCAGGTTATAAGCAGTGTTTATTGCTTATAACTGTGCACTAAAACCAAATGTAATGAAAAGTCCTTAAGTTAGTTTATTTTCAGTGGTTCAGCCACATGCACAAATCCTTGCTGGTTGTGGTGGGGTCTGTCTAGGCTGTTTGCAGTGGTAGATCTGTTTCAAGGTCTGTGGCATATTGAAGAACCAGATCAGAGCGAGACCTGTCAGCTTTTGTCTCCTAATCAATATATTGCTTTTTGAGGACTTAGAGTGAAGCTCATACCCTGGAATGACCCTTGTGTGTCTGTGCAGGTGCAGATGCTGAAGGCTGTTGTGTCCCCCCCTGTTGGGGAAGCAGCCCTCCATGTCCCATCTCCTTAGACAGCTGCATGTCCTAACCAGATCCATCCACAGTGGAGCAACAGGACTGCTGAAGGGCTGCTTTTCACATCTTGCTCTGACTCAGTCCTCCTCTTAGAAATGTGAAGTACTTGACATGAATTTATGGCCCTTGGAGGCGTGAAGATTTACTTTACTTGCTTGTAGAATTAGGAAGGATGATAACTGTGGGCAAGCTTTTAAAAATGTAGTGTTCCTGAGCAGGAAAAGCCTGCTCCAGAGGAGGCTTAAGGCAGAGTTTCCAGCCTGTGATCCTTTGCACTTTATCTAGAGTTAGTTATTCCATTACTGTTGGGTTAATGAGGATGCATAGATTGTTACTTTTCTTAAGGATATTTTGTCTTTTATATTTATTTTTTATCTTATGTTTTATATTCTTAAGGAGAAGAATATTTTTTTAGGCTAGATATAGGAAAGAAATTCTTCCCTATGAGGGTGGGGAGGCCCTGGCACACATTGCCCAGAGACTCAGTGTCTGCCCCATTGTTGGAAGTGTTCATGGCCAAGTTGGACAGGGCTTGGAACAACCTGGTCTAGTGTCCCTGCCCATGGCAGGGGGGTGGAATGAGGTGATCTTTCAGGTCTCTTCCAGCCCAAGCCATTCTATGGCTTTATGATTTTATGATAAGTACAACATAAAAAAATAGGTCAGTGTAATACCTAAGTACACAAAAGCACGTGCTGATTTTTATTCTCTTGAATTTTGTATGTCTCTGTGTGTGTATAAATGTATGTATATCTCATATGTATGCAAGGATTTATTAGCTGCTCTTTTTATTATGTACAGATTTCTCCTGTCTGCAGGTATTGTCAAGCAGTTAAACTCGAGAGATTCCCCCCACCCCTACATAGTGATTACTCTTGTGGGTAGAGGAACATCAGTTTCATGAGAGTCTTTGCAATTCCCCAAGCCTGAAGGCAAATGAATAGAAATTTAGTGGACCACCTAGTTCTTGACACAGAATTCTCCATAGAGGAGTCCGACCTAATTTATATTGTATTGAATCAAATAATCCTATCATGCATGTGTGCTTGCTGTTTTGTTTTCTTTTAGCAGGCATATTGCTCTCTTGCAAAAACTTCAGATTTAGATGTTAGGCAATATCCCTGTGGTTTTAGGAGGTGCTTTTCCTTAGTGAGTGCTTACAATTACATTTAGAGGACATTTGTGAAGAGGGAGACAATCAGGACAGAATACTAAGGCTGCTAGAATTATTTATACCTGAATGTGAGTGTGTTGTTGTTTAGCACTGAGGGTAATCAAGAGTCCTCTAATACAGAGTCCCTCCATTATTACTAAAGATGGAGCTGGAATTTCCCAAAAATGCTTTTCTGTAGCAAACAGCAGTATAACTGCCTTTATCATCAGTGTTACAGGGATACTGGTGGGGGTTTGATGTGGGTGATTGCTGCATTTCATCTTCACAGGGTTGCTGATGATAAGTGGTACTAAATGTATTTGTTGGGGTCAGCATGTTTTGAAGCTAATTGGGAGCTGATTATCATCCAGGCACTGCAGTTGTGGCCTTCTAAAGCAATTCCTGGTGTGCAAAACCCTTTTCTGGTTTTACTCGCTAGATTGCAGGACCCATCAGTCTCTCTGTCCCAAGATACACTCTTATCAGTCAATCTTTATATGGAAAAGAACTTTCCAACCTGCACAGGTTTATCAGGTTTATTCTTGGAAAGCTTAGGAAAGTTGTGGATCTGCAAAAATTCAGGAGCATAGCAATAGTTACCTGAAAGCAGTTCTTTGCTCTTTGACTGTGTAGGTATCCCAATGGCAGAACTCTTGCACTTATTTAGTGTCCTTCAGGAAAGTTTTGCTTAATTCTGCCAAGACTTGCTGTTTTTGCTTAAACGTGTAGCTCTTCCCTTTTAAAACGTAGAGTTTAAAACCTATTGGCTTTCCAGTTAGAGATTGTTTTCCCCTCTATTTTCATTTTAGGACAGCTGAGCATAAACACCCCTTTAGACAGGGTTAGTGGTTAGTGAGTAAGTGGGTTTGGCAGGCACCGGGTGACTCTTCTTGGTTTAGGTCTCTACAAAATAAGAAAGGTCTTACTTCTTCTCCAGCTGTGGAACAGATTGGATGATGTTATACTTTTCTTGCACTGTGTGGGGTCAACATGCGAGAAAACAGAATAAAGCACTGTATAGTGTTCTTAACCCATGTAAAGTTCTTCAACAGACATTTTCCTAATTCCTGCAGTGGCCCATTGCTACAGTTTTCCCTCATGACTATTTTTAAGCTTCACGGCATACATAACTAGGAAGAAGATCCAATATTGGATTGGAAGATGATAGATTATGAAACATTAAAATAATTAAAAAAAGGAAAAAATGTATACTGAACAATAATGGACGTTAAGATTATCAGTTGATGTAATTTCTAAACGGCACTAAATGACTTGAAACGTACACTTTCCAGTAAGTGCAAAAAGTTTCAAAGTTGCAGTAGGTTCTGCAGTATTCAAGTCATGGGAAACTTTATTTTTATTGTATCTGTTCATCTGGTTTCACTCACACCAACTGCTCTTGGTTAAAAGTTGAATCACTCATGCACAGCGTAAAGTAACTTATGGAACATACATCTGTCTTAGTTGTACCTACCAAAAATAATTTTATCCATCAGTTGAAATGTTAAAATGAGATTGTTGATGTTTGTAGTTTATAGAATTTGAAAGTGCAAAGACTTTAATTATGCCCATTTGAAAATGAAGAACTTCAATTACTGGGAATCCAACTGATGCAATACACATTCCTTATTTTTCTTTTACATAACTGTCTTCTACCCTACTGAAAGATTAGTTACTTGGAGAATGGCAGGCATCGTATTGCTAGTTTTTCAACCTAAAGGGTTATAAATTTTTTTTTCAGTACTTGAAATAACTGAGGGAAAAAAATGAGTGATCTCAGTACACTATTAAAAAATACGCGCTTCATTTCTGTTCCTAGTTACTTGAGATGGAGCTCAATAAACTATGCTGAAACAGCAAAGAAAACGAGCACTTCAACTTGTTTAACCTTCATTGGATTTATTCAGGTGCCTCAAGTAGTTGCTCAGATCAAGCTGGGATGAAGAGATCCAAGCCGGCAGGACTCGGTGCTCCTGCCGGAGCAGGCAGTGTTAGTAATTTGACAGCCTTTCCAGGACCTGTCAGTCTCTGCCTGGAGACTGGCCATAATAGTTCAATTGGCATGTGCTTTTTGCCAAATTAACATGTAGTAGGTCACTTGAATTCTCCCCTTACTGAGTTCATACCTTTTCTTTAATTCTCTCTCACAGTAACCTGTCAGTGTTGATGGGAGGAAACAAAAGCTTTCTCTGTATTTAGGTTATTTTTAACAGGTACTTAGCATGAAGAATTTGGTTTACCCTCTTTTTGATTTCCTTGTATAACCTTTACAAATCAAACAATTTTTAACCTCTTATATTTTGCTTGTGGCTATGGTGAAGTAGGAGACTCTGCTTCCTTGATCTTGAGGTTAGTGATGATGGTTTGCACTAATAACTTGGACTCCAGTGCATTGATGCAGTAGAGGATTCAGGGCTTAGGAATTTCCAAGTAGCTCCACGGTTAAGCTGAGCACAAAGGTAATCAGGAAAAAAGCAAAATACTTTTTCAACTTTAATGTAGTCCAGCTGATATTCAGGAAATCAATAGTCAACGCAGTGAATATTTTATTTATATTTTGATTTCTCATTCCTTTATGTAAGAAAATACACAGTTATTGTTACTGCCTTTATGTCAGTTTTCTTCAAGCTTTGAGGGCTATTGTCGAGTTCAAACCTTTTAGTGGCATCAGATGATTAGATGACCTGTTAGGCATTCATGTCTTAACTGTAGCAGTTATACCACAAATGTCAAGGGTTCTTGCCAGTAGGTGGATTCCCCCCACTTTTTTAACGTAACAAAGGTTTTTCCATTCTAGGATTTTTTTTCTATGGATGTGCATACATTTTGAGATTTGTTAATTGTGCCACAGTAACACTGACAGTGCCATTTGAAAAAGTTATGGCCCCTGTAACACCTGGTAGATGTTTGCAATAAAGACTCCCCTTTTTAATTACACTATAATTAATACAAAACAAATCAACAGGAAGTGCTACTTCACACAGCATGTAGGCAGTTAGCTGAAGTTTAAAAACAGTAAAAAAACATCAGTGAGTTTAATAGAGATTACTTTATGAATGGGTTTTTATTGTGGTTGCTGAAGTAATCAAATCTCAGACTATGGCTTCAGGACAGTTTTCTACCCACCATCCCTGTGTGATAGTTTTCATATATTCTGACCTATTTTTCTTCTTTCTGAAAACAAGAGAAATAAAGTATTTGAGAAGTCCTAAAGAGGATAACAAATTGAATTGACCACTAACTGTTCCTGGCACTGAGATTTTATGATCCTTACCTCCCTGGTGACACAGTGAGCTATTCAGCAGCACCGTGTGAGAGTTACAGATGATGAAATTTGGTGAAGTTCTTTCAAATCAGAACCACTACACTGGTTTACATCAAATGAGGGCCTGTCCGCTGTTGCTATGTTACATTTGTAGCAAATGCTAATTGATTTTGATGCATAGAGATCCTCAGAGAAAAGTGAGAATTGTTACTGAGTGAATCCCACTGTGCCAAGCCTCAGTTTCTGGATTTCAGTGCGGGATGCTCCTGGAGAGGACATGAAATCCTCTTTATGTGAAAGAACACTACAAAAATAACTCTGCCACAGCCTCTAAATGGGTCTGAGACTTCAGCACTCTTGAGTTTGGGCTTGATGAAGAACAGCAAGTGATTTTCATAAAGGAGCCCTGTTTGCAGTTTTTTTCTTTTTTTTTCCTTTTTTTTTTTTTTTCTTTTTGGTGGCAGGTTTGTTGATCCAAATATCTACCTGTATGTGGTTGTCCCTTTTGAATGCAGAGTTTCTCATGTTTCATTCTTGCATAATTTGTTCTGTTAGACTCTTGGATAAGGTGAAGAGACTGCAGAGGGAGGAAACTCCATGGGGTGGTTCTGTCACACATCAGTCTTTGTAGAAGCAGCTGAGTTTGTTAACTTACACAGGATGTCCAGTCCTGACAGCTGAAATTTAGGTGAGAGGAACCCTGTTCTCAGTCACTGAACTCTAGCTGCCTTTTTTCCAGACAGCAGAAATCCAGGGAAGCAGATCATGTGCATCAAGCTTCTAAATATTGCTCAAGCCTGTGTAGAGAACTAACTCTGTTCTTTATTGCAAAGATCATCTCTAGTTCAAAGAACAGATTGCAAGTGACCCGTACACATTGTGGGTGGCTGACTCTGCTAATCAGTATTTTTAGATGGAACTTTTTGGTGGAGGTGGGAAGAAGTACAGTACAGAGAAGGAAAACAGTACATGTAGATGTTGTGTGATTGTGGATCCAGTAATACAATAAGAAATTGATGAATACAGTGTTGATTTTCTTCTTTGTGGCCGAAGGTATGTACATAATTTACAACGTGGACACTGAGTAAAGGGCTGTAATTTCAATTTTACGGTCTTTAATGGACTAGTTCTAAGACTTTTTCTCATTTTGGTGGACTATGCTGCTTTATCTTTGGCTGTTTCACAGTGGTTATTTATTTATTAATTTAAAGAGAAGTACTCTTAGATTGAATGAATTTCATTGTCACATATGCACATATATTTTCATGAGGAAGACTAACACTGGATTTTTCCAGGACAGTCTTGGTTTGCTAGGAGAAACAAGCATCAAGAAATCACCAGGAATTGTGCTGATTTAGTGTACATCTGCTTTATTCTCCAAAAAGCCCCATTCTGGAGATCCGTGTAGGGTCACAGTTGTATATTGAAACAATACTGGA
Organism: Platyrinchus mystaceus; assembly: GCA_035041135.1. Lineage (NCBI taxonomy): Eukaryota > Metazoa > Chordata > Aves > Passeriformes > Tyrannidae > Platyrinchus > Platyrinchus mystaceus. The sequence goes on from JAWWLV010000005.1 coordinate 4,096,787, forward strand.
AAAAAAACAAACTGAAATCAGGATCCCTGAGGATTCCTTCCCATTTTGGATGTGAATGTCACAGGTGATAGAAAAGACCAACTTAATCCTACATTATAATCGAAGGGAGTAGAAGTAGTTTTGTGTTAGCTTCCAAGTTTTCACATTAATAAAGTGTGGAAAAGTTCAGCCTACAGTTACAGAAGGTTGATGCACAGGCTTTGGTCCCTGCTGGCACAGATCTTTAACATCTCAGCATGAGATAAGATGCAGACATGACGACATAGTGTGTATTAATCTTGCTGAGTCCTTATGAGAGTCCTAATTGTTCCAACAATTGCTTCCTGTAAGAGGTTGGTTATACTGGGTACATTAGGGAGAGGACAGTGCTGAATAGAATGAATTGTGTATTCAGATGTACTTTAGCTTGTACTTTAGTTGCAAAAAGTGGAGAAAATCTTGTCTGCCTGTCTTGAAAGTAAGGGGGGTGATGTCTGGAGGAACAGTTCCAATGCTTGACAATTAATAATAGCACTTTGAAGAGAAGCTTTTAGCAGAAGGCAAGCACGCAGGTTACAGAGAAGTACAGAGAACAATGTATTTTTTTGTGCTAATACATTGAGATCAAATAACTCATTAATAAGAGAATAATTTATAAGGATGATGCAAGTAGAAGAGTAAAGTTCTTCTAAATATTAATCTATTGCATATATTATTTATTGGAATAGAAGTTTGAGTGGTAGACATGGGAGACCAAAATGCCTTGCCACTTGTAGTAGAGTTCACAAAGTGCTTTTTTAAAAGAAATTTCCCATTAGTGAAAAATGCTGGTGTAATGTTTTGGTGAGATGCTGGAAAAGCAGTAAAGTTTGTTAATGCATCTCTGCAGTGGTGTGAGAGAGAAACTTCTTTGTCCTGGTGCAGTGTGAAGTCTGCAGGGCTCTGGGCAGAGCTTGCAGATAAAGGAATTAGGGTCACTCATTCTGAAGAGCAAATAGTGTGTGCATGACTTCTACAGTGGGGAGAAGGTGTAAGTTACCAGTGGAGTATTGAACTAGGCACAGGAGAACTGGATTCTTGGGAGTGTAGGAGCCTGGTTGTGCAATGGAGCAGTTTTTCCTGAATGAATCGAAGATGTTTGTTGTCTCCAGGTTTTTAAAGCTTATGAGAAAGATCTTAATATATATATTCTTCTGTCCAGACTGAACAATCCCAGTTCTCTCAGCCTCTCCTCATAACAGAGGTGCTCCACCCCTCTGATTGCCTTGGTGGCCTCCCCTGGACTTGCTTCGACATTGTTAATGTCCTTCCTGCGCTGTAAATCACACTTGGGAAGAGAAACCCTTGAGTTTTGGCACCTATAGAAGTGTCTTATTGACCCTCCCACCTCCAATCTAACATGCCAGAGGTTACCTTTTTAAAGTCAGAGAAGCCCATTACATTTTGTTGTTATAGCCTTAGGAGCTGTGCTACAGTGCACCAAATAATATTGCAAAAATACAGTGCAGAAAACAGCTCAGGGAAGAGTCAGGGTACAGAAAAGAAACAGCTGCCATTATAGGTACAATGTGTTGTTAACCACAGCCTCCCTTTTATTAAATGAATATTTGTGTCTTTAACAGTAACTTGTGAAACAGTCTGGTAATAAACTGGAGTGGGATACCTTTTAGTTGTTTTTTTCAAAGGTGTTATCTGCTGGCCTACTTCTTCAGGAGTATGTGTAGATGATTATGTTATGTATTCTATTTTTGAACAGTCTTTTTGTAGTGCAAAGCCTTACAGATTTCTGTCATTCAAAAACCTGACATGACTCTGAATCCCCTCCTATGATAATTCTGATTGATCACTGATGCTTTTAAGGCACTAATACAATCTGGAGAAGAATTCTTAGTGCGTGACAGAAATGTATCCTGCTTATTTTGAAGAAATGGAGCTCATCTATGTTCCCAAAGTTTTGTAAAACAGTTCCTTGTATATCTTTGCAATGATTGTGAGACAGCGTGTTATAATCAAGGCTTCAGCCTTCTTTATATTTTGTGAAAGCTTTTGATGTTTTTCTTATTGTTCTTGTAAGATCTTCCTGGCACCTGTTGATCTTTGAAAGATTGTTGTCACGTTTCAGTGCAGAGGTTTGGGTAGAAAACAGCTTTTCTGATGTTAACTGCTATTAACTTTTCTGGAGTTAGAGATGCTCTTCCTGCCATTAGGTGATCTTCATATATTGTTGTTGCTGATTCAGTTGTGTGTATGAACATGTTCTGCTTAACATAAATAAAACGTTACCTGCCCTTGGGTTTATGCTGTGGTAAAACAGACCTTATCGTGCTCTACTTTAATGCTTTGTGCTGTTGTTATGTAGCTGTAAATCTTACAGACAGGGATGCTGTCCCGTGGGGATCCAGTTTTCCTTGTACCCAAGTGAGCAGTAAAAAAAGCTTTTCCCCTGAATAGAAACCTGTAGGCCTGTAAGCTCTGCATGTGCTTCTGATATCAGTGCCTTCATATATATTGGATGTAGGTAGAAAATGTAACACCACTTTCTGAAATGGCCATCATAGCTTCCTAATGAGACACTTGGATTTTTTTCCTCTTGTGACAGCGTTAAATGTTACGTATTAGCCATAATGCTTAAATTGATGAAGTGTAAAACTAGTGAAATGGGTTACCGGGAAAGGAAGTGAAAATATTATGAACCATATGCCCTAATTTATGTCTTCTTAGAAAATTCATCTAATGAAATTAAGTATTTGGAATAATTCAGCTTACAATATCCAACAAGAAGTACAGCAGTAATGGTAGGATGATCTTGCTTTTAATATAGTTAGGAAATTACAACTCCTTTCTGGGGAGGAACATGAAATCTCTGTGTTTTGAGATCCATGTGCATCATCAGGTCCAGTTTGGTTTTTTTTCCTATGAACAGGCTTACACAATTTGGTGTAATTGAGTAGCTGTGACAGCAGCTTCTGCTGTGTTCTTTGTGACCCTAAACAGAGGCAAATGAGATGCATATTCTTGACATGAGTTCTTAATCCGTTTCCTGGTACCCTGAGTTAGCACTTCTTTCCTCTTGGCTCCTTATCTGGCTGCAGCTCCTCTTGTACAGATGATTGTCTCATCCACTCTAATCCTCCCCCTCCCCTGAAGCAGTTTTTACCTCTTGACTCCCAGACTAAACCTCCCAAGTCCTCCATTATTAAACAGCACTTCAAAACTCTTCTCTTCTGCTTCTTGTGATACAAGATTTCATGTCAAAGTCTATTCCTTTTTTCTCTGGTTTGATACTTGTATTTTATGCATTCAAACTCAGCAGCTTTCTGGGTGCCTTGGATGGAAAGACAAACCTGTTGCTGTCACTTACACTGTTTTGTGAAATTTCAGTTCAGAGCAGTAATTAAAGAAACAGTCCATTTTCCAGGACAGTGTTAATAGGAATGTGCATGGACAGTTCAGTTCTTTCTGGAGGCTGCAGGGGAGATGATAGTGTAGAGGTATTTTAGTATAAAGGAGTCGTCCCTGAAGAAGCGTGAAATATCATTTTTTATTTTAGGTAGTTTTGGCTTTGGGATTTTTGGGTTGTGGCTTCTTTTGGTGTCTGTTTGTTAGGGGGAGTTTGGTTTTTTTTTATTTGTTTACTTGGGGTTTTTTTGGGGGGGTGGTTTTTTTTAGTATTAGCAAAAAAACCCAGATCCATTATATGAAGACCAACTCTTACTCCCGGTTTCAAAACTCAGAAAGCTTTTCAAAAAACATTCATAATGATTATTTAACATGGTCAAGACACACTGTTTCCCTACAGTCTAAATCTTGGAAGGGATTCAACTCATTCCTCTGCCCTCATGTCCTGAAAATCACACCAAAGCAGACACCCCTTGACATGTAAAATTGTAGCCTGAACACTTAAAAATCTGGCAAAGTTGCAAAGTAATTGAAGAGTGGGAAGTGTCAGACAACCTTATCCACGGGTGGTACCTCCTGCCCTGGCTTTGAGTAGATAAAACTAAAACAGGTAACTTATTTAAAGGGAATTGTTTAGCAGTGTTGCTGTTCATAGCAGCGTCATAAATAAAGTGCACAGAATTCCTGGTGATATATCAGACCTTGAGATCAAAGATGTAAGAGGTGGTTGGAAGGCCAGATTGTGTAGGGATTATGTACTCATTAAGGTACTCTGGGTCTGATTGTTTCAGTCAGTGGAACATGTGTTACAGCTGATGACTCCTGTGAGGTGGAGCACAAGGGTCATACATACCAAGGGTCCTGTTGACTCCAGTTGATGGGAAACAGAAGAATCTAAACTATGCTGGAGTTTCGGTCTTAGAAGACAATGTAAAATGTGAGGAGCTTGGAAAATGGATGCAGCTTGATGAACTCTTACACCTGGGAAGTGATTGAGAGCTTCTGAAGAAGGAATGCAGTATGAGTAGTCATAGTTCTTGAGCAGATTCAGATGCTTTGCCTTTTGTAATCGTTTTGCAGTTCTGATGCTGCCAAACTACCTTGTGGTGATTCAGATATTTCTTATCAAGAGTTTCCTTAACAATTGCTATGTCATTAGGAAGAACATAGTAAATGTGAGGGTGGTGAGGCACTGGATTGCCTGGAAAAGTTGTGGCTGCTCCATCCCCAAAAGTGTTCAAGGCCAGGTTGGGGACAGGGCTTGGAGCTACCTGGGATAGTGGAAGGTGTCTCTGCCCATGACAGGGGGGTTGACTGAGATTATCTTTGAGGTCCCTTCCAACCCAAACCATTCTATGATTCTGTCTTCTGCCACATAATACCAGTATTGACTGTTGACTTCAATTTTCAGGAACCTGTAAAAGTACCTCCACCTCTACATTTTTAAGGATAATCATTGTGTTTTTGATGGCTATACATGTCTGAAGCATTTTGTGTAGGAAAGTGAGTTTGGGATGTGTTGTTGGAATTCAGTTGGAGGAAGATATAAATAAAGATATAAATAAAAACAATATTACTCTCCTTGGACATTCACTAGAGAATTCAAGACATGCAAATGCTAAATCAGTGAGTGGAAATGTCATCCTTCAAAGACATATGAAATACAAGGATTATGATAAAAGTCTTGTGCACTTTAAGGTAACTGAGTTACAAAAAAAGCTTGTAGTTCATGGAATTATATCCATGGGTCTTTTAATATACTCAGGTTGTTCTTTATCTCCTGTGGAGCATTTCAGAATTTGTTTCCCTGGAGGTGACTGAAGTAAGGCAAGAAAAATCTTACCTGATCTTTAATAATCCTTCACATGCATGGTAATACTCCAGAATTATACTATCATTGGATAATTTACACTTAAATCCTTTCATTTCTATGCTCCCATGCTAAAAAAAAAATCCTTTAGTGTTATAGTGAGCCAGAGATTGCATACTTGAAATGCTCTGGCCTTGTTGCCAGTTTAGTCTCACCTGCTTAGACTGATTTATTGTGTTGTTTTTTTTTTTTTTAAGAGGGAAAGACTGAAAAATACATTTCTCCCATTATAGTTAATAGATTCAGGAAGTAATTTGCAGATCAGGAAACAATGGATCTCATCTAATAAAAGCACTGCCTAGGTAATTCATAAGGAAGATAAACTTGTATTGTTAAGCTTGCACATTTTACTCGTATTTGTAGGCCATATATTGCTCTCCTGTGCTTTCCACCATTAAGCAGTAATGTTATTGCATTAGTAAAAAAGCACTGCTGCTTTGACTGGCTTTCCAAGCCACACACAAAATCAAATAATGCATTTTACTGAATTATGAAGAACTGTGTTGTTTGTTTGTTAACTGCTCACTTAGTTATTGCTCTTAGGGCTCGATGTTACAATTTAATCGCTTCTCAGCGTCCCTTGAGTTCCCACAGGCTGGTGTGAGTCAGTGAGGGGACAAAGCAAAATGACTGGCAGCTAAGTGTTTCAATCAGTCAAGATACTGATTTATTTCTTTGAGGAGGAGTGTAAAGGAAATGAGAATGGCTTTTTTTTTGTAACTGATGCGCTGAATAGTCATCAGTTAAACTGTGGAGGTCATACATAAGTGCTGAAATCTTGAGAAAGGGAAAAAACCCACTAGAGTGTGTCTTGTCACCTACACTGCACACAGTCTGTGGGAAGCTTCTGATGTTCAGCATGTCCTGAAAAGTCAGCACAAAGGATGAGTCTGGAATCCTTTGACTTACAGGGTTTTCATCACAAAAGAAGTGATATGAAGCATTAAAAGGCAATTCTTTGTTGTCTGTCGCGTTACTGTATACAGCTGTGAAGTTTTTAACCATATCCAGGACGCTGATATTGCAGAGTGTTTAAACTGCACCAAATGAATTGCAATAGAAAAGGTGGTATGAATATCTGTACCAATGGATCCCTTTTGGAATAAAAAATATAGCTTAACTAGAGCAAAAATAGGAGTAAAAACATTGGTGGAATATGACAGCCGTGCTTTAAAAATATTCATAGATATGCCTGAATAGGAACAGATACATTAAAGTTTTCATTGCCAACTTTCACGCAATAGAAATCACGTAATTTTACATCCCCCTTGAAGTGCTGTTTTTAATCTGAAAAAATAATAATTTTTATATAATTAAAGCAATAAATATCCTGTAGCAAACCTGACAGCATTAGATGACAGAGATAAGTGGTAGAAAAATTCAACTAAAGTTTTTTGCTAATAGTGTATAATCCCTTCTTTTGCCCAATTCTATATTCCATCTGAACTCATACAGATAAAAAATCCAGAGGAAGCAAGCAGATAGTTTTGAATGAAATTAGGTCTTTCTAAGAGTTTAAATCTCCAGAGCCCAGTGAAAATCTGTGCTCAACAATCATTGCTTTTACAGTAAGGAAGATACCTTACCTATCAAGAGACTGCTTTAGTGGGGTATTCCCTAGAAAGCCCACTCTAGCCTAGCCTACATTTCACGGTCTTTCTCTAACCTAAATCCTGAGGTTTTCAAACAGTTTCATAAAATGTATGCACTGAAATTTGATGAAAATGCGGCTGCATAGAAAAATAACTACTTTAGGAGAAGCTTTTAGTGCTGACAATAGGGAAACTTTTTACTACCTCATGGAAAACTGCATGGCTGAAACTGTGACTACAGGGAGAGAAAAGGGGACTTGCCTCTTGGTCAGAGGAGAAATTTCCAGGTTTGCTGCTAAATGCACTCTAGGGAAGTGAAGGTATCTGTGGTATGAAATGATAAAAGATAAAAGCAGCTCATTTTATTGTAGGGACTGGATGGCAAAGGAGAAGTCCCACTTCTTGATTACACTGATTTCTGGATGTTTTTTTATGCCTGTTACAGGTGCTGCATCCAAATGAATTGATATTACTTTTGATGGCACCCATTAAGACAGATTTTGAGGCCTATTTTGTCTCTTTCATAGGGAAAGTGCAAGATATGGTGATAGATATATGAACATAATAGTTGTGGAAGATAAAGGGGAAGAGAAAATGTGCTGTGGGCAGGAAACAGCTACTTCAGCATTTCTTTTCCCTCCTGTTTTTTTTTTTTTTCTGAGCTAACAGTCCATTCAGTCTGAATACAGATCTGTTCTTAATGTGTTGAACTGCATTATTTAGCCCACCACTGCAAGCCAAATTGTTATCCCTGGAGATAAAATTGCTAAGTTGATTTAATGGAGCTTTGTTAATCTAGAATTTCATTTATATCTTCTCTTGGATCTGTGCACTGTAGTTTCTTTGTGTTTAGTTAGTATGATTCTGACAAAAAGGCACAAATATACAGTGATAGCAGCTCTTTAGCTCCTCGATGCCTGCAAGAAGAGGAGACCCTTGTCCTGTAAGAAGCACTTAAAACTTGCTATTAAGTCCTGTAGTGCCTGTGTTCGCAGCACATCGATCCTTTAAAAGTGAGACACTGAAGAAGCAGATCTCTCTGGTGCTCCTTGGCTGTGAGTGATTACTGAGAAACACAGAAAAGACTATCTGACTGGTTTATTCGTAATCTACTTAGTGGCTGCATTCCTTACTCCTGCATGGTTTGAATGCCACTTGATGCAACCACCGGTTGAAAACACTGAAACCTGCTGAAAAGAACTGCAGTGGTTAAAAATACTGTGTGTGAGAGAGAGATCGATCGATCAGATAGTCCCCTGGAAGAATATGGAGAAGGATTACGTAAAAGAGAGAATTTGCAAGCCTGGAATGTGTTTTTCCCTACAGTATCTATTTCAATTTTCTGTAAAATGACTTTCAATATTTAGGTTATTTCACGTTTTGTTATAATCTCTTGGAGGGAGATCAGATTTGAGATTTATAGTCTGAAAACAGGTTGAAATGGTCCTTCATGATGTCTGGAATATTTTGCAAGGTTTTAGCAGCTGATATGGTGCAGATGAATGCATAATACAAATAATAACATTTATTTTCTGTATTGCAATCCCATTCCCTAGAACTGTGGAGGTGCATTGGAGCCCTCCTTCCCTTCATTTTCCTGCATGATCCTAGATACTGTATAAAACAGGGGAACTCCCCCCCCAATTATGTTTTATAATGCTTGACAGTAGAGACAGTAGCAATTTTCTGATGAGAAAATACCAGATGATGGGACTCTGGTTTTGAGCTAGTCAGTGGTGTCAGTATTCATATATCAACATCTTTAACCCTTTCTTTCTTGTTGATTAGATCACACAATAAATAACATATTCAAGATGGAATTTTAACAACAAATAATTGGCTTTGGAGAATTGTGTGGTACTGAAGATGCTTGTTTGGCAGCAACTTGTGGTGCTATAGATAGGAAGGGTCAGAAATGGGATGAGTACAAGTTATTAGTGGTTTAAGAATAGTATGTGTGATAAAAATGATAATCCCAGTGTCATTCTCCCACATCAAGGAGAGAATTATGAAAGAGGCCACTAAAATATTTTTTGCAGTCATGTTTTGAGTGTACTGTGAGTGGAGCAAGACTGAGATTTACAGACCAGAAGCTGTAGTAACTGGCTTCTGAGCCAGTTACTCATGGATCAAGGTGTTCATCACATGCTGAACCTGGTCATTCAGTACTGTCTTTAATGAGGGAGGGGAGAAAAGCTTTCATCTAACCTCTTAGCTGTCCTGTCTTCCTCAAGAAAATGCATCCACTAGACCTTTCCAGATTGTTTTGCATGAGGCCTGATCTGATGCAGGAGCACATGAGCTCTGGCTACTGAGCAAAATAACCATCTTACCTGGCTTGAGTAGCATTTACCATGGGGAATAAATTTTTCTGCAACAGGTTTTTATAGGATCAAGCTGCTTCTTGCTGGATTTGTTTGCATCAGCATGTTTGTGTATTTCTTAATGGAAAAAAGTTCTGAATTACCTGTGAAATGTTGAGTGTTTAAAGCTTTCTGCTTGCTAACAGTTTTCTGGTTTGTCTTTGCTTGTCCATGAAGTCTCTTCTTTCTTAAAGTATTTTGTCTCCTCATAGCAATCTTCAGTTAAAGTGAGACCAGAGTTGCACCATGAGCAGTTTAGTGTCTTGAAGTTGAGATTTGTGTTAGGGAAAATATGATTGTTGTGATGCAAGGACAAAAGGTAGTCTTGCCCAGATTCCCGTGTTGGTCCATAATTAATGTATTTCTTTCCTGTTAGTTTCAAAGGATTTCTTTCTAGTCAGGAGTTAAATGGACCCATTCAGTGTTTATATTTATGCAAACGATCGTTGTGTCACTCCAGTTGCAACATTAATAAAAAAAAGCCAGATATTTTACATGCCTTTGAGTATTAAAGTGATTACAATTACCTACATAAAAGCAGTTGCTTTATTAATTAATTAACTTGGAGAAAAAAGGCTAGTGACCCTCTGAAGGAATATCAATAACTGAAACATTAATTATGTAAATAAGATCTGTCTTTACTGTTCATTACTCACATGAAAATTGCCTTTTAAAATAATGCCTCATTCATATATTTCAATAAATATCTAATCTGCCTGGTCTGTCACTTGAATCTAGAGTTTGAGACAAAGACTCTGCAGCAACATGGGCACAGACCCTGTGGCGTTTCCTTTGAGCCACCAGCACCCAGTTCCTAATTGCTGGGCTGGCATTTTTTGATTTTTTGGGGGGTCATCCTCTCTGAGGCAGCAGTCTCCTCTGGGAACGAGTTCTTGCAAAATGTGCATCCAGAGAGATGGAGTTACTGCTTTTCATAGTTGAGGAAGGAGAGGAAGAAGCAGCAAAATATTTGAAGAGCTTTTGTGACTCTCGTGTTTTCAAAAGTGAGGCCGTAGCAGAGCTGCAGAACCAGCCTGTCTCCAAGTCCTATTTGAGGCTGTTGAGGTTTAGAATTACTAAGCAGAGGTAGCACCAATACCACAGTTAGACTGTGTGTTTGGTTGCTGTGAACTTGTGCACTCAGTAAACTTGCTGCTCCTTTTTACCTTTTTGGAAATGTGACTGCCTCCTGGCAAGTGCTGCAGGTGATTTCATACAGGCTATGAGAATACTTCCCTTGTATTTCCTCTGCCTTTTTATTTTCTAAAGTTTCACAGAGCGTGTTAGCAAATTCTGATGTAGGATTCCTGATGGGTTTTATTCCATTTCATATCCCTAAAGACAACAGTCAGAGGTTTTCAGAGCTACTTCTTGCTCAGGTGACTGAGTATACCTGTAAGAGGAGAAGGAAGAGATGTGTTTCTTTTTCATAATATCAAAAGCTGTGCTGCAAATAATCTTGTTTCAATTTTGGGTGTGCAGACAAAAAGTAGTAGCTCTGCAGTCCCAGAAAATCTTTTACTCCCCACTCCCTGAAGAGTACCTGCTTATAAGCCTAAGATGTTCAGATTTCCTGTTTTTAGTGCCTTAGCACTCGGTTTGCCTATAGCAGGAAGGGCTGATGAAGAAATATGTGTGTCCTCCTCCTTTTCCTTGTAGCATGATAAATTGTGGAAGTCCTGATTGAAAATTCTAATCACAGCCTTGCAGTCCTTCAGATCACAACCCTTGACAGTTGATTCACTCCTTTTCATGCCTGCTGCCTCTGAGTGCTCCTGGTGCCTCTTATGCATGAGTCTATCATTAGCACACAAAGCATGATGGATTGGTTGGGGTACCTCTGTCCTTAGAACCTGGGAAATGCTTCTTTTGCAGAGTCAACCTGTGTGTGAAATCGTCATGAATGAGAGAAGAAAGTAATACAGTATTGGATGTGCCTGTTTGCTGCCACTGTTTAGAGAGAAAATGATGCATTATGGGGACTGTAAGTATATGGCCTGTTTGTTTGGGGTTTTACTCCTCACTGGTGAACGATGCAGAAAATCACAGATTTTAACCAGTGCATAAACTGAGTCAGGCAAATGCACAGAAGTTGTAGTATTATTTTGGAAATCAGAACTACAAACACTTCCAAAATCCTACTTAAAGATCAGCCTGTTCATGAAATCTTTTAACTTTCAGTGTGATCTGATGGCTGAAATGGTTACAAATAATGGCTTTTGTGACTTGCTGTGGACTCTGTTCACTTTTGTGGATTCTCTTCTACAGACCCTTTCAATGGGGAAACTTTTGCAAATGTTTGCATCTTGCAAATGCTTTTATTCATCTGTGTGACTTGGCATTTAATGTTTCAGTGAACAAGACAGTTAAGTTTTGGCTCTAGTGAAAGATTGATAGGAACAATTTTCGAATGTGGTATCACAACAAAGTGAAAATATGTCATGTTCAAATACTGAGCTCTGATGCGTCATGTGGTCTTGTAATAAATGAAATAGCACTACAGACCTGACAGATCTGCAAGAAAATGGCTTTAAATTTATGATGATTAATTTTCAAGATGAACTGCAATGAAAAAAATTGTTAGTAGATACTTAAAGAAGGTAAGGGGAAACAGCTTTCTGAAATGAGAACAGGCAGGTAATGATAAAGCTGCCTTCACTTTTATGTCATGCTTTCTTAAATTTTTGCAATGGGGAAATTGATATTCTGGCTTCTGCAGCTGGCATTAACAGCTAGTCATGGAAGTGTAACATCTCATGGAAATTCCTCTTCTTGGATTTGTACTATTGCTTGGTGCTGGTTGTCTCGGAAATAGGAGTATCACAAAGCAAAGCTGCAGATTTTCTGCCAGGTCTGTGATTCTCTCAAAGCTATGAAAATAAAACATCACTGAACTTAGTAAGAAAACAGAAGTATCTTGGTAGTGCCTTGAAAGAAAAACAAACTTTTCTGAAACAGCATATTAATTCATCTTGAGAATTTGCCACTTGAATATTGACATGATTTTGCATTAGGACAGTTAAATGTAAAGAATATTATTTGGTAAAGTATCAAAAAATTTATTTAAACATTGTTAGGTAGTTTCAGGCTAAAACCAGGCCTTGATAGCTCTTATAATTTGCAAGAAGTCAGCCATACTTGGCAAGTGCTTAAGTTTTATTTGTATTGATTTAGGTTTATTTCCAGCAGTGGGGTTCCTCGCTTCACTTCTTTCCATTTCACTGGGTTTGCACAGATGCCTGGGCAATCAACAAGTGCTGAATAGCTTTCTGCACCCATTAGGACTTTGTAGTTGCTGGCAAACATGATTTAATGAAGTGAATGAAGAAACCATACACTGGGACAGATCCTGAATCCAGTGTAAATTGGCACAGCTCTGTTGCCCTGCACAGCTGGTTTGTTGTTCCGTGTTGTTACGGATCAGAAACTGCATTAAACTGAGTGACGATTACATGTTAACTCTTTCTTTGGTAGCATTTAGTTCGACTGACACTTGCTTTTTGATAACAGATTGCCAGTTGAAGACTGTCTTAAGTCTTAAGATACAGGCTTTCACATATACACACATACAGAGACCATCTAGTCAATATATAAAATAATATATTGAAGCAGTGACTTTATTTTGCTGCTTATTTGAGTATTTGTTCAGCAGTTTTTCCCCCTGCAAGGCCTCTTTGCTTTATCCAATATCTCGTAATATCAACTCCTGCCAAATGCAGGAAGGTAAAAGTGTTAGTTTGTTTTAGAATCGAGAATACTCTGGAAGACTTTCGTGATCAGGACTGGATAGAATTCAAAGTTTCTTAAGGATGGATATTCACAAGCACTCCGCGTCCCGTGTGAATGTGTTGTTCACTGATTCTGATGTCTGTTAGCACCTGATATGAAGTGACCAGAAAACTGTATTCATAACTTTCAATAACAATTGGATTGTATCTCTTTTACAGTTTCTGACAAGTTTAGCTCTCAAATAAACCATTGGTTTTTACCATCTGAGCTGATAAAGCTTTACAAGCTTTGGAAGTTAATTCAGGGAACATTTGAGTTGTACTTGCCATCGAAGGAGAAGTTCCATGTGTAGAGGGCTGGGTTATATTTAGGTGGGTAAAACTTCATGATTGTCTTAAAGATTTGTATTGTCTGTAGTTACACACAAGATCCAATGGTCTAAAGGCATTAGAAAAGTGGTTTTATTTTTAAAAATAACATGTTTTTCAGTTCTTTATTTTGTCTGCGTTAAATTAAATTTTCTCATATGTTTAGCTCAGTGAAATTTCATCTTCCATATCATTACATAAGCATCGTCAGAAAAGATTTTATGAAACAACTATAAAGACATATCCAAATTGCTCTGTATTACCATGGAGAGCTGCAATTCTGGCCTTTGTAGCTGTACCCAAATGAACTTTAATCCAGGCAGCAGGAGCACTGCTCGTGTGCCAACTGTGCCAGCTCTGTTTCAAGGAGGCTGTCCAAGCCTGCCCACCACTGTCAGGGCTCACTTTTCACAGCCTGGTCCTGGCTAGTTGGGGTCTAACTTAGTTCTATTCACACAAGCTGGATTCCTGTTTTCTGGATTTATGTGTAGAGGATTTTTGCAGCAACTGGAGATTCTAAATATAAACTCATCACATTTTTAAATGTTCTAAAATTAAAAAAAAAAAAAGTAAACCTGGCGAGTTTGTGGGTTTTGTGTGTGATCTTGTAGTGATCCTGTGTGTGAGGGGCATCCTCTTGCCTCGAGTGCCTGCTGATAGACAGGGATGAATTGGTGTTGAGTCTCATTGACTTGTCTGTGGCTTTGCATTATACTGGAATTGGCTTAAAGAAAGATTTCCAAGATTTTCTTAAAATGTCCTGTAAATACATTTCATTACATGGTGTGTATTCTTTTTAAAAAATTTAACAAACAGACATTTCCTGATTTTTTTTTGTTTGCAAATCTACTGAGAAAAAGGTTTCTTATTTACAAAATATTTATCACTGTAATGAAAGTATGTAACTTCTTAACACACAATGGAAAAAACTTTGTAAATCTAGGTTAATATTTGAGATTAGTATTCTAAATCCTGTCAAGAAGTACCTAAATTATATCAATCTCGGTGACTTAACATTTTGACATTTACAGATGGGCTTTTGACTTTACACTTTGTCAGATGTGACCTGCATATCCTAGGCTATATCAAATCTGGAATCTGGAGTATAGAGCTGGAATCCATCTGTGCAGGCAAATTTTTTTTAAAATTTCACTGTAAAAACTTTTTATACCTTAAGGTAGTTCCCATCTGAGATGTGACTTACCACTATTAATACAGTTATTAGATTATATTGGAATTATTGGTTATTAGAATATTAGAACTAATCTGAATTAAAGAGTGCTTATGAGTTTTGGACCTTATGTGAAATATTCTGATAGGTACTTTGACAAGATGAGCCAAACTGTTGGTGGAGATTTTAGTTTGCCTCTGAAACCAGAGAAATATTTTTCTTCTAAAGACTGAATGTAGAGGCTTCAATATGTGACAAACTTTTCAGTTTGTCGGTGGAGCTGCTCATACACACCTCTGTGCGTGCTCAAAGGGAACTTAAGTGTAAGTTTTGTATGAGAGGTTTTGCAGGTTCAGAATGTTCACCATGTAAACTCAGTATATGTGCCTAATGGTAATGGCTGGGAAAATGAAAAGTGCCAAGAAAGCTGAATTTCCATCCTGCTCTGCCATTGTATGCTGGAAGTGACCAAATCATTTTTGCAATAGATAATTCAATATTCAAGTTGCATCCTGGCAGATGAAGGCAGACCAATAAAAAGACACTCAGATAACATGTGTACTTCCTCAAGAAAATGTGGATTTTATCTAGCCTATTTTAAGTCAAATACTTTATTATGGTCAAATACCATACTTTATTGTGTAATCAAAATGTGTTCTATAATAAAATTGAGAAGACTGTATTGATATGTTCATGTTTTAAGCAATAATCAGTGGGGCTTGTCTAAAATGGTCTGGACTTTCATTGTAACATGTAGTGACAAAGTGGGAAGGCTGTACAGACGTATGGTGCTTTAATTAATGGGGGCAATACTAAGCTTTGAAAGTCCTCTGGAGCTTTTGTCTCTGTTGGAAGGTTGTCTGTGCTGTGAATCTTCCCTAATAGTTAAAGCAAATGAAGTAAAATAGCCTTTGGGCTATTTTGTTACACTGTGTTGTTGGGGAAAAATTAATCCTGTGTCATTTTGCATTTGCTGTCTGTGAATCAAACTGTGAAAGCTAATTTAAAAACTTTCACACTCGGCTTGAATGAGGACTATCAGTGCTTGGAGAATGTCAAATGGAACACAATTAGCTCAAAGTGGGCTAGCTCAGATATACTCACCAGCCTCAGAACGCCCAGGCTTAATGGCTGCTCTGATAAACTAACAGAGCTGACAGAAAAGAATTTAAAAGAATTAAGTTGTTGCTGAAAACTCACCCTGTATAGAAGAGATCTTTGAAACTGAAGTGGTTTGTACATCAAGGGGCAGGGAGGTGGTGAGACCCTGGGGAAAGTTAAATACAGCACAGAGCTGCATCTGTGAAAGGGAGACAAAACCACTGATGAACCTGCTCAGAAATTTTAAAGACATAAATTATTTAGATATTTGTTAATTGTTGAGCAGTAAGTTGCCATTTATGGTTCCTGAAGTAGTTGGGTATCATAGGTATTTATAGAAGAGGCAGCTGGTACAGCTGTGATAGAGTGAAGTCCTGGAATGGCTTAGGGAATGATGGAACTACTGCTGTTCTAGTTTGGAAAAATAATGGGAGTTTGAAGTTAATCTCTTAGTTGTATCTGTTTATCAAATGCTGCACTGACCTATAATGGAGACATGAGGTCTGAACTTAATTGATAGAGTGAGATTCCAAGCTTTGTTCTGGGTGTTCAGAGTAACTCTCAGACAGGATGTGAGCAGATTTCTCAGACTGCAGGTGTTCTAGAGCTGGGGATTTTAGGAAAAAGACTGAAGAAGAAATAGCTGAAGTTGTGAGAAGAGTTGTCTACAATGACATTAGCTGCCACTCTTAAGTATAATGACTCTTCCCTTGAAGGATGGGATCTTTGTGAGTCACAGTGGACTGTGGCTTTTGGATATTATTTTTCCATGACAATATGTCAGAAAATGTGTTTGGAGCTCATTCAAAACCTTTTTTTTTGTTTTTTCTTCCCTGTTTTTCTTGGAGAAGACTATCTGCAGAGTCTTATCTTCAGGTGCTGAGTGAGGTCTCAGCTCAAGTTACTTGATGAGAATTACAGTGAGCGACCACTGATTTTCCTCATGGAGAAAGACTCTGATGGTGAATTGAAAAGAACTGAGTCTGTAAATTAGCATTTTACATGTCATGCCTTCTTACTTGAGCAACACGAATTGTGCAGACAACAGCAACATTTTTAGTTAATGAACCCAGCCATGAGCACTATTCACGTTTAACATATTTACAGGGGGTAGCATCCAGTCAAAAAAATCCATTAATTCTTTTTGCATGAATATTGTGTGCATGGGTGCATACATTTGTGTGTGGATTTGTATGTATGTGTACACTATTAGTGTATGCAGTGTTAAAGCATATATAGTAATTCAAAAAGAATCACTGAAGAAGTTTCATTAGGCATGTAAATATATTCAGCAGAAGATTTAAAATAACTCTTTAATGGAAAAAAAAGGAAAAACTGTGCCATTTGACATGAGAAATCTATTTTGAACTGTAGTATACGCACAGTCTGTTTTCTGCTTTTCCTTGCTTGAAGTTGTTGCCTGAAATATTATGGTGGCATGCAAAGGCTTGAAGTTTAATTTTAAATTTAATTTGCTTGAATGCTGGCAGGATATTTTTACGTAGTAAAATGGCAACTTTGTAATATTTGGCACTCAAGTTCTATAGAAATGGCATTCAGGATACAACTTTGGGCTCATAAGTAAAATAAGATGAAATCACACATGTTAATGATGATTTTAAAATATTTTCAAGACTATGTAAATGTAATTTCTGCTTTGATTTTTTTTTAGTTATATGGGCATCGGGGGGAGGGTTTGTAACAGTCATATTTATACGTATATATATATATATATATATAAAGCTGTGAATGAACTTTTTCAATCTGTTAATCCAAATGTTCTTTAATAGATAAAAATAGAATAAAATTACTTCACATAAAAATCTGGGGTTCACTTAGTGAGCTTCAAACAGAATTATTTTTCCAATAATATTCCGAATATTCTTGGGTTTTAGTCTTGAATAGGGTGCCAGAGGATTACTTTGCTGCTAAAGACTGGGCATGCTCACCTGTGTTTGCTTATGATCTGGTGACACCAGTTGTTCTTCCTGATAGGATTGCTGCGTCTTGCTGAGAAAATATATTTTAATGGCCATTATTAATCTGAAGTATTTGCTTTGAGGTGTTCACCACTTGTTACCAATGTAACTTTCTCTTCAAGCGTGGGCAGCTTTGAGGAGATATTTGTGAAGGTCACTGAGGATCTGTGTGGGTTATCTCCCTGTGATGTTTCCGAGCCATTGGCTCTGATGAGGAGCTCTCTCTGCTCGTGGTGCTGCCTCCAGAGCAGGTTCATTCCCTCTGGGCAGACCCAGCCAGCAGCATCGATCCTCCTGCTGCTGCTCCTGCCAGGGCTGCAGCGTGCGAGCAGAGTGCAGCATAAATCACAATGGGACATCTCTACTGTGTGTTCTTTTTAAAGTCATCAATCTGGGGAATATAAACCCCTGTCCAGAACACAGACACATATCCTTTCATGTCTATTTGAACCCCAGGCCGTATTGCAGGTGTTCTGAGCTTGCCCTCACAGCCCCTCTATCATCATCTTTGAGCTGGCCTCTTTACAGGGAGCTAATCTGGCAAGCAGTCCTGCCTTCTTCAACCAGGCTGCTTCTCAACGTGTCCTGGTGCTGAGTGTATGTGGCAGCAGAATTTTATTCCCACATGGTTGGTTTGGTCAGGTGAACCCTGTTGATTCCCTTACCAGCCCTGCCATCCTGCTTTCATTGGTGCTGTAGCTGAAACCAGATGGTTCAGGTGTGACCATGGTATTTCGTTGTGCTTCTGAGGTGGCATTTGATCTTCAGTGATGTATAATTTGTGGGGAGGACTAGAGAGGATGAGAGAGAGGCATTTTTCTTGGTTGAATGTCACATTCCCTAAGGAAAGTCTTTGGCTCAAAGACTATGTCTCTGTGTGGTTGATTGGTTGTTTTGTTTACTAAAGTAGTCCTTAATAAAGAAGTATTTACTAAAGTAGTGAATGCTCTATAAGCACTCAGGGCTCAAGACTGTGTTTTGTCTTTCAAAATGCTTTTTGACACTGTTTTGACACATGGATCTGAAAGTCACAGTTAACAACTGAAACTCCTGTTTTTCTTTCCTGTCCTGTTCAATCCAAGTCATGTTTGAGAGATAGTTACCACTGCCAGACTCATATCACTTATTGCTGAAGTAACTTTTGCAGGAGTAGGTGCTGAAAGAATGCAGCTTGTGAGCTGAATTCCATAAGATGCTGCAATATGGTTATTGTACACCTGTGTTGCCTCTTTTTTCCCTGAATGTTATTACACACACACACAAAAATGTAAATTACTCTTACAGAGCCAAGCACATCAGTAAAGAAATGCTAAATTTAACATTGTCCAGATGGAAGATAACTGAATGCAAAGTTGTGTGTGCAGTGTACAGAGTAACTTCTCTTTTCCATAAAGTCTTAGTAGGAACATGTCTGTGCTGGAGGATCAGAGTCAGGAGTGCATGATAAAGGCAGTCACTGTGTGAGCAGGGGAGGAGGAGGAGGAGGGTGGGATGATCTCTTGCCTCAGGGCAGCAGGACAAGGTCCTGGAGGTTGAACTGTGAGTGTCACTGCTTTTGCTGTGTGTCATGCAAGATGTCAGCTCTGGCAGATGGAGTTTGGTGTGGTAAAGTTATAAAGAGCTAGAAAGAGAATCATTAAGGGAAATGTCAGGCAACTTTAACAACACATGATGTTATCAAACACCATTATAATTAAACCAAAATGTATTGACAGTAATCAAAATAGCAAAATCTCTTAAAAATGACAAAAAAAAATTATTGTAACAAACATTAGTTTTTACTCAAATTTTATTGACATGTTTTGGGCTACTGTAATGTGAACTTCTTTGAATGGATTACCAGAGTTAATACATTAAATACCATTAATTGTAGCTACTGTATAGCCACATGTAGCTTTGTGTACCTATGAACTATAAGTATAAAGTGTTTTCTGTGACTGGCTGGAAATAAATCCAGAAAACTCTTATAAGCATTATTTGCAAAAGAAAGCAATATTTTTAGACAATGAAGTGAAGTTTTCTTTGCCAATGTGATACCATGTCAACAGGGGTTTTTTTGATTTGTTTGTTGGGATTTCTTTAGTTTTTAATTGACTTTAGTGCTAGGCACTGTTCTGTACTGCTACTATTCCCAGTGTAATAATAATCAGTAATCTGCCCTTCTCACCATGTTTTTGAAAAAAATATATCTGAAGACGTAACACATTTTGCATGTCTTTTTTTTTTTTTTAAAGAAACACCTCTGTGCTCTTACATTATATTCTTTCATTTTAGTATCTTAGGCTTCTTAAAATCTAAGTAGGATGAAGAATTCGCTGCAGATGATCCTGTGGAAAGGCTTTGCCAAAGGAAGGCAATCAAACAGGGATAATTAGAGTTACTGTTTAAATATGCAGAAAGCAAAAAAGCTTATCTGGAAAAGCAGAGTGAAGTTATAACAGCATAAGACTAATGTAAGAATGATTTGCAAGTAATAAAATCACATCTCCCTGACTTTGTAAGTACAAAATAATAAGCAATATTTAATAATGGAGACTATAATAGTCTGGGTTATAAAGCCAGTGGTATGTGATTGTACCATTAGATCTTACCTGAAGGGGATAGATTGGTTTAACACTGACAGAGTGGAGCTGCGTGGGGATTACAGGCATTTGGAATGTGTTTGCAGTAATTGCTGAAGATAATCTCTGAGCAGTTAACTCAGAATAATGATACAAAGTTAGCAGGACGTCTGTTCACGGAATTTACTTCTTCCTCTGAACCAGCCTGAATGTGTGAGCACCTCTGAAGGAAGGAGGTGGGACTCCAGCTGCTGGTGTGATTTAAAAAGGTTTGCTGAAGCAGCATTATGTGCTATTAAGAACAAATCCTGCTTGGCAGAGAAATGGGTAGGATGGTCTTCAAGTTCTTAGTCATCCCTGATTTTGTAACTGTCATTATTTTTATTAATTAACTGGAGTGGATAACATAAACATCATACTTCTTCCAAAACTAATATTATTGCTGCCTGCTATTTAGTCTGTGGAACTGAAAAAAAGCTCAAAACAAACCAAAATGTTAAAGTGACACATAGGCAGTAACTTCATTGAGGGTGTGTTTATCCCATCGACTTTAATTGGCCATCATCTGCAGTCTCACCATATTGTGCTGAGAGCCTGTCTGGTTTCACAAGCTGGGCAAAGCCAGGTCTGCCTAATGCTGGGCATTGGGAGGAAGGACCTGCTGGAA
>JAWWLV010000005.1:4117665-4163647 GCA_035041135.1 Platyrinchus mystaceus
GAGCCTGTCTGGTTTCACAAGCTGGGCAAAGCCAGGTCTGCCTAATGCTGGGCATTGGGAGGAAGGACCTGCTGGAATTCAGAAGCTGGCATTCTTCCCTGGGACTCAGCTACAGGGCACGTGGGTGCCAAGGGTGCCCTGCTCAGGAGCCGGGGGCCTGACCGCTGGAATTCTTTTGAGTTCCCCTGGCCCTTTCACAAGGGCTTAACCCAGTGGTCCTGGCTGTCTTCCAAGTGCAGTAATTAAATTCTGCATTCCTAAATTCCCTCTCCTTTTAATTGGATTAGGTTTTCTTCACCTTTTGGCTTTAAACTCAGCTGGCAAAACAACTAGTTTTCATTATAGCAGAAACTTTATTTCAGATTATATATTAGGTTATATTATGTTTGAATATAAAGTACATTGTTTTAAGTGTGCCAGATGTTTCAGGAGAGCAGTGTACAAAGGAGACCAGTATTTTACTTCTATTTTTAATTGACTGTACTGGAGGACACTCATTTAATGGTTATTCCTGTTTGCTCTCTCAGTTTACAGGCCTTGTTGAGACTGTAGAATCAAAGACAGTTTATGAGAATATTTTAGATCTTTGCTGCATCCAGGAAACCTTCTGTTTGCCTCTCTGTGCAGCTTTCATCTCTTTTGTGTAGTCAGTGAAATCTAGGGCATCATTGGAAGTTTAGTCTTCAGTATGTATCCAAATGTTCACCTGATCATTGAGATTGCTTGGTACTTTGCAGAAACCAGCTTGTAAGCAATGGAATCTGTGCTACATCTTCCCTAAAATATGGCTTGGTTTCTAGTGTGCCAGTAACTTTTTTTCATGTACTGGAGCCTAAATAATTGATTTTTCATTGTGTGCCATAGCACAGCATTTTAAAACCCAGGCTACCTTGTCAATGCATATTGTGATTCTGCACATATTTTAATTAATGAACAGGGATATCCAAAAGAGGTATGAAGTAATGAGAGTGAATACATGGTTTAAATCTGAGAAGGTAATTTCTGGACAGTACAAATCTTTGCTATGGATAAAATTCAGATTAGTTCACTGAACGGTTTGCCTGGCCTTAATGATACCTAAATTTAGAACTTGTGAGCACCACTGGCCTGCAATCAGAATATGTTTTGCCCTGCATAAAATGGAATTATATTAGTCAATTCACATTAGCCAAGTCTGAAGTCTGTGTCTGGTTGGATTTAGTTGCACTCTGCTGATGACAGGGCTCTGTTTGGCTTTTTGTTTGACCTGGATATGTGTATCTTTCTTAGTGCTGTCAGTCTTCTCTCAAGTTGCTCTGTGTATACTCCTGTTATAGAAAATCCAAGAGCCATAGCCCTTTATTAAATTATAGAGTACATTTCTTGTACCTGCAGTATTTACCTTCGGGCATTAGGACTCTTCTTTTTCCTAGAAAATAACCTGGTAGAGGATTTTGTGAGAGTTTCTTTGTCTAACCTCTCTCAAAACTCTTGAAAGAAAAAAAAATGAGAAGACATCGAGGCATGTCTTTGTGTGAAAGTCTTTTAAAAAAAAGTAGTAGTAATGAACACATCTACCTCCTTTTCTTTGTAAATTAAGGTATGTGTTTCTTTTAAGTAATTACACAAAAGTATTCTCAAACCCCACCTGTGTTATGGACTATAAAAGCACTTTCTATAGCATTCTGCTCCCTTTCTCTGTATGAATTCTAGAGGACAGCTTCAAACTGACATAAAGCCTTTTATTGTGGACTTGGTTTTGTTGGAATGCATAGAGGGCGTGTAAAACCAGCATCTTGTCCTTCATCCTTCTGGAGGAGGATTAATCATGATCACAGCTGCAGAATAATGCAGATCTTTGCTGCTGGGGCTGGAGAGGGGGAAGGGATGGGCAGTAGGGAGAGCAGAGGACAGCGGCTGTCTTGCCTTCTTCCCTTCCATGTGCCCCTCCTGCCCTCAGAGGCACCGTGGTTAATGAAGGAATTGCAAGTAGCAGATTCTCAAGAATTGTTTTTCTTCTGTGGACTGAGCTGATCCCCTTGTATTTCAATTTATGCTTGCTGTCTGCCAGAAGCATTTCTTGACTTCATGTGCACTCTCCCTTACTACAGGATAAAGCACAGGACTGTCTTTACTATATGTGTGGTCCTTGTTAACTAAAGGCACAGATTTGCTGTTGCCCATCCTATCTTTTTTTTTTTTGACTAGTTAATCCTTCATGCATCTTACTTTTTTCCTTTAATCTTAGGAAATACATTTGATTTACCAGTAAGACACACACACACAAACACACACTTTTGCATGGATTACTTGTTTCCTTGATGATGCATTAGGCAATGGGTGCCGAAATGCTGCTGGTTCAAAGGCACACAGATTTAGACCAGTGGCTTTTACTGTGTCTCTGTAGATGGCCCCTAAATGCCTTGCAGGTCAACTGTTTTTGAAATGGATAAAAGTGTGGTAATTCCTTCAAGGTAAATCAGAAGGATTATGACATCTAGGAAGAAGAAACTGCCAGACAGCTCCTGAGCAATATAACTAGGACTGACCCAACAGCATCTCTGAAGCTTCCAATAAAATTGCCTGAGGAGTCTGCCAAGAAGCCAGATGCTGCTGCTGGAAAAATACCTTCTGTAGCTTGGCATTTGTCCTGTAATTGCTTCCAAGAGAGAATAAACTGTAGCATGACAGTAGAAGGTGAATGATTCCTCACTGCACACTACTTGAGTGATTTTTAAAAATGTTTAGAATATAAGCATGATTTTATTATGCATTACCACTCATGCAGGTCTTATACTCATTTACCTGTTTGAGTTATGAAACATTTTTTTTTTCCCTCTGGACATTTTAGCCTGACAGCAGTTTGGTTTTTATTTTCCTGTAAGTGATTCCTTTTACAGGGTCTCTAACCCAGGATCACTTGGGCTTTGATCCTATAAGTGGGTGATATGGTCATGTATACCTTTCCAGTTGCATGGTCGTAGCAGAGTGGAGATCAGTGTGTTTCCTGGTATGGATGTTTCTGAGTGTGGAATTACGATACAGCAAACAACACCTGACCCACACGGTTTCAAGGGTCATATTGTCATGTGGCTTTTTTTTCCCTTTAGTATATTTTCCAGAACTATCTGTTATTATTCAGAAACACTGCTCAATTTTATCCATGAACAGAAAATGTGTGGAGCCTTCTTACGGGAGGTGCTTCCTCCCTTTTAAAGTGTTTAACATTCTGACTGATAGAAAGCAGAGGCATTTGTGGAGCAGTGTATAACATAATCAGATACAAGGCACTGCAATCACAAATGAGATGAGGACAGATAAGTGAATACAAGAGAATTATTTATGGTTTGAAATTTCTCCAGTAAAATCTAGCAGCTGTTCTCAAATACTTCTGTTTGGTATCGTGCAGAAGCCTGCCTGCTGTTCATCTGGGCAGTACTGTGGGATTACCTGCATGAGTGACATTGCTGGTTTGAAGACTGGAGTCTTTAAATGGACTGGTCAAAAGTATTTCTGTAGCTAAAACTCATAATAGAATCGCAGAATGGCCTAGTTTGGAATGGACCCTAAAGACCATCTCATTTCAACCTTGTGTGGGCAGGGACACCTTCCACTAGAACAGGTTTCTCAAAGCCTCATCCAACCTGGCCTTGAACACTTCCAGGGATGGGGCAGCCACAGCTTCTCTGGGCAACCTGTGCCAGGGCCTCACCACCCTCACCAGGAAGAATTTCTTCCTAATCTCTAATCTAAACCTACTCTCTTTCAGTTTGAAGCCATTCCCCCTTATCCTGTCACTAGATATCCTTGTAAAAAGTCTCTCTTTCCTTCAGCCTCACTTCAGGTACTGAAAGACCACAATTATGTCACCCATTTACCAGACAACTTAAAATAGTGATCTTTGTCAGTTGTGGAAAAAGAATATAAAAATGTTTGCCTGTTTGTGTAAATTCATACTTATAGTTCCAGAAGTGTTTTGCTTTTTCCCCTTTGGTCTGCTAGACAATGAACTTTTGTATAAGTCAGGTCACTGAGTTTGGTGTAATAAATCAAAAGTCCATTTACAGCAAGGTGAATTCCTCTGATTAGCTTTCCTAATACTTAACTGTCAGGGAACAAGGGCTGAGTGTTGAAAAATAGCAGTGAATAAAGATCCTGACATAGGGGCTTTCTGTTATTGTTGACATTAGGAAAGTTTGCTTTGCTTTGCTATAATGTCAGGAAGTGTTCAAAGAATGGAAAGGCACAATATACAGGTCAACTCATGAGACTGAGAAAATCTCAAAGCGACCTGAAAAAGTTGGTGCAGAATCCACATCCGTTAAGCAGGTCAGTATAAGGCATCATTCCAAGCTCTACTTCAGATTTCAAAGTATAGCTTAAGTGTGTAGGTATAGTGATGTTATTTTATTTAAAATGAATGAGAAGACGAGTCAGTTCAGTCTCACTTGCCATATTAAGAAAGTCATCTTGAAATTAAAAAAAATAGCTGAATTAAGATATTTCTATAAAGGACAGAAGATGAACAAGTTTCCTTCAACTTACTGTGCCACTTAAAAACGTGCTGAGCTGTCCAGAATGGAAGATGTTTAATTCCATAACCTTTTCTTCCAATTAGAATACACAGATTCTGATTGTGAGGAATTTGCATTTCAATATGAAATGTGGTGTCTGACATTGCTTTTACCTTCTCCCTGGTGATGCTCCTGACTGCATTCTTCTCCCTTTCCTTCGGTGTGATGATTGCACCACTGCACTTCAGTAATCATTTAACAGCTCTAATTACAGAATACTGTGATCCCAACTGTGTACTTTGTCCTTTTTGCCTTCTTAGTCTGTTCCTTTGGTGTCGAGAGGATCACAAAAGAGCCATTCTTCTGCTTTGCAAAAATAAATTCCAAAGGCCCTGCTTTGGTAATGTACAGATTTGCATTTTCTTGTCGCTTTGGAGTTAACGACACTGAATTTTAGACATACAGGGGTTGGTTGGTCTGGTATTGTTTACATCAGTCACGCTGGCATAACTTCTCTGACACTAATGCAGATACACCAGCATAAAATTGGTGTAACTCCAACTCCATTAAAATCAATGGAGTTACGCCAATATAAGTCAAATGTAACGCTATTGATTTTGTGCTGGTGTGACTTTATTGACTTTAATGGAGGTGAGGCAGTTTGCTGCTGGTGGAACTCGGGTTGCAGGCAGGCTGTGCCTGGGCAGTGTGTTTGCAGCAGGTGTGAGTTCACTTTCTAGTTTGCTCTTACACAGCGTTATCAGAAATTCTTTCTCTTTTCTGCTTCAGGGTCAGCAATGCAGCAATCTGAGTGTAGTAAAGTCTTGGCATAATGCAGTTCGTAGAGGAAAAGCATTTGGGTAATTCAGTTTCACTGAGCACAGGGAATCTCTAGTCCCATCTGAATGACTTCCTCTGTTATCTGGTAATGTAGTATCGGAGGAGCGATGTGAAGTTTTTAAGCCTGTTCCGTTCAGCGGCAATGCTCTTTTTGATGTAACACCTTGAAAAAGCTTACAAATAGCACTTTGAGTGGAGCTTTGCATCTCGAAGCAGAAAGCACACTTAAAGGAACAACGCGTGTTGTATTTATACCCCCAGCACACGGGGGTTTGGTACTCCTTTTCAGCTCTCTGAGCTGGAGTTACATTCCCTGCTGCACAGGGAGAGGAGATGCAAACACGAGCCTTTGGATCTCTGCCTTCCCGCGGTCTGGTGGGACAGTCCTGGGAAGTTTTTTGTGTCTAACCTTTTCCAGGAGTGGTTTATTTCATTCAAGGCTGCAAATGCCCTTGTCCAGCAGACTTACATACTTTCTCAAAGGTTGGACTTGATGGTCTTGGAGGTATTTTCCAGCCTTAATGATTCCATGATTCTTGCAGAACTGAAGGCATACAGTGATTCCACAACTGGTTTTAGTAATTGCCATTTCCATTTTGATTTCCAGCCTTTAATTTTTTGGGTTGTAGATTTAAGGTTTGATTCTGTCCCTTCTAGCCTTGCAAGATTCCTGAAAGCAATGCTACTCACATTGCATTATTTACTTAGCTCAGAGGTGTGTATATGTGTGTATATATATATTTATATTTTTTTCTGTTGGTCTTTAGTGACTGGCTCACATCTAATGGTTTTCCTTAAAAATATTTGAATATTCTTTCTCAGATAAATTATGAACCCACATCATGTAGTTTTTTTCTGAATCCAAATGGCATGTTTTGGAGTATTTAAAAAATTCTGTTAAAGCAAGGTCCATGTATTCTATTTTGCCTTTGTTTCCTGAATGCTGTCCTCTATAATATAAAATAGAAACTGTAATATTAAAAGGAAATGTTAGTGATTCCCCATTATAAATGTTAGTGAAATCAATTCATTCCTTTGAAAAATATCTTTTTAATCTGGTCAGCATTTTCTATGAGTAGAAAATTCACAGCACTTCTGGTGAATAATTGGTGAGGTAGAGTGCAGTATTCACCACTACATGGAATGATTTCCAGGAGGAATTTCAGTAATTATTTCTGCCATCATTGAAATACTAATAAAAATCTCACTTTAGAAATATTTTATAGGTCAATTTTTTGCCAAGATGCTCTTCTAGTAGTAAAGGAGCTTCAGGGGTGCTATTTACCCCATCTGAGGAACTGGGTAACATGACAGAAAGATGCTGTAAAAATAGAATAATGAAGCATGTTGTAAACCACAACAAACTTAAATACAAAATGTGTTATTTGCCTTAGTTACATGTAGGGTTTTTTGAAAAAAAGAGCTTCTTGTTTTCAGGAGATAAGAGAAGTATTTTATGAATACCAGTCAACTATAGCAACTAAATACAAAGGGAAATTTAATGCTGTGGTTTGAGTACTAAGTAGTTTTCTGATGTTAAAAGAATTAAAAAGGGTTATTTGGAGGTGCTGTTCTGGAAGACACTACAGACATAGTACAGAATGCATAATAAAGCATTTAAATCTCCTTCCTGTATCTTAATATATAGAAAATGAGACGTGAGAAGGTAAATGTTTTTGAGCAAACAAAACTAAGTATGAGCTATGGAGGTAGTTGTGAGTCTTTGCAGGCTGTTTAACTTAGGGAGGTGGAGGCAGAAGCAGGATGCTGAGTTCCAGAGGAGCGTCTGTACTTTGCAAGAGGAATTAGAGGAGTTAAACAGGGCACTTGGCTTTCCACATCTGCTGAGGGAGTGAATTTTTTTGTAGAATCTCAGTTTGTGCACATGAACAGTAAGATTCCTTGCACCTTTAGAGGCTGCAGAAATACCAGTAAAGAAATGGCAGGAAAGAGCAGTGAGAGAGAGTCATTTGACTTTGTCACTAGAACCAGTGCTTTGTGCTGTTCTGTGGGTAAACGGCAAAACTGGAGGACTGGCCCATGCAACAGTCCAAAAGAGATTGTTTTCTGTTCCAGGGTAGCCAGAATTTTAATGCGTGGTCTGGCTTAGATTTTGCTGCTAAGCACATTATAGACTTTGCTGTAACGAAGTATCACAGAGACAGATTCCCTGTTTTCTTTTGTTTCCTTCTCATTTTCTCCTCTGTGTCAGTATCTTAAGCTCTCTCTTTTACCTCTTCCTCCTTTTCTGGTTCTCACAGGCCTTATTAACTGCAGTATATCAGTGGGGTTTGGATCAGTCCCTTGGGTTTCTGTTTGGAATTAGTGTAGTGCCTGCTGTAACAGATGAATACTCTCATGTTCCTGAGCCTTGACCATTGGGGAAATGTAGCTGATGAGTACAAAATAGTGTGAGCAGCACCAGAGAATTCATGGCCTCCTCTCCCTGGAGGGTAGAAAGAGCACTGATGGCAAAGATGGGTTTTCCATCGTCTATTCGTGTGTGGTCCCACTGCAGTTCTCTGTGTTAGGCTTTGTGGTCAGATGGGAAGTGGATGAATAACATTTTCTCCCTGGATTGCAGTCCTTTATACGTGAACTGGTTTTAGTTTTCCAGAATCACACACTTTTAAAATAATTTTGTCACTTATATTTTGCCCTTTCAGTATGTTGGGCTTTGTTTAACACTTGCAAAACCGTGGGCATCAACATTATTATATTGGGTGCTTTGAAGGAAAAAAAATATTTCCAAGACTTCAGAGCCATAAAAGCAAGAGCTGAGGATGGTAGCACAGCTTTTGTTTTGTCAAACCAGGGTTTGGGAGGTACTGTCCTCTTGTCAAATCCCACTTTGGGGCTGTGGAAAACTTAAATACCTAGGGAATGCGGGGGCTTAGTTACAAATCCTCTCTAAGACTGCTTTTCTTTTACATAAGCAGATGGAAACTGGTTTCAGGGGAGGCAACTTCTTAAGTTTTGAAGCCCTGAAGAAAATTAATTAATTCATGTATTTTAAAGCCAGAGGGGAAGTATTATGACGGTCTGGTCTGACCTCTTTCATAACTTGGGCCAGGGGAAGTCTCCTAATAACCCCTTCACGAGCCTGCTCAAGCGTGGTGGAAAAGACAAATGATTTGACAGAAATTGTTGTTTTACAAATGCATGGGGGAGGCAAGTGGAGCATGGGACTAATTTCCCCACACATGAGGGGTCCAACCTGTGTTAATCCTAACTGCAAAGAATTTATGGAAATATTTTTTCACCGAGGCTTTATGTGACGTAGGAGTAACAGAGAACACAGGCTTAAGACTTCTCTTGGAATTAAAAGCCAGTTAATTCCAGAATGCACTGATTGTGTTTCTGCTGTAGCCACTTAATAAGGCCACAGAAAATGTCAGTATTTTGTTAAAACGAAGAGCTCTGAATCCTCTTTAGGGAAAGCTGAGGCATGCACATAACATTGTAATAGCCAGGGCAGTAACAAGGCACACAAGGAGATTGTTAGAGTGGATGCACGTAAGATGATGAATTTTTTTTTTTTGGAAACGCAGCTAACAAAATTTTGTCTTTAGAACAGGGAGAGAAATGTGGCAGAACTGATCAAAGAAAATAGCATCTCATTGATAAAACACATGCTGCAGTACTTCCCACAGTTGGGAGACTGGAGTGTTTAACAACGGTGACCTAGATTGGAGGAGACAATAAAAGCTGTTGCAGTGAAGAGCAGATTGACTGCCATTCTCATCTGGGTAATAAACGGCTGAAATATGGACAGTGCATGGAAGTTTACTAATGTGGCTTACATAAAGACCTATACTTTTGGAGGAATTGTCTCTGTAGCAAATTCAGTTTGAACTATAGCTTGCATCTGACAGATGTTTATGTGCTCCTTTACAAAGATACCTATTACTTTATTCAAGGATCTATGAGCCTGCAAGAGTATGACCTGATTAGGTTTGAAAGTAAATCAATATGTGAACCTGTCCAAAAATAGACATGCATTTATTTTAAAAAATATTACTCAGTGGGATAGCCTCGAGGGGCTATAGCTTTTCTGGTGAGTTTCAAATGAGATAGCAGTCATATGTTGTTACTTTAAAATATTCAGTTCCATTCAGATGCTACTATTTCAGTTATCCTGTTGGAAGGAGCTGACAACAGGAGATGACATTCCTGATGCTTTGTACCCACAACAGTCTTCTAAGACATTAAAACTTGCTTAACTATGGACCCTGGTGGTATTCTGTATTTATTTTGAATTTCTCTTTTTTAATAAACGGACCTATCATAAATATTTTCCTTTTGTGAATTGGTTCATGTAGAGTTATGTAGTTAACCTTTAGGTAAATATAAATCCAAATTCTCAAAAAATAAACTGTCAATCCAGCTGTGACTTGAGAGATACTTTAAGTAAGTGCCATTGAGCTGTAAAGGCTGATGCATCCCTACTGTGCTGTAAAACTAAATATTATTAAATTGGGTTGCATGCAGGGGGAGGGGAAGGAGATGGGGGTTGTGAGGGACATCTGTTCTCTGCAGCGCTTCTCTCCCTGTTTGTGGGGGGATTTGAGCATAAGTGAAGAGCAGCTCTGTCTGCAGCCGGGTGAGAGAGTTCCCTCACAGCACAGCTCTGAGCTGTGCTGTTCCCATCATGCCTGTGCTCGGGAAGAGTCATCTCCCTGTCCATGGACCTGGCCAAAGAGCACTTCAGATCCTGGAAGTGTCACTTTTGGAGCTGTTGTTCCTTTTCTCTCTGTGATCAGGCTTCATCTGCTTTGTCCTTTTCTGCTGTTTTCCTAACTAAGAATGTTAATCAAAATGCTGTTAGTTTATTCGGGTCTATTACACCAAGAAGGTGTATTTGGCAACCACTGCAACTTCAATTTGTCTGTGGCTTTATTTTTTCCTCCTCTTTGCTATTCGGCACTTATTCAGATTCGATAGAGGAGGAACAGGGAATTTTGTATTTCAAAATCAGTTCAGCAGATTTTGAAAAGCTATCTTTGAATATTCTATAACACACAGACAGACTTGAAGAGCTTATTAAAGAAAGCCCCTGACACACTTCAGCAATATTAAATCACTTCAGACGGTGCATGGCAGTGTAATGTTACTGAAGCATTTTAAAATGTTGAAAGAGCCTGGATTTGAAAGTAGTGGGGGCTTCACAGCCCTTACTGTGAAAAGTGATTTAAACTGTCAAAATTATTTCAGTGTTTGCAGTCTGTTACTTTCTTAAATGACAAAGAAGGGACATCAGTAAATAACTATAACTGCATTTAATCTCTGGCCTGCTAACCAGCTGATATGCTGGGTTAATATCTTTATTAAATGCTTATTTAATAAGTGGGCAGCTGTTCAGACAGGCCAGATGGACTTCATTGTAATTGTGCTAATAATGAGAACTTTCTCACAAAAAGAAAGGGCAATAAGAAGATGCATTTGGTGAGGGAACATCATGACAAATGGCTTCAGGACAGTATGGTCCTCTACCCTCGACAGACTGGCTGGAGTAGGTGGGTCATCCTTCAAAGCGAGAAGGACCAGCAGTAAGAACTAGAGTAATGTTTTGCTTAGATGTTTATTCTTTGTGTGTTCTTTGCCATCCCCAGTCCTGCCTCCCTCGCACATTTCTGCTGTGGGTTCACAGCTGGTGCATTTTTGTATGTCCCCAACAAACACATATTATGTAAAACTGTATCGTGCTCTCTAAATGTTATCTTTTTGCCCTTATCCCGTTTATATGTCACAGGTTTAATTAGCAATTCTCAGAGTTCTTTGCAAGAAAGATTACTAGATGGGTGTTAAAAATTACAGCTTTGTTTGCGTGGAGACAGGTTCTTTTATACTGGAAACATTATGATAAGCAAGAGGAGTGGCAAAGTATGATGTTCTCAGCATGAGCAATGAATACATTTTTCATTTGTTATTATTCAAGTAGAGAATGAAGGCACTGAAAGAGCATTGGAGTAAAAATCTGAACTTGCTATCTGGCAATATTTTTATACCTTGGAATTGTTGCATTTAAGAATTGAGTCCTTGCAGAATTTTTTGCTTTTGGTGACATTTCAAGCTACTTCTAAGATCATAATCTTTGTCCTCCAGCTGCTGGCCCAGAACTACTGGTCTTCTGTACACCCTGAGTAGTGTCTCTACCCTGTCAAGACATAACAGATATGCCAAAACATCTCAAATATAGATGTTTGAGGCTAGTCAGGCATAACTGTGTTTAAGCATCTAAAATTGTGGACAATTGGCTCTGTAGATGAAGAACTTGATATGTTTCTTCCTCCTTAAGTTTGCAAAGGTTTGCCTTTTTTTCTTCCTTTTATGTTTTAAACTCAGAAAATGACTGTTCCTTTGTTTCCTTCCTTAACAGCACTCGAAAGGAGTGAATGAGATGAACTGTTTGGGTTATAGTATCTGAAAGGCTAAATTATTCTCTTGGAGAGACGTTCTAAATGAGCCTGACCGAGATCCTGGATCTGTGTGAAGAGGACTAAGGATATAGGATGTCAACTGAGACAGAACTTCAAGTGGCTGTTAAAACCAGCACAAAGAAAGACTCCAAAAAGAAAGGTAGTGATTAATTTGTCTTTATTTGTATGTGTTTTGTACTTTAATCAGCTCCTACATCAGCCACCTTTTATGCATCTGTGGTTCTTATGTTATCTGTGCGCTCAGTGACAGTGGAATTTGTTAAGCTCAGTGGAACTCTGGTACAGTGATATGGGTTTCAATTCTCTGACATCAAAATACCTCTTATTGAAATATCCCTGAAATGTGAGAAAAAACTTACATGTTATTTATGGTTCACAAAAAGAAATACAATTTTAAAAATTACTTTTAACAAAAGATAACTTTTTTTCCACTCTTGATAAATACATTTTCTTCTAAAGACTTTTTTTTCTACTTTCTTTTGAACTAACCAGAGCTTAAATGTACTTTCTGTTACTGGAGGTTGAATCTTACTGACACTTCGTGAAGTTACAGAAACCTCAGCAGCAATCTGTAGAGACTTAATTGTACTCTGTAAAGGAAATATAAACAAAGAGGAAAACTCAAAATCAAGAAGCTATGGATAAATGCATGGTTGGGTTAGGTCATATTTGTATTTATAATTTTGCCTCAAATTGTAGGGAAGTTCTTTGGAGTGATAACCTTGAGAAATGGGCCAATGTGAATTTGGTGCTTATGGTTACTTAAAGATTTTTAGTAGGAATTTTTATTCTTAGATTTTTATTAGTATTTTTATTGTTTATGGTTTTAAATACTGATGAACTTAGAGCCCAAGACCTTAATTTCTAGTGGTAATTCATGCTGTTTTGTGTAGCCATCTTTTTGATTTGTTTTTAAACCTACACATAAAATTGAGATTGAAAACAGATTACTCAAAAAGTAAAACAAAAAAGAAAAAATCATACTAAATAGTTTTAATACCTGAGACAGCAAGATCTGAACTTTCATGTGAGCTTTTGAGTTTGTCATTCTGTTCCTTTCTGTGGATGTATAATTTAGCCATTTACTTCTGAGGATTTTTTACATCTTTATAAGACAAAGTTCTCATCTTCGTTCATATATGTGTGTTGCAAATTTTACTCATTGTAGATAACTGGTTGAAATTCTGGGCAGCTATAACATTTAGTGCAGCAAATCTACCAAAACATTTACTTGTGTTTGCTTTAGCTTTTGTAGCAGGAATCTCTATATTAGAGTTTGTAAGAGACACAGCAATTAAAAAAATTCAAGCGTTTGTTTGGGAAGATGATTTAGAAACCTTATGACTGCTCTAGGCCTAAACTTACAAGGAAAAAGTGATTCATTTAAGATAAAAAAGCTGTAGTTTGGCAAGACAAAAACAGGGGAACTTTGATGTAAATTAGAATGTGATCTAAGAGAGATTTTTAAGGCAAATAAAGAAAGTGGCTTGGTTGTGCGATCATTCAGGTTTTTGGGGCAGGCAGGAAATTAAAAAACGTCTCCTTTGCGGTATGGATAACATCTTTTTGATGTGTGCCATCTATGTTTTCTCTTCTGCTGGAGGGTGAAACTTTTGAAAACAGCAAACAACTCTTTTAGGAACTTGATGTTTATGTTAATAAAATATTCAGCATCCAACTTCTGAAAACACTTTCATAAATCATAATAACTGAACGCTTCTCTGCACAGAATCTAATTCTATCCCCCACATGGAAATTCTGAGAATTACCTTTAGTGCTGAGAGGGAGTATAAAGTACATTGTGTGGCAGTGATCAGAGCTCCCTGCAGCAAGTACGAGTGTCTGAGGAGCTGGAAGGGACAGTGCAGGGCAGTTGCACATCTGCAGGATTAATCTTGTTCTGTATTGTCTGTGCAGTCTGAGTGCATCTGATCACATCAGCCATCCCAGGGCTCTTACACAGACAAGGTACACAATGCACACACTGTTTGCTATTCAAATCCCCCATAATGAGAGTCAAAAGAAACTTGTATGCTCATTTACTTACCATTGAGTTGTATGCATTTGCCTTTATTTCAACAAAGGAGCCCTCCATGAATGATGGACATGTGAAAAACGGATTTTTTTTTTCCTTTTTCCCAAGTTCATTAACTGTGAGCAGTGGCAGGTAGCAAGTGCTAACATTGAGTTTCTAATGTTGCTAATCAGTGAGTTTGATTATCCAGTAGAACTGAGTATTCCCAAGATATTAGTCTTTGCTTTATAAACAGAAATTTGAGCTCTAGTGTTTTCCAATGTTTTGTTGTTCTTCTGCAAGATCCATGCAGCCATCTCCATCTGGAGCAGGGATGGTCTTTTGCTGTATTATCTACTGTTTTGGTGGTTCTCCTGCTCTCTGCAGTTCACAGCACTGCATGGAATGTCTGTCCCACAGATATATCCCACCCTGAAGGCCTGGGTTAACTGAAAGGGGATGAGGTTTAGTATCGAGTTAGAATATGGGACAGGGTTCTTTCGTTATCTCAGCGTAAGTCTTCTATGTAGTGTCAGCTAAATCTTCTGCTCTCTTTTTGTCTGTATAAGGATCTAGTAAGTTAATGTTTCTTATTTGAAGTGTGAAATAATATGAAGCTTAATTCCTAAGATTTGTAAAGTATATGAATATAATATATGATAAAATGTCAGATAAATGCAAGCAGCTTATTTAAGTACAATGGCTGAAAAGAAAATTATGGTTATTCAGATGATGTGATTTGTACATTTCTGTTATAGTGCTCACCTTGAGTTAAAGCCACTGTAATGTCATTAGTTAACAATTTAATAACCTGGAGAGGTTAGAGGGAAGGTCCAAGAGGAGTCTCATGATTAATCAGTGTGTGTGAATGCAAAGTCCTGCTGCTGGGATGGACTAACTCTCTGCAGTGGGGTGGAATGTGTGTTTCAAATTCCTTTAAGGTTTCTTATAACTGCTTCTAGGCTCTACTGCATAGGCTACTGACTTAGAGATGACAGGGAAATAGTTTGATTTCTGCTGCAGATGGGGCAAATGACAGTGGTCGTGCAAAGATTTTACCAAATATTTCTTTTATATGCTGGGGACGCATCTCTTTTTGTGGTCATATGCAAAGCAGTTCTCCCTGAAACACTTCTCTTTAGACAGCCCTTTTTACAGCCCTGAGCTTTCTAGTCATGGTCAACTCTCCAGTCTCTCTCTGCTGTCATCTGAGCTGGTTTGTAGGACAGTATCCTGTTCCAGCACTAAAGGGTTGTTACTACAGGAAGGACAAGAATGTCCATACAAAACCCTCTCAGAAGCTGCTATTTACAGAGTCACAGCTGAGAAACTCTTAACGTACTGTAGGTAAGTTCAATATTAACATGCTAATATCAAACTGTAATTTTGTAGGTTAACATTATCACCTGGATAATCCGAAAAGCAGGCTGTCGAAAAATCAAGTATGAATTTTGCTTTTTGTTCAGTCATTATTGGTCTGATGGGTCCAGAATTTGATGGGCTCTGGAAACACTCCCTGGTTGTATTCCCAGCAGAGTTTTAACTGACTTAGAAACACAGTTATGGAAATGGAGGTGAGTCAGGCACCTCCCTTCCTCCTCAGATTGTCACTTTTGGCTCCCTGTGCTTTGAAGATTGCTGCCCATTGAGGGCCCATGTCTCACCCTGACCTCCACAGCCCTCTTTTCCACACTTTATTCCATTTATCGAGCTTGCAGTACACTAGATGCTATTAGAGGAGATTATATTTCTGCTATCCCTCACCTCCAGCCCTAATCTTCATGCCACTCTTGCTGATACCTGGTAGTAACTTTGTTGTAATTACCTTTTTTGAGAACTTGCCCACATTCCAAAAGACATCCTGAAGAGGTTTCACATTGCTCTCTAAGTGGAAATGATGACAAATTCTCAGGAGATTTAGAAAGCTCTAAACCTCTATTTGAGGACTTTTTTGTGATTTAGTTGTTCGGGTTTTTTTGAGTTTGACAAAAATCATGAGTTACTATAGCATTTAGAGATCTAATGATACAACTAATGCTCTTAAATGCTGATTTTATTTCATTTGTTTATGTCATCTGGTTCATTAAGAAGTGAATAAAAACTGTGTGTCTGTATCATTCGAGATAGGAAATTAGAATTTTTTTATTAGCCAAAGTTGTTACAAACATAAACCATGTTTGTCTTGTAGTACATGGGGGAAAAGCCATTTTATAAGTGTGTATGGATTATTGAATCAAATTGAAAACATTTACTTGAGCCTATTGGAATTAAAATTGATTTAGAAACCTCTCTGGGGGAAATGTGTTGCGTTGATGTTGAATTCACACTGATAACTGCCTTGGAAAATCCCTCCTTGAAAATTAACTGAAACAGTAAAACTAAATTGGGATGTCAGTGAAGTGAGCCAGGTTACCAAATTTCAGTGCAGATCTTCACCTGCTTGGGGGAGGACAGGAGACTTTTCAAGAGATTTAGTTTTTTCCTCTTGTGCTTACATTCTGTAATTTTTCTGTTTGAAGCTTAGGGCTTTTTTGCAACATCATTTCTCATTGTATCCCCCATAATAGGGCTTTTGAGTCAATTTTCAAAATGACAGGGACTTTTAAAAATGGTAACAAATACAGAGGGGAGCTTGGGCATGTTGACAGTCAGCATCATGATTGTTGATGCTAAGGATCCCCTTGGGTAAAATTCCCCTATTTAATGGGTTTCCACTGAATGTGTGGGAAGCACGTGGCATCTGGAAGCAGATTTCACAGCAGGCAGGGCGCCAAGCTGGGGATTGCTGTAACTGGCCAGTAGAAATAGGAAATTCCGAGAGGGTGTGATGTGCTAGGTCTCTGCTACAGCTAGATGTCTTCTCTTCTTGTGAGCTGGGCACTTTGTTCTGACTGGATGAATATCCAAGTTCCGAAGCCGTGCTTGAGGCGGGAGAGCTCAGGGGGCTGGTTAATGCCAGGTAAGGAATTGCCCCACTTGTACGAGGAGGGCAGGAGGGGCTTTCATGGTAGGGCTTTCTTGGTGATGGGAGATCTGAGTTTGATCCTCTTGGGATCAGAATGGCAAAAAGCTTAACTGTCCCATTTTATCTCTCCTGATTAAAAGGAATGAAGTGGTTTCAGGACCATTCATGTCTGTTGGATTGGGCCTCTGGCAGAGTCACATCTATTTCCTGGATCCTTTAAACACTAATGAGAGACTGGGTTCTGTCTAACTATCTAAAGGAGAACCTTTGCATACCCAAGAGCAAAACTCTAGTCATACTCAGATCAAACAGGAGGTACCTAGTTAGTTTAAAAGCCTCTGGGAGAGGCAGCCTTTAAAGGAGGTTATGTTTTGTCATTTTCAGTTTTCATCATAGGTGCCTAATGCTACCCAAGTCCTGTTTTGGGCTTCTTCATTTGCTTCTAGTCTTTGGACTAATCATTGCTAAATTTGAGAGAGGAATGGAGGTTTTTGAAAGTTACAGTTTTGCTGACACGTAGAAATCTCGATGCAGTTTTTACAACTTCATTTGCAGATTAGAACTTGAGTTTAAATTAATAAGTGCTATGAACAATAAAGGTGGATTTTTTTTTAATTATTTAACTTTAAAACAAAATATTGTGATCAGCTAACAGTAATGAAACCATCATCACTGTAATGAGGCATTTCAAGTTGTCAGGTTGGTACAGGTTCATTTATTTTTCCGATTACATAGCTAAGATTCATGAAATGCATGAAAATTCAAATTTGATTTAAAGAGTAATGAAAGAGGGGCACAGTCAGGAGCTTATTTCATCGATGGGGAGTGGATTTGCTTTGTTTCCTTGCAGTAGCTATGAGGTTTTCAATAATTTATAGATCAAGTAACAGCACCATTAATTGATACACTAATCGTGTCCACATGCCTGCCTTTAACAAATCTCTTCTGTGAAATGATTACTGACAATATTAATTGCACATCTTTTGAGTCTTGATATAAGTTATGAATTCATTCGCAAGTTGAAAGGGGGTGGGAAAATCATTAATTTTGACATTGTGTAGCTATAATTAACAAGAGTTATCCAATAACCTATCATCAATTAGAGAGCTCATGAATTGTATTTTAAATACCACGTACCAAAGGGGGGTCTGTGGTTGTTAATGGAATTGTTAATTCTTTAGGGGTGATGGATGTTGTATCTTGTTGTGGTTATAATATGTACTTTCGTCGGTAATTGAGAGAGGGATCTGACTAAGTTAAGGTTGGGGCTCTTGTTGCTTTGCTGCTCCTTGGTAGAGGAATCAATAATCTGTTGAATGTTAAGAATAACATTTCTTGAAGGCTTCTTTTATAATTTCTCAATGTTTTAACAGTCGTCAAAGCCTTTCAGTTGAAACTAGTAATTAGGAGCTTAATGCAATGCATATTCCACAGAGGATTTGACTCATATAACAGTCATTAAATACAGGTGGGTGTTCCTGTGCTCCAAGGCTGAATGTACATTGGGAAACTTGCTGGTTGCTGGCAGTGAGGATCACCTATGCATCCTATGCATCCCCCTTAGCCTGTGCTGTACGTTGTTTCTGGCTTCATCCTCTTATACTATAAAACTATATCTGAGATTTGATTGAAACCTGGAGAAGGTGGGGCTGGAACTAGTAAGGAGGTAGAGCTTCCAAGCAGGCAAAAGAAATTAATTTTTAGGGAAATTTTTTCTCCACTTGCAGTTGTTGAAAAGACTCTGAGCAAAATTTGTATTAAGACCTTTGTAAATGAAAAGTTTTGTTCAGAGAGTTCAGGGAAGAAAATTCTATCATGTAATGAATAACTGAGCAGGAGTGACCTAATTCATCCAGATTAGTAGCTAAAATACCTCCAGAGGTTTGGATTAGTAGAAGTTTCCTAATATGGCTCACAGAGAAATACTCTACAGGGACAAGTATGTTGATGGTGATAATGTTTTTGTAGCATTCTTCATCTGAAGATATTTGCATGCCTAATAAATATTAATGAGTAAAATTTCTGTCAGGATATTGCACTACATGCATTTGAACACTTCTGTTTTTCTGAAACATTTTGCCTTTTCTATTGACATTATTGTTACTTGCAGAATTTCACATACAGTGCAATTAAGTGCTACTGTGTAATGCAAGTTAAAGGTATCAGCAGTGTTGATAACTGATCCCATTTTGCTGAAGGAAAATCAAAGACAAATTTGGAATATTAGCTGCATCTCAGCAACCTTGGAGGCATTAAGTTGCTCACTAATTTTCCCTGAAATAAACAGGTAACACTTAACATTGCTGTCGACATTATTGCAGTGAATATTTTTTCATATTTCTAGGGAAAATTCCTCCAAACTTATATTATCTTGTATAATTTATGGAAAACAATGACCTTTCATGACCTGTGTAGATATGGGGAAATATAAATTGATTTCAGAGGTGGTTAGATCTTTGCATTAAAGCCAGTGTTGATCTCTCAATTACTTTCCTAAGATTACAGCACAAATCAGGGCAGAGCTTCGTGTGTAATCTGAGGATCCTGTTTCTTATTTTTGTGCTTTAACCAATATGTCTGTTCTCTCAGTGTTCATTAATCAGCTTGTGAAGAAAAAACTGTGGAGCAATGTACAAGTTAACAGAAACATGCAGGGTTTGGTTTGTGTATTTAAGTAGCGTGAAACAGAAGTGTTTATCTATATATACTAGTAATCACAAAAACTTTGGTTGAAAAATAACTGTGTCCTTAATCATTAATGTCACAGACCTCTTGAACACTGACACCTTACAGTTAAGAAAAACTTGCTGACAAAATTGGTAGCATTTTGAAATACTGTGGCTGAAACTGTAAGCCCTCCATTCCTGCCTTATGGTAAATTCCTCTTTAAGAGCTCAAAGAAATATGGAGGGAATTTGGTGGAGTAATACGCTCAGACTTCCCGTGATAAGTACGTCAGGGCAGACATTCACTGTGCTCCTCATAAGTAAGGAAAAGATGTGGCCGTGATCCTTGTAGACTATTGCATCTATAGAATCAATATGGACATTGTTGGCCTTCCAGAATAAAGGTATATAATATATAATTCACAGTGTATTTGGGTTGTCCAATGGTAAGGTGGATGAATGTGTTTAAGTATAGCATTCCTCTTGAAATTGAATTCCTCTTCGAGATAAACTTGTCCTCAGAAACAATTACATATTATTTGTATTATTTTTATCTAGACATTGTTATATATAATAGCTACTGTTAGTATAAAGACAGGAAAAAGAGCATTTCTCTGCTTTTACAGTTGGTTGGTTTTGCAGATGAAATGGTGTATTTACTTTGTTTAACTGAGTAATGT
Organism: Platyrinchus mystaceus; assembly: GCA_035041135.1. Classification (NCBI taxonomy): domain Eukaryota; kingdom Metazoa; phylum Chordata; class Aves; order Passeriformes; family Tyrannidae; genus Platyrinchus; species Platyrinchus mystaceus. The sequence goes on from JAWWLV010000005.1 coordinate 4,137,764, forward strand.
GTTTGTGGGGGTCTTTTATATGGAAACAAAGGGCTGAATAAAAAGCAAGATATTTTTTCAGGTTTTTAAACTATTTCAAAATCCACTTCATGGTCAGGTGTATTAGATGCCCTAAATTGATTAGGGGTTTTTTTTACAATTATTTAGAGGTGTATTTTAATGCAAGTGCCAAATGATCCAGTCTTAACATATTGTATGGATTTTGGGCAGGGACAGTGAATATGAAAAATAATCAAAGTTCCTTCCAGTGTGAGAAGCAAGAAAATTTTTTTATTTAATAACTACCAGCCAATGCCAAAAAAAAACCTGAATGCTTTTGATTTTGCAGGAAAGGAGAAATTAGAGTACCTTTTGGTACCTTTGCTCTCCCAGGAATATGTGTGTAGAATCCTGGAGTCCCTCATGAAATAGGTTTTGGATACAAAAGCAGATATGTGTCTCTGGAAGGTGAGAGAAGCACTGTCCGAGTTGGGTAGTGAATGTGGAGACATTGCCAAGAGTCAGATCTGTGCTGTAAGTGCTGCTTAGAAAAGTATAGGGTCCTTATGTAGTTCAGAAAGATTGTAAATGTAGTGCATGAAGTTACTGGTACTTATCAGCTGTCTCACTGCAGACCCCCATCATTAGGGACCACCTTCTAAAGTCTATTCTTATCTTGAACAACTCATTCTGCAGTCAGGTATCCACACCAGAGCTGCATCCCACAAGCCCAGAGCTCAGGTTGCTCTCTCTGTCTGGCTCATTGGTGGCTCATCACGAGTAGGAGCTGCACCATGATTCACAGTTAGTGCTCTGTAGAGGGATATTTTCCAAATATGACCCATTTTTTAAACTGGGAAAGAAGGCCAGCCTTCCCTGCTTGAATCTGTGTGGCCTCTGTGAGTAGAAACTCTACATGAAACCAAGTCATAAGGAGGAAGTACTTTAATGCTCATTGGCCTCACTATTGTTACAAATAGAAGGAAAGATGCCAAAGCTGATTTCCCAGCACTGACCTAAACCTGAGATTTGACAAAGGCCATCTTTGTCTGTTTCTGTTTGTACAACCATGTGTGGAGGCACTTGACATCTTACAAGCTGCGTGTTTCTGCTTTGACCCTCCCTGAACAGCCAGTGCTTCTCCCCCACAACCTCTCTCCACATAGGAGGATCAGTGGAGTTGACTCATTTCTGATTTAGACATAATGTTTATCCTGTTCTTGTTACTCAGGCTGAAACACCAAACAAAAGAGGTTATCACTTATTTGCAAGCAGGTGAGTTTATCCACTTTATTTACTTATAATACTGTTGGCTTTTCCCAGTTCCTTTTATTTATGCAGTTGTGCAGCACGGGAGAGTAGTTGCCAACACAATATCCATTATTATTCTGACAAGAACGGAGTAGCTTTCACTTCCATTTCCTGAAGACAGCATTACTCATTGCTGCAAAACAACAATAAAAATAGGAGAAGTAGGGCAAATTATCATTTGGCTGCCGAGTCCCAAAACTGCTGTTCCTTGCTCCAAGTAAATCAAGTTTGAAGTAGAGGTGTGAGTCTGTCTGGGCTTTGTGTCCTCTCTGTGATGGTTCAGTCAGGGAAGGAAACAAGCTGTTGCCGCATAAACACGGAAATCAGTATGTGTAGAACCAGAAATGTTAACGTGTTCATGTTTCCAGGATCTTCCATTAGAGGTTATTGAATAGGGCAAGCTACAGGGCCTGAGGGGATTCATCCTCTCCCAGATCGTACTGGCAGTGGTTTCAGTGGTGGTAGGATGTCCTGCTTTGGGAGAGCCCTGCAAAGTTGTCCACAAGCACAGTAAGCTTCACCCTTGACTTCATAAATATTAAAGTTTCACAGCAAACTCTTCTACAAATGACAGGAGCAGCAGCTTCCTCTGGAGTTAACTTGCTTGTAATGTCTACCCTGTTATAACTACTAGCAAATGTTGAACCGCTAATCTGTGATCTATAATTACACCTCTGATTCTCTTAGTTTAGTTAGAGGAAAAATTGCATAGTGAAAAGGATGATTCAGGGAATGAAATGAAATTAAGCATAGTGCGCCTTTTGAGGTTAGCTAATAATTTCACTTTTAAATATAAAATTGCTGTTGAAGTAATAAGAGGGTAATATTCACACGTCACAATAATGTGCTGATAACTAGGTGGAAGGCAAAAACATGAGTAGTAGTTTTTATACCTTGTGTTGCCTGTATAAGTTTTAAACTGAACTCAAATGTACAAAGTCGCATAAAGTGAATTAAATACACCGGGGAAATTGGGTGTACTCTGTATTCAGGCATGGCTTACGTTTAATATTAACATCGTTACCTAGGTGTATTTAGTCTTTGCTGTATTTACTAGTGTAGGGATGTTTATGGATTATATGTGGGGGGTTTTTTAAATCACAAATCGAAAGTGTTTCTTTAAAAATGTGTTACCAGCCCTTCTCGGTAAAACTGGACATGGAAGAACACAGCACCTGCTAGTAGGAGCATGTCAAAAGAATGGCAGTGCTAGAGAGACACTGGAGATCAAAATGAAAACTACCTGCAGAATTCTTTAGCTGTCTTGGGTATTTTCTTTCTGTGTGCTAGACTATAACTAAAGCAATACATTGTATCTATACCTCTGTTTAATTGCATTACAGAAATGCTGGGGCTGTAAGGTTAAGCACTAAAATTCTAAGGAAGCAGAGACTCAGAGTTGCCTGGGTAAGCCTCATTTAACATCCCTTCAGGATATACATTTTCATACAGTTTTTAATGAGCTGAGTTCATCTTGCTATTTCCTGGAGACCTTTGTCCTGTTCAGTGAATGGAAGGACAGTGGTCAGGGAATGTGCTCCATTTGGTGCTGCTTTCTGTGCTTGGCAGTCAAGATGGAGCTGCTTGCTTTGTTTGCATGATAGTCCGACTTGAATGTGAATACATGGATATTGATGGAAGCACTAGAATGTCTGAATTCTTTATGCCTTAGAAAAATTCTTTTCTTAGGTATTTCTTTTAAAAAGTCTGTTAATACTCATGTAGCTGTAAAAAGGAAGACAGGTTGGCTTGTGAGAATTAAATAAATTAATTAAATAGAAACTGTAGGTGTTGTGGAATTACTCCTGGATAATTTTTCAACAAAATAAGCAGACATGTTAACAGAGGAACTTTCTGTAAAGAAGCATTGTTTTCAATTCAGGTTTCATTAAGGAAACTTTCTCAAATGCAAGTGAAGGTTTTAGACAGAGAAGCTTTGTGTGAGAGGAGTGGTGGATCCCTCAGGGAGGGGAGAAGAGCTGGACCCTTGTGCTGATTGAGGGGCATGGCTTTGGGGGCAACTCATATCCCTGGTGATTACCTTGGGCCACTGTGAGATACATATATATATATATGTCTGTTCATCCTTTCTTCCTTCTTCATTTGCTTTTGCAGCTCCATTTTCCTTTTGGGGAATATCAGAATAGGAAAAATCTGAATATTTTCAGTGTAGATCCTATTTTTTAGCAAGTTTTAGCTGGAAGAAGAAAAAAAGTTTGAAACAAAGTGTCTGAATGACTGGGCATCAGTGCAGGGCTTCAGAGGGGTGCAATCACAGCAGGATTCGTGAGGGATTATTTTGGCAGAGGAATTAGTTAAGAGGAGCAAGTCAGAAGAGACTGAGGTCACAGCATTTTTGCCAAATTTGTTTAAGATACGGATGCTAACATGGCCACAGGGTTAGAGCAGAGGGGGATGAACAGTCTTTAGTGATATTAAGACGAGGTTTATTAGAGGTTATCTAACTGTTTAAAATGATGAAAAGGCCCATTCTTTGAAATTCATCTCTAAGTGCATATGTTAGGTCCAGGATAATGCAGGTTTATCTTCTTTTTTTTTAGGTCAAGTCCTTCCCTACTAGGCAAGTGTAGGTAGTTTTGCTCACTACAGCTTGGGTGTTCAAAAACAGCTTGACTTCCAACCTGAAAGCTGACTTTAATGCTAATTTGTATGTTCATGGGTGGGGTTTTCTTAATGTAGAGAGATTAATTTAAGAGAGTAACAAGAATCCTGGAGTCAGATCTTGTGGAAGCAGGGAATCTTTATTGTGTTTAAAAACATTTAGGTTGTTATATTAATTTCATCATTCATTTTAAATTATCTCATAACCGTTTTCAGGGACATGGTCATTTTATCAAATAAAGATAAAGCAAATATATATCCCATATATTTAAAAACCTAGCAAACTCTCTGCAGTAATTCCTTAATTCAGTAATTCCTCATATTCTATTCAATGCATAAACTAGTAGTATACTGAAAAGATTATGAAGATAAAGAGGAATGGGTTTGGTTTTTTTTAATCTTTTGGTGGAACCAATCATTTGGGGCTAAATGTCCAAAGAGAAATCAGATGCAGGATTTTTATTATGTGGAATTATTGTGTGTTTATATGAAATACTTTGTGTCTTTGTATTAAACTCCTCAATTCTTAAAACAAAATATAATTTTTAAAAATTATTTTGAGGGAAGATTTGTGTCCTTTTGGTAATGAAGCAATCAATGCAAATTTAAAAGTGGAGTAAGAACTTTTATAAACACACAATGGAATATGTGTTTCCTGTTGCCTGATGATCATGTGAAGAGCAACAAATTAAAGATGTCACTCTTAACAAGAAACCTGACTTTTTGCTGCTGAAGTCCAATTCCATAATAAGACTTTCACAACAGAGGAAATCTGAAGCCTCATAATTTTGAAAAGCAACTGCAGGAGTTGTTTTTCACCTTTTAGTCAAAGTTCGGCTTCCAGGAAAGTCATATCAACATTTAATGGTTTTGAGTGCTTCATAATGAGAAAACTCATTTAGAGTTGTTGGCCAACACAAGAGTAAGAAAGTTGGAGCTACATATTTGTGTGAAATTACCAAAGAGGATTTTTATGTTTTATTAAATTTGTGTGGTGAATATTATACATTGTTTTCCACTGCTGAATTGCAGGGGAATGCTCTAGTTAGAGAGAGAGAGGGGGAAAAGATACCAAAGGGGAATCTCTTAATTTGTTTTTTTTTCAGAAATGCGAAGTTATCTTGAGAAATGTAACTTGAAACTCGTGTGAGTTCACTGACCATCAGATGAACTCAGTGAGGTCAGCATTACATATTCTGTCCTTTCTTCTTGCTCTGTTCCACACACTCTATCTCCGGCAGAGAAGTCTAAACTATTACAACATCATCTTTTGTTAATGCCCTATAACCTCTGCAGGCTAGATTTTGTCATTTCTGTCATTTCACACTAATTATATCCAAACACCAGCTGACTTTTTTTTCTTTCAAAGCAGATGATGTTTGGAGGAGACTGAATTCTCTAAGGTTAGTAATGAAGTTTCCATTTGAAGTAACCTAGTTCAAAGGGAAAAAATTTCCCCTTTAGGTTTAGAGCAAAGGTTCTAAAAGCCTGAGATGTGAAAATAAAGAGGCACGAGTTATAAATACCTTTCAAATTATGTCTCCTTAGGCTTGCTGAAATGTGTGGTTAAGCTTCTTTCCAGCTGCTTTAAAATATTCAAGGTTATTGGCCTGCATTAAACTCAAAACACTTTAAGTACCATTTTTTTAAACCAAGTTATTCAGAACTGACAAGCGGAAAGATTTAGAAATGGGGGTCTGTGAGGGGAAAAAACCCAACAGACTTCCAAAAAGGAACTGGGTATTTTCTTCTAAAGAGCTAATGTTAATATTTTTACACTCATAAATGAATTATCTTAATTACCAATAGTAGGTGTATAACACAAGCAGTTGCCTGTTGCCCATACTGTTTATGTAAACTGAGCGTCCCTGGAATATGAGTATTTAGTCAGCCAGACTTTCATGTCTAAAACACATTAATATGCTTACGCTGGTATGACCAAGCCAAAATATTCCAAGTTCATCACTGTTCCGAGTTCCTTTGCCAGCATTTAGAGTAGGATTTTCATTTGATCTGTTGTGTGTGATTGGCTATGAGGTCTGAGATTTCATAATCAATACATTCCTATTCATCAGAATTTCACTCACTTATATACAACACTTGAATTTACAAGTTTACTCATCTCAAGCCTAACAGTAAGTAGCAGTAAGTGAATTCTTAGTCACAAAATTGTTGAGGGAAACACTTTTCTTTCATGAAAATTTCAATTTTTTAATCTGGAATTCAACCATTTGGAGAGAGTTTGGAATCCAGGTGGAACAGCCTGGTCCCAGTGTCTGCACATCTGGGCCAGTGTTTGCAATGGAGGTGATGGAATTCTTCCAAATGACGGTGTTTCAAGTACCAGTTTAGAAGGGGAACTGGATCACAGCTGGAAGTGAATCCCAATAGCCATTATATTAAGCTGAAGCACTGGATTCATTGTATGATTGGAGGTGGCTGTTTGTGCTCCCTCTTTTAAAAACCTTGTAGCACGTAAGGGGTGTTAGAGATGACAAGATTGCGCCAGAAGTGTTGAATCACTCAGAGGATATCAAGCCATTGGATCCTGCAGATTTTTATTTCATATGTCAGATGGAGGTGTGGCTAAAGCTTCATATGACTCTTCTTTAATGTACTTAACCTTTGTACCAGAAGAATTTGTGTTCATTTAGTTGCTAAGTACAAAAGGAGATTGGAGCAGCATGGCGCTGCAAAACTCTGCAAATGCTGTAATCATGGTATTAACCTACTTCAAAGCCTTAGGAGCACACTCACTTTGTGAGAGGAGTAAGAATGTTTTCATCACTCTGAGTTTGCTGTTCATTTATTTGTGTCCCAAAGTGAAAGGCTACAGTGGAAATAATGGTTCCATCTTCCTTTCCACTTAGAGGAATAAGAGTTTCATACAAATTTTCTGTGCCTCCATGAGAAGGTTTGTATCTATTGCTGCTGTTCATAGAGGTAGATATTTTCCTAGCACATGGAATGTTGTTTAGAAAAAGGAGTGAATGAGTTGGTATATCCCAAAATAATTTGCCAGTCAACTTTGGATTCCAACTTACAACAGCTTATAGTTATTACCAGCATATTTCAGCATTTTAGGCATGAGAAATGAGTATAAAAAGGCAGTGTTCATGTGCACCATGTACAGTTTTCATGGTTATGATACCAAAGATTCCATTCATCTAAAACTAACCTGATTTTTCAGTTAGAGACCCATGTACAGAAATTTAAGTATGGTTGGACTTATAGCCAGAGGTGTATGTAACCTGATGCTTCTTCCCTGCTCTTACCTCCTGCAACTGAAATTCAGCTTCCCAGATTTGCTGGCATGATTTTGGGATTACTGCTGCACATGACCAGCCTTGTTAAAATGTGAATATGTTTAGTGGAAGTCACACAGAGCAACTGTTTCATTAAAGGCTGAGTTGACCCAAAAATGGAGCCTTCAAGAAAAGAAGAGTAAGAAGGGAGAAGGAATTGTCGCTGTTAATCCTGTTTATTACACAGAACTCAGTACATGGTCACAGCATTGCATCTGCACTATGCCTTGCCTCCTTAAAAAGAGAAGAAGGTGGGATCTGTTTCTAGACAAACTAACTGTTTTCCTTTCAGTTAATTTTCAGTGAAAAGAAGCAACTGCATTCATAATAATGGCAAGTTGGCAGCAATAGTGAAGAAGGGAAAATTCACGCCTTTGCAGCTAAACATTTTGTTCTGAACTGTATTTTAATTACAAAAATGTCACTTCATGATAAATGAAGCTTTCTGCTTCTAGCTGGTTTCAATTAAGTTTTGTTTTAAAAAGGAAGAATAGGTTTTAATAAGGCTCAAAATACATAAAAATATTTCATTTTGACTTCAGTAGAACAAAGAGGATTTTAATATTGAATCAGTATTGAATAACTTGAAGTTATCTTGGCTGTGGGCCTTAGTTTCTTGCTGTCCAGGTTGCTCCTTTTACTGGCCAGGGTCACCACTGGTTCCAGTGGGTGTTACCTTTTCAGATACTGAATTACTGCATCCCAGATGCTGCAGAAAAAGTCAAAACCAACTTCGTGCTTGAGGTTTCTCTGTGCTTAGAGATTTTACAGAATTAGGCACACAAACATGGACTAACTTCATGATTAAAGATTTTGCCTGAAAGGAAGAAGCTGTTTCCATGAAAATTCAACAGTACCAGCAAAAATATTACTGTTTTGTCTTAAAAATGAGGTTGAGCCTTTATCCTCTGATATGTGCAGGTCAGTTTCTGTCACAGCTGTGCCAGAGTGCTTGCTCCTGACTCCATAATTAGAAGGGAAATACTGCTTGACCACACGGATTCAGCTGGAGCTAAGAAAGTTGGTGAAAGCCATGGAAGTGATAGCTATGGATGCATAGGAAACTGAAGCAGTCAGACCTTCCTTGATTAGGTTTCTCTGGGAGCAGCAGAACCCAGTGTGATTTGCCATGAGATGACAGTCAGAACACCAGCAGAATCACAGAATCATTAGGGATGGAAAAGACCTTTGAGAGCATCGAGTCTTATCAACCCAGCACCACCACCATGATCACCACTAAACCATGTCCTCGAGTGCCAAATCCACATGGTTTTTGAACACTTCCAGGGATGGTAACTCCACCACTCCTCTGGCAGCCTGTTCCAATGCTTTACAACCCCTTTCTATGAAGAAATTTTTCCTAATATTCAACCTAAGCCTCCCCTGGTGCAACTGTTTCCATGATGAAAATGAAAGAAGAGTGGCTTGAACTTTGTTCTTGGAGGCTTGAACACGTGCTCTGGAAAACAATGGCAAGTTCTTTTAGAAATGAGAGTTACTTACTGATATGGCAGGGTAGGTGAACATGGGCAAGGATACAGTGACATATTGTTGAGATAGGGTTCTTGACAGCTTCCATTTGTTTTCCCAGTTGAAGTGGAAAATTTCACCTGCAAATTGGAAACATTTAGTGAGGTAGTGAAATAGATGCATTTTATAAGTAAAAACCTGCCTGAAAAGAGCAGGAATCTTTGCTTTTCACCTCTTCAGGTAAGTTCATGTGTGAAAGGTCTCTGCTGACAGAAAGATCTTACTATGGGGAATAAACATGGTGGTGTAAGATCTCAGCTTTAACTTGACTTTTGAGTTAGTGGATTCATCAGAAAACATTTACTAGATATATTCTGTCTGGATCATGTAATTCATTAAGTTCCAGGCCAAAGTATCTTTGGTGAGATTTCATATGAGCAGGAAACCTACCACAAAATGTTTACACTCTTGTGGGAAATTAAGAAGAGAGGATTAATTTTTTTAGTTTGCTAGAGCTGTCCCACTTAAAACAAATTTGCTGGGGACTCTGCTTTGGAACTAATGCAAAAATTTTGCACATTTAATGTGGTGGGCTCAGCTCTCAGTTATGTCAAAAACAGTGAAGATAAATTTCCCAGAAGTTACCAAACCAAGACGTTATTTTAAACTATAGTTCCTGTTAGCTGAAACCGGACTTCCGCAGTATGCAAAGTCTTTTCCTAGAATATACACTTTTAAATGGTTGTATTTTTGTATGTTTTTAAGATAAAATTGTGTTTGTTTTTCAAGCTTGACCATTCCGTCCTAATTAGGACTAGCTTAAGTATGTAAGGGTTGTTAGCTTTGTGGAAAAACATCAGTTAGAACCATTTCATGTTAGTGCTGATGTGCCTGGTTTGTTGATTATTGTTGGCTTTATCTATTATAGTCTTCTTTCCTAATAAGTGACCACTAAATTGTGATTCATAAGGTTTCACTGGAGTAGAAAAATTAATAATTGCAGAAAACAAATAATAATATTTGGTTTTTAACTGTTTTATTGAAATATGAGCATCACAGGAAACTATGGTGTGCCCATTATAAAACAGTCTGTAGTACAGGAAGAAATACTGGGATGCTCCTAGATTTATTATTTCCTCATGAAACTTTATTTTTTGTGATTTGGGAAGTGAAATAGGTTTCTTGAAACCATTGCATGTGTTTTCTTTGTTATGTAAACAAATTATTTCATCTCCCAAGTTCATTTTGGAAGGTTCCTGTAGAAAGAAAAAAAAATATGAAAATATGCCAGGAAAATGCCTTGTTCTAGCAGTAGCACTTTTTTTAATTCAAGCTACACACACTCACGTGGAAGATTTTGTAGATGACCAGTGCTGGTGTTGGCTGAGATGGTCACAGTACCCATAGGCAAGATAATAAGATGTTCTTGTTGATGTTTCTGCTTATGAAGTGATTTATGGATTTGCAGTTCAAGACAAGCATTTAAACATTGCTGGGAAATTCAGACGCAACCAATTTTCATGATATGCAGGAATGAAGTAACTTAAAAATAGTTATGAGTGTGTTCATTAATGAGTGAGTTGTCTTGTGACATAGCTGAGAGCAGGGGACATAGCAGTGATCTCAGGGAATCGATGGCCCAGGTGTCTGTCCATGGAACAACGTTTAGATATAAAAAATTAGAAAAAATAGCGGTATCCTTAAGATGAAAGCTTTTCCCCCCCCACAACAAACCCACAAAATTTTGCAGTGTAGACAAAGCCTCAGATTGTCTAAAAGCCTTAAATTCCTCTTACTGCTGGGGTCTGGGCAGTGCATCAGCCACATCCAGGCTCTTAAGAGAGCACTCTGTTGAGGGAATGGGATTTTCTCCTTAAGATGCCTGAAATAAAGCTGATTCTCTAGGAAGGAGAGATTTTAAATATCTTGTCATTGTGAAGGGATTTTGGTCCCTGGCTGTAAGAATAAACATATGTGGCTCCAGGTCTGCTGCTTACAGGGTCATGAAAAATACTTTGAGGGAAATAAATTAATGTCAGTGATTTCTCTGGTTATCTTTTAAATGTGAATAAATGCACCTTTCAATGCAAGGTCTCTCTGGTTTTCAGAATGGTCAATGTAATATGGTTTGTAGATGTGGCAATTTAATGCTGTGAAAATCTTCTGGCATAAAACAGACCTGGCAAACTTCTTATTGGAAGGTCGTTGGAAGAGGAGCAGGTAAGTATTTAACACTGGGTAGCTACTAAGCATACAGGCACTTTATTTTCTTTGTTAGTGAAGAGGGTTATGGAAATTGGAATTTCTCTGAAATTTTCATAGAAATAGAAAGAAATTGCTACCGAGGAGAATGGAAAAGCTGCTTCAGAAAACAAACTGCTCTTATTAGGTTTGATGCTTGGTAAATGCTTCTTGCTCTGTGTTGGTGCAAGTTCTTCACTGTCCTGTAACATGAACATATTCAGAAAAAGAAACCTATGTTTCTCTCCTTTTAGACCCATTTTTTCCACTCAGTCCCAGAAAAAGACATACATCTTGCTGTAAATGTGTAGAAGTCCGTAAATATTTTCATCTCCCGCAGGTAAAATATACAGTGTGACATAATTAAAATATAAAAATATTCACCGTATTTCTTAACTATTTTTCCCCCCCTTCATTTGGTAGCACATTGTCAGGATGTTTCTAATGAATCCAGCCTGCAGCACGGCAGCAGAAGCTGCTCTCTTCCCAGTTTCCCTTTATGAGATAACGAAGAGGGAAAAGTGGGAAAAGTGTGTTGATGGCATCAGGGAAAATGACAGGCGGCTTCAGGGGCAGGTGTTGTATCTGCACGGCTCCGAAGGTGCCAGTGTGCCTCCAAACCCACTTTGGACTCTGCTTCTAGGAAATTGAGAATTCTGCCCAAGGCAGATAGACAGGAAATTTGAGTTTGAACAACTTTTGTAAAATAACTTTGGCAGAAAATCCTCTTTTTTTTTTTTTTTTTCTTTCCCAAAAGGCACAAAGAAATTACTTCAGCTTGTTTTCTAAGGTTTCTTTTTAATTTTTCTTCCACTTTTTTTTTCAGCTGTGTGGCAGATTTAGGCTATATCATACTTGAGTTTTAAGGAAGTTCTGACAGTTTCATATTTATGACTTGTCTCCCCTCAAGGAACGCTGTCATGCTGAATTGAAATTAGCCATATAACTGGTCTGTAATTTCAGGTATTTCCTTAAACTATTTAGAAATATTATTTCAGCATATCAAGCACTTTTAGTGGGGCATTTTTCCTAAACTGAGTAATTGCTGTGAAAACATCTGTTTAAATTTGGCCCTTTATACTGAGCATCCCCTGTATGTTGAGATTCCATTGTATTCCAAATACACCCAAATGAGAAAGTTTTCACTAGCATTGGAGCTCTAATCACAGTAAGGGCTGCAGGGTTGCACTTCTGCTTCCAAGCCCACAATCCAGAAGGGTTAATAACCTTCTCTTTTTCACAGTTATTTTTTGCTTCATAATTTGGTTGTTTGTAGGCAGGAGTTTGTGTTTACAAAATGAGAGTGTGAGGCTGGTTATGTATTTATTCGTTATGAAATGAGAAATCTGTTGAAGAGGAATATCCATGATCCTTCTGGGTCTCTTCCAACCCAGGATATTCTATGATTTTATGAGTAGCCATACAAGCTTTTACCCTGTGTCAGGACAACCTCTTTGCATCATGGCTACTTGTTGGTTGGGGCAGCATCTGTATTAGAAGTCCAAAGAATAAGTGAATACATGAGACTGTTCAGGATTTGTAATATTTGTCTTTTCTTGAACTCCTTTTATAGTCTCAATCTAAATCAAATTTTTTCTTTTCAAATTGGATTTAGTGAGATATTTCTGAAAAGCTCTGTTCTTTCTCACCTCCCCGTCAAAACTTACAGCCCAGAAGTGACTTTCGGAGTATCGGAGTTGCAGTATTTGCAAACACACAGGCAGAAGATTTCTCTAATACACCTGTTAGTCTTTATAGATTTACCTCCATAAATAATTAACCATAACTCTAAATGAAAAACTGTTTAGATTTTCTTTTCCTTAGATGGGCTGAAATACTGTATTTCAAGTAAATTGTCTTTCACTGTCTTCCCAATTTAATTTCTTTCACAGTAATTACTGCTCTTTGGCATCATTACAGCCACGTTTCCATTTCTGTCTAAATATAATGTGCAATGCTTTTCCAGAGGCTGCAGGTAAAGAGCAATACCAGCAATGCAGAATAGAAAATGATAGTGCACATGGAGTCCCGCAAGGATGAGAGACAGCGAATGCTTAGAGCAATTAATGGAAAAGAGCCAAGGTTTAACTTTTATGAATTACTGGAAGAAGCATTTTGTAATCATGAAACAAAGCCTCATATGGTTATAGAGTTCAGAACTTAAACACTGCTCAGTCACCTGTCATGTCACTATATTTGTTTCAAGTATGGAAATTGTTTTCCTGCAGTGTCAGGAGCCTCACTGAACTGCAGCATCTATTTTGATTTGTCCTGGCCTTATTTTTTTTTTTTTTTTTTTTACCTCCTGTTGTTGGAATTTGCTCACTGAACTGGTTCACAGCAGTGTCCTGGGAGGTGTTGCTAGCCAAGTTTCTCTACCTACATCCTAGAGGCCTTCTGCAGACCTCAATCTCCTCAGTTATTTATTCATTTACTGTACCCATGTAGCCTGACACCATGTTCTCCCTCACAATCCTAGTCATACTTTCATCCTTGTTCACAATAGTCCGAGATTTACTTGGAAAAAAGTTAATTTATGTGTATGCTTCCATAGTACACTTCCCATGAAGCTTTCTGGAATTAAACAGTTATTAAAATAAGCATCCTTTTGCTACCATGGAGTTGAAAATACCCAGATAAAAAGATCCTGATAATGGTTCCTCATTACTGAACTCACACTGAGGATAATTATTGCTGGAAATATTTAGGACATGTTTGAACTCAAAATTAGTAAAGATGCTGTACACATCTGTAAATATTGCCTATGAAGATGGATGTCTTGTCTTCTTTATCTCACATCTCAAAGTATTGTACAAAGTTTGAAACTAAATAAAGATCAGGAATTCACATTATAATGCCTAGAAATCACATGTGCACTCTGCCTATTGTGAACGGTGCGTTTTGGAGTTTTATTTTAGAGCTGCTTTTTAAAAATGAAAATGAACCTGCATACATCAGTGATGGGCAATGAATGCAAAAATAATAAAGCAATCAGCCACCACTGAAATGCTGCCACATCTCCAGCAATGACAGCAATTTACCGTGTGCTGCAGCGCATTACAGTATCATCCCTCATTTTAATATTTGATTTCCAAGATTCATGCTTCTGATATTCATGACAGGTGTAAATCTTGGAAATCCAGAGATGTAAAATTATGGACTCAGTGCCCAGAGTTAGGTTTTTGTGCTTCTTAGGTAATAAATAACATCAGTTAAAGGAAAAAAGGTTCTTCTGTCTGAACGTGAGTCTTCCCGGATGTGAATGTCTTTAGGTGGTGTCTCTGATGATGTGTTACCACGGTCTGTGTTTCGTCCTGTATATCAGTGAAGGGCAGATATACTACATTGATTTTACAAAAGAAAATGCTGGTTTTCTGTATTAAATTACACCAGCAAAGCTACCTGGTTGTAAACCATTTTATCCTCTGCAGAGGCTTCACTCTCAGGTATTCGTGTGCTGCTGGCTCAAAGCTTTTCAAGCAGCTCTATCTGTTTTTATAGAAGGACTCGCCACTAATGGGTCTGAAAGAAACAAGGTTTTCATTGACTTTCCAATCTCCAAAGTGAGTTAAAAGCTAAATTTTACCTCACTGTCACTCAGCTTCACTTTTGTGAAAAATTCTGAGCTAGATGTGAGCTCCTCAGGTAACAGTTTGAGCAGGATGCTGCTGCTCTGGGTGGTGCCACGTTGGGTTCTGTCACTGAAGAGGTGCGGGAGCAAAATGCATTGAGCTCCAACGTCCCATTAGCAATTTTTCTTTATCAGCACTCTATCAGAGTATTATCTGTAGTTAATGTAATTTTATTGCAAAGACATTTTTAGGTAAGACATTAGATGGTGATGATAGGCTTAGCCTAGTTAAGTGGTGTTCTAGCAATGCTGCCTGCAAAGTTGTGCTTTGCTCAGAGTTGAAATCTGGTAGCTAAACAAAAAAGACAAACATCTGCTTCTTTAAAATTATATTAAAGTATTCAAAATTAAGAAAGTTCTGCCCTTTCTTTAGTAAACACTTACGTGAGGTACATTCACCTGGATTTCACTTTGTCTTTGCTCATCACAGCTTAATCTATATTTTCAAATTATTTTTGTATGCTATGTTTTGCCTTGTCTGTTGCATTTGGGGTTGGCTTTCTTTTTTTCATAAAGAATGGGCTTTTCTGTAGCAAGTGTGTGCTTGGAATTGTAGGTTAGACATTAAAAGGTTTCAGTTGGGCCGAGCTGGTTGCTGCTGGAACTCAAAGTGCAGGAATGGATTAAGATCAGACAAAGCTGTGTGAAGTTGGCTGTCAGCTACACTCAGACTTCTGACGGGGGATGTAAATTATGCTCTGCTGCAGCTCTCTTAGTTAGTTGATCTATGGAGTGAAATTGAACCTGACTACCTGGGCGACTGTTCATCTTTCTTCTTGATGGAGACAAAGGTGCTGGTGGCACCGAACAGCAAGTTCCAGTGTAGAGGGAAAAGGCTCAGACTGCAGGAGATCAGGGATATCACTGACAGCCTGTGGGAGATGGGGAGTGATGGAAGCACAAGCTCCCTTACCTCTGCTGCTCTGCAGGGGGAATGGTGAAAGTTTAGAAAAGAATAGAAGAAAAATAATACAATGACAAAGAAAATTAAAATACCCTTGATTAAGAAAAACAAACCAGCAGCCATATTGTGGTTTAAGCCCAGCTGACAAATAAGCACCAGAAGACATTAACTCTGTCCCAGCTGAAACCGGGACAAGCCATACAACAAACCTGAGTTGTAACTTTCTTGTGCGATGGCAATTAACAAATAAAAATATACATGGGTAGTAGTTGGAAAAGAAAGTGAATATAAAGTCATTACTGAACATTATTTATAGCTTAAATTTGCCTTCATCTTTATATTTGAGTGCTTTTGCTTTTGTGTATAGTATGAGAATAAGGATATAATTCTGTAGAAGACTGTCATATTTTACTTTTGCTTTCCCGCATGGTGTAAAAATTATCCTAAAAACATTTATTCCCAAAACAGCTCTTGCAGATCTGTTGCCTTGGTTGTCTGTTGTTTAGATTATGAACTGACACAGATTTCCGTAAAAGAGGATATGAGTAATTTTGAGTTGAGTTAATAGAGTCTTCTTATCTCTTATGTGTATTATTTAATGTCTAATGATGAACTTCTACTGTTGTTGCAACTTCTCTCGCAGTGGAAACCTTCACTTGAATCTTTCCTGACACTCTGGCTTCCACTTATTCTGAATACATGGATAGCCTGATTTTTATGGTTTGGTTTTTTTCATAGTGCAAAATCCTGTTGAGTCCCATCCAGAGGAGACTTTCTGATTTTGCAAATATATTGACTGAATTGAAAGGCAAAAGATGTGTTAGCCAGTGAGGCACAGAGCCAGAGATAGAGCAGCTGTAAATGTTTACCTGTTGTGCCTTATTTAAATGTTAACTATTACTCTCCAAATCAGTCAGCTTGTGGGAAAAGGTCACCTCTGCCTTTTCACACTATGGGCAGGCTCACTGTGCTGCAGCAGGGATGAACACAGGCAGCAAAGGGTAAAAGTTCATGGTGAGAAGCAGCAGCCTGTGGTTAGATGGGATCTTTATCTGTGGGTGGGAAGCTCAGAGATGGTGGGGATATCCTCGTCCTGTCCCCTCCTGTGCTGGGATCCTCCCCTGGGGCTTCTGTGCAAGGAGAGGAGCCACCAGCAGCAGCACAGGGCTCGTGTTTTTCCAAGTGCTACTTCCCTGTTACAAGTTGTTTTAAATCAGAAGGTGCCAGTACCAGCATAGGAGCTTCTGCAGTTGTTACAGAAGTCATTATTGCATCTACTTGAAAAACCAGGGTAGTGCACCTCGGTGCTCCCGCACCTTAAAGCAAGCACGTGTGACTCTTTTGAAATGTCTCATTACCGTTCCCTTCTCCTCCGCCGTCATTTTCATTAGCCAGCATTGTTGGAGTGAAGCTCTCAGAGGCTGAGCTCTGATTTCAGTTTCCCACATCATGACAGGAGGCTGCGGGAGAGCATCCGAGGGAACTTTGGAGGTTGGATAGAGTCGAACATCAGGACCAGAAGCACATCATGACTTTCAGTAGTTACCCTCATTATTCGGTACCTCCACACAGAATTGTTATTAATAAGCTGGCCCTAAAAATCCTATTTGTCAACAGAGATGTGCTAGACAGGTAAACTGGCACTGTAAAGTGCCTGCTGGGCTGTGCAGGATTCCCTTGTGGTCTTGTGGGGCTGCTGGACAAACACGGGCTTTGGTGTGCACAAGAAAGCTTTGGGACATAAGGAATAGTAACATTTCTGTCCTTCTGTAGCATTTGGTCTCCAATAATTCTGTATTGTTTAAAAGACGAGCTTGTGGAGAATAATGACCTGTCTGGCCTTGCTGTGAGCAGGTGCCCTCGTATAAATGAGTGCATGTTTCTATGGCATTTTTTAAGTCTGAGGAATTTTGAAATGACAGCACTAACACAAACAGTGTTAAAATCTGCTTTGTTGTTCTTCTGCATTGGTGCATTTATTTAAGATCAAGCCTTTGTCACTTTAATTATAGGTAAGTTGAGGTGGTGATTAGGAAAAGATTATGTAAAGGTTTAAGCAGCAGCTTCAGACTCAGTTTCAAGGTAAAAGAGCTTAGTTCCTGCAAGCTGTTTTGGCAAAAGCCCCAAACTGAGTGATGCTCATGTGACAGGCCAGCCTGCAGAGGTTGCTGCCACCCTGGAATTTCTCTGAGCCATAATTAGAAAAAAATGGGCTAATACTGGCTTGTAGACTAAGCTTAAACAACAGACCTAGTGCTGAGTTTGGGGTCATCGTAGTTACCAAGACCTCTGTAAGCTTGAAAATCGTAGCTTTAGTGATTGACATTTGAATGTATGGAGGGATCAGGATCTACTGCACTTACTAGATCAAGCTCATCTGTCCTACTACATCAAAAACTTGACTTTCTGTTTCCTGAGATTATTGGATTGGGAAGAACTTTGAGTCTAGCCCCTCACACAGATAGATAATTATGCAAAATAGTTTATCTCAGTCTGTTTCTTCAGTGTCATGTTGCTGTTCCAGTTATCTTCTGCATATGCTAGACCAGTCTGTGAGCAGCCAGCATGGCTGAATGTCAGGCAGATGATTTTACAGCTGCACTGTAATTGCTGGGTTTGTTTATTGAGCCTTTCTTTGCCCTCTCGAGTCCAACTGTTAATCCAGTGCCACCATTAGGCCTTGTCTGCAAGTGCCACATCTACACGACTTTTCAATCCCACCAGGGATGGGGACTCTACCACCACCCTGGGCAGCTGTGCCAGTGCTTGACAAACCTTTTGGTGAAGAAATTTTCCCTGATATCCAGTCTAAACTTCCCTTGGCACAACTTGAGGCCATTTCCTCTTGTCCTGTGACTTGTTACTTGGGAGAAGAGACGGACCTCCACCTGGCTCTAACCTCCTTCCAGAGAGTTGTAGAGAGTGATAAGGTTCCCCCTGAGAGAGACCCCAACTCTATTCCAGCTGAAACTGAGACACATTTTTATCCTCTTCCGTTTTAGTGTGGACAAAAGGGCAAAAGGCCAAACGAAGTTCTTTTAGTCTTCTCCCCTGTGTTGAGCTCAGGGGTCAATATTTAATATTTAGCCATCGTGAAGCAAATAACTTTCTAATTTTTTTTAGAGTATTGGTTACATCTTGGTTCTCTGCAATTGTCTTCTCTCTGGAGAAATTGAGAGATAACCTCAGCAGGTATACAGAGGTCTTAGTGATGCATGTGTGGAAGGTGAGAAGTCAACAACTTAAAAGATCTGTTTCCCTTCCACACCTGCCTCTAATTTACATGGCAACTGAGGAGAAGCAAGTCTAAATGACAATGAATATGCTGTTTCTAATTTTTGTTTCTTCCTGGAACAGGCAGGCAGGAGTTAGCTGGCATCTTTGTCACACAGATTGAGGAAAAAACAGCGGTTTTGTAGCGTGTTACTTGAAATGTCCAAGGACACTGGTCTGGTTGCCTTCTAAATGAGCAAATAGAAGGTGACTATTTAGCAGCATTGTTGCAGTAATGTTTTTGTTATTGGGGGTTTTGGATTGGTTTGATGGGACATGTGGCTGAATGTTCCAATCTCAAAGTCCCTGTTCTTCCTACCAAAAAATCTTTGGAAGTCTGATGTGAAATATTTGTATCTGAGATCCAGGAGAAGGTGTTCACATCTACAGTTGTTTTACTCAAGCATATTTGTAATGGAAAGCAGGTAACTTTGGGGTACTCGAGGGTGAGAAGGTGGCTGGTTCTTCAGAGGGGTAACCCGTGGAGCTTCAATCGTTTTCAGCCACTGAAATCCCTGCACTGCCACCTCCTTCCCTGCCTGAGGGCAGGATGTGCTGTGCAGGGAAAGCTGCTGGCAGAGAGGCAACAGGAGAGGCAATTTGGAGAAGGCTTAAATTAAACTCAATCAGGCACAGCAGCCTTGAGCTGAAGGGCCAGATTCTGTGCTTGGGTACATGCACTGAGCTTCTATTTCCGTCTGGAGCGCTGGAGAAAACAATGTTGGCATCGGAGATATGAGCAAAAAGGCGCCTTTTCATCCCTCCTGTGTGTAATTTTTTACAGTCCTTTTTCCCCTATCTTTTATATCCACTGGTGGGGTTTTTTTCTATTTGAAGACTTTTCCATTGAATTTAAAATCTCAAGACTTAAACCTTATGTAGACATAATTATGTCTCTTCCTATTTACTTAATCTTGCTCCTTGTTATCCATACAATATTAGTGATGACACTGTTTCCTGGGCAAGGTTGTAAGTAACATATTTTCATGAAAGGAGGGAATAAAGGATGAGTATTTTGAATAGAATAACTTTACTTATTGCAATAAAAGTAGGCAGGTGGTGTGTTTAATATGTTAACCCCCCATTCTATGAATTTGTTTTACAGCCCTTCTGTCTTGAGGTGGTAAAAGGCTGGAAGGGAATTAAGGAGACCAAAGAAAGTCCCTTGACGTTTTTATGTGCTGAAGTAACAGGCAGGCAATTTTGCTTTATACAATGCTGTCTTCCTGGGTAGAACAATTAGTGTTAATGTGGTAATGATAATTGTTTCTGTAAATTATTCTTAATTAACTATTTATGTAATAAGACACTTAAGGATCTGTATTTAACAATTTTGAGGGTTTTTTTCCCCAGCTAATTGGTTTCCCTATATATTTCTTTCCTGAGCTAGTGACTGTCTTCTGTTCATTATTAACTGTGTGACATTAAGGCTTAAAGTTTGGTACAGATGATCCTTAATTAACACAAAATGGTACATAAATGATCTAGAAACAGGTGGGTTCCTTCCTTTAGCTGTGTTGTAATTGGTTTTTCAGTGAAGTAATCAGGCTCTAATACAGATCTCAGCTTGTGGGGCCACCGTTCCTACCTGGTATCATCTCCCCACAGTTTCAGTAGGTGACAATATGTTCCCCTCTGCCTCTCAGATGTTAAACTTTACTCTGTGCCAGATGTGCAAGTGCCTCTTTGGAAGTCCTCTGTATCCAACTGGCACAGCAGAGTCAAAAATAGAAAGGGGAAAAGGCTTTAAAGCAAAAGCTTCTGGGCAGTTTAGGGTGGGATTCATAAAGCAGGGGAGAGAGTAACAACCAGATCATCTCCTGTCTCATTTGATGTTGCCTAATATGTTTTGAAGAGGTATTGAAACAAGGTGAGGGAGAGGGAAGAGCCTGCTATGCCGTGTGCTCTTTAATTAGCTCTCGTTGTTCTGGTTTGGACTTTTTTCATCTTGAAAATGTCGCCTGCTGCCCTGCTTTTTCCTCATTGTCTTTTAACTTGCCTGTGTGTGAAGCATATACCAATATTTTATGTACGTAATTGGTCTAGGTTTCTGTGTACTGCCTAATACAGAGTGCACATTCTCCTTTTTACTGTGGTTTATGTTTATTGCACTCACTACATTGCTTTATGTGCACACTGTGCTTATTTAATGTGTGGTGCAGGCAGAGGGATGTTATATTCCATTCTTAGCATCATTAGTGCTGTTTTCCTCACTGATTTTCATCAAACTATAGTTTAATTTAATTCACTTCATTATTTTGCAAAGCAGCTCTAATCTGTTGGATTTCCCTTCTGTTGCTTTTAAAACTACCACTATCTCAAAACAGTGAGAACTTAAGTATTTTTAGCTTTTTTTTTCTTTTTTGACATGTTCTGAGCATCCTAGGATTGCTGTAATGCAGCCAATCCGTTAAAGCCAAATACTGATAGCTTTACAAATTAATTAGCACCTCAGTTCATCAGCACTCACACCCAAATTAATACTAGAGTAAGCATATCAGAATCTCATCTTCCATTTGCATTTAGGGAAGGTGATTTTGCAATATGTTAATTTGTATTGTGTGCAGAGTCTATTTATTTTTCAGTGCTCTTATTTTTTGACCTATTCAAAGTTGGGGTCTAAAACCTTACAGGAATTGGCTTTTTTCAGTTTGTGTAAAGAATACAGGAAATTCAGTCAATTGCTAGGATTTATTCTGATTAAACAGCACTGACTCATGTTTTTCTCTACTCACGCATTTGGAAGGTAGGTGCTTCTTTGGCTATTTTGGGTTCTCTTAAAATGTATGCAGCTTAGGGCTCTTGATGTTAATATAAATAACTACATGACTAAAGTAGGAAAAATAACTTTAGCCTAATCAAGCCTTAATTGTCTGGATTAGTAAGACCTACTGTAATTAATATTCTTTGCGGAAGTAATAAGCTTTTCATATTCGATCCATTGCATCCTTAGATTTTTCACTACATAGGCTTTTCTTTCAAAGGCTGAAAGAAATAGTGTGAAGAAATATTTACACTGGTGGTGAACTCTGGTGTATATGAGAACAAATAATTGGAACTTCAGAGGCTTGATATTTTGGGAAGAGTATGGATAATTACTGTTTATTGTTATCTCCTCAGCTGCAGCATATCAAGAAAAACTGGCTAATTTAAATTATTAGAAGTGGTTACTGGGGGAACATTTCACCAAGGGTAGTCTGTGCTGGTGCAGAGGACTTTATCCAAGTGTTCTGGGAGAGCAGGAAGCCAAACTCTCTGCAGTGATCCTTCTGCTGGCTCAGAGAAGGAAAGTCCTTTGAGGCTCAAGTCTAATTTTACATCCCTGCAGTGGTGCTCAGGGCTGAACACAGTGGAAATGCATCAGTACTGCTGTGCAGGCTAAATATCCCTAATCTAAGCAATCAGTTATCCCAATACCAACATAAGGATTTGGAGTATATTAAAAGAGGAAGTCAGGACCGTGCCTCTTGACAGCACTGCTTGTTTGTGTTTTTCGTTTTTTAGGAGTGTTCTTCAGGGGTTTTGGTGTATGTACTGCACCATTGTGTCTTCCATTGGTTTTCTTGGGAGCAGAAGTTGATTAGATCTGAGTTTAGCCTATTGACACTAAGCGTGGGAGGTAGGATAGATTGGCTGCCTGCTGGAATAGAGACTTTTATCAAAATTCATTGAACAGGATACAGGTAAATGTTTCTTTCTTTTAATGAAGGTTGATTAAATTACAATCAGAAAGATGCCACTGCTCCCTTAGGCACATCAAAACCTTGTTATCATCTTATCATCTCTAATTCATCCAGCCTTTCAAGAGAGGGTTTTATTTAGCTCTTCCTAATCCCCAAATAATCACTCTAGACAAAGAGCTATTTGTAGAGAACATTTTGTCTAAGGAAAAGGAGTTCACAAGATATCTTGGGCCCTAATAAATTCTGTGGTGCTCTGTGACACGGATTTGCCTGATTGTCCTTGATCTTAAATCACAACTGGGTCATGCTGGAGGAATGGTACAGAGGTGGTCAGAGGAAGGTACAGAGGTACAGAGGAATGGTCAGCAGAGGTGCCTCCTCCTTGGGGTGATGAGGTTGAAATTTTATTCTCAGTGATTCAGCCTTGTGAAAAGAAGCAAGAATGTGTTGATCAGACTGGTCCAAGAGAGAGGAGTCTACTTCTTGTTGATGATTGGCGCCTCTGCCCTTTTATAAAATAGCTTCATAATTACACGAGGTAAGAAGCTCAGCAGGATCATTAATTCTTTAAGGTTTCCACTTTTTTCATTACAGCTGCCTCTAAAAAAAGGTTTCTAGTTTCTGAGTTTTCTGTATTTCATAAATCAGCAAATTTTATGACAGTGACAATAAAACAAAAAGCAAATAATCAAAGCTCGACTATTTTATATACTTTGATGTTGTTTATTTACTTGCTAATACAATGCTCCCTAACACCCAGACTGTCTGCTCACATCTGTTCCAGTGTTAAAGGAAAATGCCTTTGCTGCTGCAAACAGAGAAGTTAATAATAGCTGGCTTGTTCTACAAAACACACTCCCAGCAATGAGAAAGGTCTGCTTTTTTTTTTTTTTTTTTAATTCTTTGCCCCCCTCAAACAGGGAAACTTAAATTACTTAAGGGACTACTTAGCTTCCACTGGTGCAATTAGATTAACGTAGGAGGAATTTTGATTTATTTCCAGAAATGAATATATGTTTCTAGGTCAGTAACTCTATTTAGAACAAAAGATTTTCAGTTTTTTTAAAAAAACAAATCCAAATGTAGTGTTGGGTATGCTGCTCTCAATTTGAATTTCAGTTTAATCTTCATTTTATATTGTTCCCCTTTTCTTGAGAAGTCTGAAAGTGTTAAAGTTCAGAAGTAATACATGAATTGGGAAAGAGGGGAAGGGGTAATAAAATGATGAAGGCAGTCACTCTGAACCAGCCATGAAGGAGGGAGATAGAAGGGCAAGGATGTTCATTAGTAGTAAAATATGATCCAGAGCAGTGCAACTGAAAGTTAACAGTGAAGCATTGAAAGGCAGGATGATATTGAATAACTGGACAACAAAGCAGCAGATACAATTCTATGTTGATAACATAAAACAATCCACATAGAGGAAAAATAGTAATACATGACTCCCTTTCAATGAATCAGTGGCCCCTTATATGCAGCCTGGCAGAATAGATGGTATTTTACCAACTGAAACAAAATTAAATGTGCAGTATGTTGCAGTGTGTGTGACTGGTTTGGTATTGTATCTGTTGATAAACTTTATAGCAGAATTGTTAAAACTTGACCTTTGGAGAAATGAAAAATCAAAGAATTAGTTGAACCTCCCTTTGAATATTTGGGATGCCGTGTGAGATTGAAAATTAACTAATGTTTCCTGTGGAAAAATATCCTCTAGCAAACTGTTAAATGTAAATTTTGAGGAAGTTATATGTATCTATACTAGTTAAAAATAATCTTCTTGCCCATTAGATGTTCAGTATAATATACTTCCTTCTTGATACTGCTCAGGGGAATGTATGGTAAGTGTTGTCTTAAAAACAACCTCACCCCCTAAAGATGCCCCAAAGTTTCCTCATCCCCCAAGAATCCCTTGCCCAGTCCTTGAACACTAAACTAGGATCCAGTCTGTGACCCACCTGTGGAATCTGCTGCCATTCACAACCACTTTTGGCTGCAGTTGCCAAGATTTATGACTATGGTAATTACCCAGCAGTATCTGAATTTACAGCCTGGTAGTTAATTATTTTCTATATGCCATGTGCTGTAGATCACATGTAAACAGATGCTGGAAAGCAAAATAATCCTCCACGGTAGAATTGAGTGTGTTCTGAGGACTCCTCTCTGCATCTCAGGAGTAGAATGCTCTGCTCTCATGTTTCAGCTTCTTGGAGGGTTTTAAAACATGACCTGTTGTGTATAAACATGGTTTATCCCCATTGCCAATAATGCTCGTGCAGTTGTAGTCTGAATACTAATCCTGAAATATAGTTTAGGCTCTTTTTGTATTCATGATAGATTTTATGCACCTTTTTTGTTGCTGGTGATGTCAGCAGAATCTCTCTACTGAATTATGGATTAGTTATTTAATCAAGGTCTGTGCATTATTATACAAGTTCCTGTTTTGAATTTTCTCCTGAAAAACTAACTAAATTTTTTTTTTATTTGCAATGGAATTGAGTGAACACCTGATACATAAATTTCAGTTGTACATCCTGCATCTCTGTCTAACAAACATGCAAATGCAAAACAGGAGGTGCATGTCCAGCAGGCCTTGCTACTGGAAGCCAAAGAGATTTTCTACATCGGTAAGAAAGAAATACAAAATTCGCAATCATTTCTACCAACTCTGTTGCATCTTTTTTAGTTGATCCTGCAGATGTTGGTTTTGAAACATCTGTTTGTCCTGGTGTTTCTTTTCTCAGCATCTTGAATCACAGTTGAGCTGGTGCTGCAAGACCAGCTTGGGACCACCAGACTTGCTGGTTTAGCAATTACATCTGGTTTTATTCCAAATTATGGTTTTGTCCAGCTGTCTTTTAAAATCATTTCTGTGAGTTGCTAGGATACATTTCTAAAAGTGGAAACTGTTTACATAGTCTCAATATGAAAAATCTTTGTATTTCACTTATTTCTTGCCAAGGCTTCATTACAAGGCACTGATGAAGTTTACTAAGCTCTCGAAATTGTCATACAATCCTGTTCCTTTGTTTTTTGTAATCAGAGAAATACATGGCTGATTAAATGAATCCTGTTTTATCTACTATTATTAACTCCTTTGCTGAGCTTTCCAGTTCAGCATTATTCAGATGGATGTTTAGTCAGCTCAATCCTGACCAAGGCCAGTCCTGCTGTACAAGGGGGTTCTAATGTACGTCAGGCGGAAACATCTCCCTTGTGTACAAGCACACGCATGTCTGCACTGTCTGCTTCACAAACGCAGCATGGTGAAAAGGAGAAATCACAGAATCACAGAATGGTTTGGGTTGGAAGGAACATTTAAGACTGTCTCATTCCAACCCCTGCCATGGGCAGGGACACCTTCCACTAGACCAGGTTGCTCCAAGCCCCATCCAACCTGGCCTTAAACACTTCCAGGGATGGGGCAGCCACAGCTTCTCTGGGCAACCTGTGCCAGGGCCTCACCAC
>JAWWLV010000005.1:4163747-4214584 GCA_035041135.1 Platyrinchus mystaceus
GATGGGGCAGCCACAGCTTCTCTGGGCAACCTGTGCCAGGGCCTCACCACCCTCACCAGGAAGAATTTCTTCCTAATACCTAATTTAACTCTGCCCTCTGTCAGTCAAGGAGCCATTTCTCCTTGTCCTGCCACTCCATGCCCTGTCAAAAGCCCCTCTCCAGCTCTCTTGGAGCCCCTTTAGGTACCAGAAGGTGCAATAAGGTCTTCCAGGAGTCTTCTCCAGGCTGAACACCCCCAGCTCTTCCAGCCTGTCTCCAGAGCAGAAGGGCTCCAGCCTTCAGAGCATCCTCATGGCCTCTGCTGGACTTGCTCCAGCAGCTCCACATCTTTCTTATATTGAGGGCCCTGGAGTTAGAAATCAGAACATTTGAAACAAAACCAAGCCCACACATTTTTCTACGGAAAGAAGCAGAGTTGAAGGTAAAGAACTTGAAATTCGTGTAAGGGAAGGATGGGCAGTGCAGACCACCAAATGGCGTATTCAGAGTTTGCCTAAGTTCTGTGTAATTTTTAAATTGCCACTTGTCAAAGTATGATCTCAAGGATAGAGTCTTCCTCATCTTAACTCGCCTTGTCTTATACTGTTTGGTTTTCTAAAGTGTGAAGGGTTTTGGATATAACGGTAGTTTTTAAACTATAAATTCTATACAGTGGAAATGTATTTCAACATCTAAACTAATATTTTGATCTGTTGCTTCAGACTCACTGTTGATGCTTTATATATTGAATAGTTTTTGTTTTGGGGGTATAATTTAGGAGAGTGAGTGAAGAAAGAATTGGCATTTAAATCTTGAAAGAGTTTTTCTAAAATGGTAGTTCTGAGATTCATCTTGTTAGCCACTGTTGTGATTCTTTCAAGCCAACCCAATAGACAGTTAAATAAATGCCACAGACATAATCAACAGATCAGATTATACTGAATGCCCGCAGACTCCACCAGAAAGGTCTAAGGGAAAACAATTACAGATGAAACAAAACATAGCATTTAAATCCCTGCATGAGAAGCAGCCAGACAAAGGGAACACAGATTGTGGTTTAATTACCCCCGTAGAAGAACATTTAGAAAATTAATATTAGTACGCTGGCAATTGAAAGCATTTGAAGGTGTTAATGCCCTCCTTTTCTTTTCTTTGATTAAAAAGGTCACTGACAGAACATAGCTGTGTACATGCATGGTACCTCGAGCAAACATGGGAGTGATGGTTGTGATGTCTTTGTGCAGCTCTCACAGTTGTCGGAGGATAGAGGGCTGAACAGTGATACACAGCTTCTTAAAATGGTGCCTAGAAATATGCTTTTGTGCTTAAAAGCTTATTAAAGTAGCTATATGAAGAATGATTTTAGAGTTTCAGCATCCTAATGATTTTAGGTGTAGCCTTTCTAGCTTGGGTGTATCAAGGCAACCTGAAGGTTTGGTAGCTTGCAAAAGTGAAAGACCATAAAAAGGTTCTGAGTCTGGTGTGTCTCCATTGTTCAGGGAAAACTTCTTAACTGATGTAAAGTAAAAAAGCCACTCCTTCAATTCTGTCCTGGAAGTAAAGAATCTTACAGGTAGTAGACACATACAGGCTGTTAAATGTGATCAAGGAGGACAACTTGCATGTGGCTTCTTTGTTTTTTGCATCTCACTGTGGGCATTACTCTCAGAGTGTCCCTTCATTTTGATTTACCAGTGTGATGCTAGAATGGCATAAAAAATAAACATAGTAAAGCAAGAATTAGACTCATAATTTTTTGCCTTAGGAATGATAATACCATACATTTTCAGTTGCACCTCCTGGCTGTATATTGGAAGATGAAGTAAAGGCTTAGGCAGCACTTGGGGAGAAAAAAGATTTTACTTCTGCCAAGGTTTTTAGGATATTTAATAGGGATATTTAATAGTGGGTAAAAAGTGGAATCCATCATGTGTGTGCTGATAAAAGCAAGGATTGGTAAAAGCAAGAAGAAATCCACAGGTAATCTGAATGCTGCAGCAAGGTGAGTGGAATGAAGAAAACAGTGATCCTGAAGACCTTTTCTTTGCTTGCAATAGCACTGAAAACCTTGGAGTTGTATGTTCTTGTTATGTGATCAAGTAGTCAGAGGTGGCCTTGGCTGGGCAATGAGGTGCTTCCCAGAGAAAGGGTGGATGCCCCATCTTTGGAAGTGTTTAAGGCCATGTTGAATGGGGCTTTTGGAGCAACTTGGTCAAGTGAAAGGTGTCCCTTCCCAGGTTGATTCCATGGTTCTGTGAACTTTTCCATCTCCGTGGTATTGCAGGAGAGTTGCCTGCAGCTTGAGTCATTTCTCGTCTCTCCATGGAAGGGTTTAGATCTTGTGGAGCATGTGGATGACAGTCATTTTATACCCACCCCACTTTCCTCCTGGTAAGCTTTTAATTTTGATATAAAGACTGTGCATTGAAGGACTGGGAAAGCCTGGTTTCTTGGGTCTTGGTGTTGATCTAAGCCAAGGGCCGTCAAACTCTTCAGACGGGGGGCCGGTTTCACTGCCCCCGGAGTAATCGCGGGCCGCATTGTATGCGAGAGGCGCCCCCTGGAGGCAGGCGGAGAACGAGGCGTGGATGAAGTCATGGCGGCGGGGAAGGCGGGCGCGGGCCGGGCTCGGCAGCTTCAGGGGCCGGTTCTGGCCCACGGGCCGTACTTTGATGACCCCTGGTCTAAGCTCTAATATCTAAGCACATCCATCCATAGTGTCTCTCCCTTCTATTGAACTATATATTTTCCCGACTGGTAAAGTGAAAAATTCATAATATAGATAAGACTTGACTGAAATTTGCCCAAAGGTTCAAGTGTTAATGCAGGGAAGAGCGGTCATGAGAAGGGAGGGTGGGAGATTCCACTGCTTTGCACATTCCCACATAACACCCAGAGAATGTGGGGCTGTGTTACTCTTGTTTCCCTGATAAACCAGACTAAAAATAACAGCAAATAGGAAATGAAAACAATTCTTTTACCACGTAGTACATTGTAAGGAAAAAACATTATCCACGTCTCCGGATTAGCAGAGTGTTTGAAGCTGCGATAACCCAGTTGTTAGCAGCCATAATTTAGATGGATTTTTTTACATAAATATGACTTATTTGAAGTATGTTGAATTAGAAAACTCATGAATAAATATTTTGACATAATCAGAATTATATGGCTAGAAATTGACCTACTTTGCATGACAGATGCTCAAGAATCCCCCAGCTAATAGCAGACTAACCTGGCATAGCAATGCCCGATCTTATAATATACTAAGCTGCATACAGACATTAAATTATTAGATTGTTGGTTTTTTTCACGGAGATTAGACACAGTCAATTTTGTTTGTAAATTAATAAGTTATAGGCAAGTTATTGAGAAGGCATTGGGGTGCAGTCCAAAGAAGGACTTGTGTGTCATTTGATGAGTATTTTCAGCATGTTCTCGAAAAATCTGTTAGAAGTAGAAATAGCCAGAAAAGCTTGGTGGTATCAGCAGCCAAATAATGAGAGTATTACACCTTGTAGACAGACCTTCCCCTTTTCAGAAGATAAGCACAATTGCAAAAGGAATAACAGTGTTTTAAAAAACTGGTAATATTGTGATAACATAAGTAGAATCTATTTTTTCCCCTGTGGCTGCTCTTTATACCCATGTTGATTTCAGCAGACTGATTTTATCTGCATGTCCTTAAAGTTAATTTAACAAGAATTTGGTATAGGTTAAGTTAACAGAGAACTCTGACCTTAGAAAAAGACTCTTCTCAGTTTAAGTTTATATGGATTTTTTTTTTAAAATCATCTACTGTTATTATTTTAACAAACACAGATGATGAAACATATTAGATGCACATTGCACAGAACAGAGTTTTTAAGCTTCATAAATTTTTGTTGTTCAGTTCTTGCACAAGTAATAATAGTGCTTTTATTTGTGAAGTACCATTGGTTTTTATTTTTATTGGGTGAAAAGTACCTTTGCTGTGGCTCAGCTTCAGCGAAGAAAACCCTCCTTTTATTTAACCAATGCAATGAAAAAATAATATCATATTCAATTTTAGTAGCCTCTTTATTTGCTTCCCAGTTGTTTCCTGTGTTTTCAAAGAATCTCTGTAGATGAAGTTGACTTTGTTCACACTTTTTTCTCAAGGTCTTCAGAGTAATGTTTTGGTCTCTTGTAATGAACTCTTGTTACCAAAAAGGTAGTAAAAACACATGTATAATCTCGGCAAATAATTTATTCTCTTTCAAGCCTTAAGCAAGGCCAGGCTGAGGCACAGCCCCTACCCTCTGTCTTGATTTGCTTCAGCTGCTTAAAAGTTCCTAGAACTAGGTTAAACTGTCTCTTTAGCACCCATATTTCTTCCAAAAGGATACAATTCAGTCATCCTTGCAGTGCTCAGCTGCCAGACACAGCCGTGGGGGCTGTAAGCAGAGACACCTTCAAGTACTGCTCTGTTGGGGATGGAGCTCCTCCTTTCAGGGAATGAAGGAATCCTTTTAAAATAAGTCATGTTTGGAGGACACTGATTTGCAGCTGAACAATTTGGATTCTTTGGAAGCTTCACCAAAGGTCAAGAGACAGAGGTGATGACTTGACTGGGTTAGTTACAGTCACTGTTTTAGGAGCTTCTCTCTGTCTTACAGAGTTTGGAAGTCTTGCAGAGTTTGGAAGGAGGGTTGTTAGGGATTCCTTTCTGGTTGCACGATACCTTCCTGCCACTCCTTAGGTGAATAGCTCTGAAATACTGCACTGGTCTGCAGGTGGCTCAGCAAATGTGTTAAAATTTGTAAATATCTTGACACTCAGCTCTGGTGGTTTGTCCTGCTTCTCCTCCCATACCAACAGGCTCTTTGGATTGAAACATTTTTGGTCCTTGGTGCCAAGGGCACTTGGGTCCTTGTGCCTTTAACTCAACCCATTTCAGTATCTTGAAAAAGTAACCCAGCTTTTCCCAGCTGAGTAATTTCCTTTCCTCTTACTTGAAGCAGAGTTAGCTGGTGGGTTTTACCAGTTTGTTTTTGTTTTATTTTACTATGTTTCTAACAATATTCTGTTTCATACTTAGTTTCTTTAGTACCAGCCCAAACACTTCCTTGATGCCTGGTCAGTGTAGCTCCAGAAACAGAGGAGTTATCCTGATGTGCTGATCCTTCGTGGCTCTACACACACAAGGGATGCGCAAACCCCAGTTTCCTACCTCTGGAATTTGTCCTGGCACAGGGGTGTTTCACTTCTTATCAACACTTTGCCCAAGGGTGACTGCCAGCAGTAGTCTTTTCATTTCTGCCTCCTGCTGCCACTTTGACAATAGGAACATCAGCAGGAGGCAAAAATGAAAGGGCCAGATTGAAAGAAGCACTTTGCCACTGTTGTAATTTTGAAATTGATGGTGTTTTTTAGCCCAAAGTCTCAGGAAAAAAGCTGCTTTCCTCTTTGCCTCCTATTGTTTTTCCAACAGGGAGAGACATTCTCTGATGTTGCAGAGGCAGTGGGAGGCCAAAATGAAAATAATTTTCTTCCTGAAACATTGGATAACAAAATGTGAACAATTTCAGCAGGGAAATAGTGGTTTGGTTTTTTTTGTTGACTGCCATGTGGCGAATGCTGGTATTTCCATTTGACTGTGGAAAAAAAATAGCAGCTGCTTTTCTTATTGAATTAATGTGATCTTAGGATAATTTCTAAAAACCTATTTACTGGGCATCTTTAATGTGTCATTTTTATTCTTTTCATTTTTCTGAATGAGAATAGCTGTTGTAAGTTCTGTACGTAATTCCCTTCTGAGGCAACATGCTGCCCTTAATGCCATGGCCTTGGAGCCAGCTTTTTAAACCAGAAACTTAAAGGTCTGTATGTTCCAGAACTACATTTTATACCAATATCATCAGAATGTCTAATAAATCTGAACATAATTGTCAGTGCTGCTAATTCCACAGGAAGAAAGGTAGCAGGGTGGTTCTGCAGCTGCAGTGTCACATTGGTGACATCATTGCTGTCACAGAATAGCAAGTGCTGTGGCTTTTCTGCTTGAGTCTTTGCTCAGTGGTGTCTTAAGTGTTTTTGGGATTAAATGAAGTGGGAGGTGGGGTGAAGTGACCTTCAGAGGATATCAAATAGGAGAGCTTTTATGCTTCAAGACTGTTCACAGAACCACAGAATGTGCTGAGCTGGAAGGGACCCACAAGGATCATCAAGTCCAACTCTTAGCCGTGCACAGAACCATCCCCAAGTGCTCAAACCACGTGCCTGAGAGTATCATGTTCACCCTCTCTCCCCAGAAGACCAAGTCCTATGATTTAGGTGAGACTTAATTTGCAATGGTGAACGAAATCAGTCAAGGAACACAAGCACAACTCTGCAGTTCACAGATGTTTACAGCCTGGTGGGATTTACTGCATCATTTCGTGGAGCACTGGCGTGAGTCTCTAACAGAGTAAATTAAAGTTCTACAGTGACAAAGAGAATGGCTTGGATGAGGAAGATTCCCCTGGCACACATCCATGATTGCATCCAGTGTGGTGCACAGACCCATTTCTGTGCCTGCACCCAGCACTGATGCAGTGGGAGACCACACCAGTGACAGGAGAGGGTGAAGTGTAAATCAATGAGTGGCTTTATCCTCCTGCTTTAGCTGTTACGGGCTATTGCTCTTTTCTTTGGGGACTTTAGTGTCTGTAATTAGTTATCTTGAATGGAAAGATTTTTTTTCTCTTACTGAACATGTGAGAAATTTGGGAATGTTAATCAACAGAGCATAACCTTTTCTTAACTTGCTCTTTTTATAGTCCCAGAGAATTAATATTTATCTTAGGGCAGCACAAGAATTTGGCATTTGTATGAGGTGAACTGATTCTCCACCCTTTCCCTTTTTTTATACATAACAAAACCTAAACTCTTTGAGAGACTCATCAACAGAATATATTTCTGGGCTTTGAAGTGTAAATTGTGAATTTGTGTGTCTCAATATGACTTTGGGGCGCAGTGTGTAAGCACATGCATGTTTGTGTCCTGGATTAGTTAAAGTCTAATTAAAATTGTTCCTGAAAACTGCATACTTCCAGGTATAGGTAGACATATAAAAGCAGCTTGATTATTTTTTTTCATGAATTCTGAACTCTTACAGTTCTTGTAGGATTAAAGAGAAATCAAGGAAATTCAGCAACTCTGCAGATCTTGTTGCATGTTCAGATGCCAAAATAATTCTTTAGAATTGTTGGCTAATTTTTCAGTTGCTTTAAGGTGCTTCTCAGTGCTATGGTGGAGCCTGGAAGGAAAGGCAATTCTAATTTACTTTCCTCTTCCCCAACAGGTTCAGGTTCATTTGGTTGAGAAATGACATGGTCTGGTAATTTAGCAACCCCTTTGGACTGCCTTCTCCTTGCTGCTTTGGAAGTCTTTTACAGAGATTTTTGACAGCTGATGGTATCCACCACTGCCCCATTGAGACTATTTTGCTTGGCTATATTAGTACAGCTGTAACAGGTCCTTTGGTTTCCAAAGTGGTTGGGCTTTTACCATGCCCCATCCAAATGCAGTGCACATATTAATGCAAATTATTATTATTGTAAAATCAATTGCCTTATCTTCGCTGATTTTGGCTCAGAAGCAGCCAATTTAATACTGACATCCAGGCAAGTGGGTAAGGAATGAACTGGTTGATGACCCTGGTTTCCCAAGGGCTTTAGGTACTTGACATTTTGATGTCTGCTTGATTTAAACATTTACCCCAGCTTTGAAATGTTAGGTGAACAAAGATTTCTAAACTATCTTCTGTCTTTCAAGAGAAAAATCCACAGTTATCTGTCTTCTCCCTTTCCCTCTAGTTGTCCAGAAAATCTCATTTTATTTCTCTAACAGCATAAAATGGACTGCCAAGTTTTCCTTGTTTCACTTTTGGTCATTCCCTGGGGCTTGCTGAACAAGGTTAGTACCCCAAAATGAAGTTTTATTGCAGGGTCTCATTTCACTTAAGATCAGTGTAGAATGTAGAAGTTTAGCTGCTTCTGCACACAGCCTGTAAAAGGCCACTTACAAAATGGCTTTCAAAGATTTATGAAGACTTGCATGGTACAGAGGCTGAAAGGAAGTTTAATTACATTCAGCTTTTGGTCATTTCTATGTCTAAAGATGTGCCCATGTACTGTCATCTCAAAAACCATCTAAGAAAATAAAATTGATCAGTGAGCCTTCTGGCTAAAAGGAAAATGAGTGCTTTGTCATCTGCCCGTGGAGCCGATGTGCTCAATCACTGCCATCTCTGGGGTGCTCGCCCCTGACTCTCCATCACTGAGATTTGTCCAAAGTTTTAATCAAACATTATTTTATACTGAGGCCTTCTCTGTAAATAATAGAACCCTTCTCTTGACATATTCACATGTACTTCACCGTTCTATAAGAAAATAATTTAATCTAGTCAGTGCAAACATTTTGCTTTGGAGTCAGTCTCATGTACATCTTGTTTTGTATTGGTTTGTGGAGAGTAGTACCAAATATTAAGATAAATACTTGGCAAGTTGCTGTCACCTACTGAATGACATCTCTTCTTACAAAGCTCTGATTAAAACCAGCAAATAATATGGGAACATCTTATTTACTTACGGAGGAAACTTGGTTCTAAGAATGGGTATGTGGAGGTGCCTTCAAGTACAGTAATTCAGTGGCTTATAATTCCAGAAGCCATAAAATCTCTCAGTTGGAGGTTTTGTGAACAGCAGTGCTGAACAATTGGGGAGTACTGCTGAGATGATAGTCTGAATGATGATTGAGTTTTCCTGGAGAGCCTTTATCTGTGCTTAAAATTGTAGGTAATGTTTTTAAATTAAACCATAATAGAAGTTCATTGAGCTTTCAGAGTGGTTTGTGTGTCCTCTCTTTAAGTGGTTTATCATTTTCTATAGAATTATTCTCAGTCTTTGCATCCAAGACAAATGTTTGCGTTGCTGTCAAAACGGGGCATTTTACCTCATTCTGAGCTGAAGGATCCAGAGGACTGAAGCAGCAACAGGATGGGAGGAAGGTTCTCCCTCTAATTCCTTGTTCTGGGAGACTCATGTGCTTCCCTCCTGGGCAAGGACAGCTCCTAGAAGGAGGTGGGGTTCTTGGAGAGGGAGGTTTAACAGAGAGTCTGCTGAGGTTTTATGCACATGGCAATGGCACTATCAACATAGTAGACCCCAACAGGGTTCATGCGTTGACCCCACAGCACCCTCTGTAGCTGGATAAGCTAAAAGCATTCCAGAACATGTCTTGCAGACTTTTTAGGAGATCCCCTATCAATTGATGAACAAAGTTTGCATTCAAGTTGTACCCATATATTGTAATCAAGGTTTTGTATAGGGACCGATATAGAAAAGAGATACTTACTCCTTTTGAAACTTTAACATGTTTTTTAAGGTTGTAATCCCATAAAAAGGTTGTATTTTGCTACATCAGTAGGTTTTTTCGGTTGCTAGGGATTAGCAACTTTATCAGTGAAATAAGGTGCAAAATCCAATGTCTTCATTTAAAAGACAGGAGTGGTTGATGCTGTGAGCAGATCTTGCTCTGACTGTACTCTGATCTCTTAAGATGAAGGATAGATCTTGAAATTAAACCCGCAAGTATTTCTTCTCTGAAAAAAAAAAAAAAGGAAAATGGCAAATTGCAAGAAACTCGTTTGAGAAATACTCATTAGAGGAAGAGAATGGTAGTGATTAACCAGAAGTTAAATTCTGGGCACATATACTGGTATACTGTGGTTTCTTTTCTAAAAAGTTACATTAAAAATGGAAAAAAGATTTTATTTTTCTGTGGCAGATCTGTGGGTGTCACACAGGAGGTTTGGGCAGTTGTGCTACCAAAGACAGTGACAGATACATGACCTGACAACTCCAGGTTTTCTACTTCTAGCAGAAAATTTGAACAATTAGATTAACAGATAGCAAAGAATCTTGAGAACTTGTGAGGTTTCTTAGTTTTAAAATCCCAGATAAGCATGATACACTGAACTTTATGTGTATGAACAAAGAATTGCATTCCCAAGGTGATGTGGTCATGCTATCACAATCCATCCCTTTGTGTGATGGATAGTTTTGAGCCCTCTGTACTGGACTTGAGGTTCTTTGAAGCCATTGAGAAAAATGTGCCATCAAGGAAAATAATCAGGGTTTTTCATGATTCCTTCATGAATTGCTATGCTGTACTGCAATAAATGTATATGTAATTACCTATGGGTATTTTCTCCTTTACACCTGCTTATCTACTTGGCTGTGTTTTTCTAAGGAAATCCGTAGTTGATTAAAATTACTGTGAGTTTTCTTCAGATAATTGATACCAAATGAACCTGTGCACCATGTGTGTATGCATATGTGCAAATACATAAAATTATGCATATATATACGCACATAGGTGCATGTGTATGCACAGATAATGGGAAATACCTTTCACTTAGCAATTAATTTAATACTCTTCAGTCTGTGTGGCATCTTAGAGGTCATTCTGCACCACAGTGTTTTGTGTTTTCCTCTGCATTGGTGCTATACAAACCTATAAAAATGCTAATTGTCCCCAGGAAGATGTAGACTGTTTATAAGTGTGTATGGGATTGTTTTTCAGCCCCATGATATAGAAGGAGGTGTTATTTCAGGTTTATAATTTGAACGTGTACATAATTTGAATGGATACAACTTTGACAGTTTATTAGTTAGAAAAGAAGAAAAAAGACAGTGCTGTGTTGTTCTTCAGCGAATTGGTTGCCAGGAGCATGTTATTGACTTTGGTGATAATATCATTATATATTTTACAGTCATAAAATCAAGAAATTTAGATTATGCCCTGAGGGCTTCACACATTTAAATAAAGGATATAGCCATTTCCAGGAGTGTTGGTTTAGATTAGCAGGTGCTATGAAGAATGTTTAGTGTGTTACGAGGACAGAAAGAGCAACAGTGTTCTTATTGCTGTGATGCTTTGCTTTATTTTCTTTTTCTGTTTAAGAAATGAGCTCACTTACAGATCCCCTGGGAGGACGAAGAGCATTTGCTCTAAATGTTAGCATACTAATACAGTGTTAGCTCAATGTTCTGTTGGGCTAAGAGCTGAAATCATGTGTAATCCTTGACTTGTACCAAGAATGAGGATAAGTCTTCTTGAAACACTCAGTAAAATACACAGTGCCTAGGAAGCAGACCTTGAGTGAGCTGCAGGCTGCAAAATTAAGAGCATTGTGGGGAGCGAGATAATTTAATGCAAACACAGCTCTCCCTCTTGCTGTCAAAGTCGGGGTGTGGTACTGCCTTGGGCGCAGCTTCCCAAGGAGCCCTAGTGCCTGCTGCTGCTGGTACGGCCCCAGGAGCGTCTGCCTCTATCACTCAGCTCGGGCTGTGGATCTTCCGCAGTAGCTTATTTCCCTCTTGGACTGTTTGCCAGTCACCTCTTGGGATTGACTGGACTGGAGGTTGAGTACTTGGGGGTTTGGGTTCAGGGCTGTCTCTAGCTCGCCTGAGGTAGTCTTGGTTTAATTAAGGTATATTGCCTTGAATAAAAATGATTGACTGCATTGCAAACCTTGTTTATTACTTCTACAGTAGCTTTAGGGAGATGGATAAAGTAACTTAACACTGATCATGCTGATATCTCTGCTTTAGATGTGAGCTCAGAAGCACTTTGCACCACCCAGCTCTGGGGATTTGTTGTTCTCTAAAAGACGGTGCAAGTCCAAGTGCAATGTCACAACTCAGCAGCAAAGGTCATGTTGTCCTCCTCATGCAGGAGCAGGGGGTCCAGCTGAAACACATATGGCTTAAGGGTGTATGGTGACGTCTACAGAAGTAGATAATAATAAAATAATTACTCTAACATTTACATTTTAAGGGCCTCTGAGGATTATATGCTGCAAACAAAGCTTTTCTTTCCTGGGTCAAGAGTGGCACATTTTCTAATTCAAAGTGATCCTCTTCCTAAACTGAGTTTGTGTGACCTTTTTAGTGGGTGTTTGGCATCCTCAGAAGGTGGAAGCTGTGAAGGAGGAAAGATTGACCACTTATTATGTGGAAGGAAAGAGGGAGGCGCTTTCTTGGGTGGGTTCCTGGCACAGAAAGCTCTCTAGTTCAGTTGTTTAATGTTATCACTCACCCTCCTCTGAAGCTTAAGAATTACAGCCTTGTAATTCAGATACCTCTGATTTATGAAGTTTCAAATACAGAAAGAACCTTGTTCAAGAACTGTCATTAAAAAAAACACCCTTTTTCTTTTTTAATGATGAGGTGCTTATGAGAGTCTGGACTATCTGCTTTCTAAGTCTCCGGTGTGCAAATGAAGTATCACCCCACATAAATCTCACACCTCATGGGTGCTGTAAAATCGTCTGTACTGACAGTGTCATACAGTAATTTCCTATGCAGGTAGACAGTTTTTCAGTGCTGATTACAGCACCAAAATTTGGGAATATGGCATGAATATGGATGGGAGGAGATCTGGGTATATGTGAGAAATGGTGACCGTTGCAGATGGTTGATGTACAATATAGGGCAGTGTGCGTGTGCATGCTCTGTGCTTTGCACGGGACATATGCTCTAGGGTTTTACGGATGAGTTTGTACTCTCTAGTAATTTGCAGCTTCCACCGCAGTTTCAAATATCTACATCATTTTCAGGTTGATGATTTTTCCCAGTCATTTATCCCAAAAGCACTTTATCCTACTTAATCTGGGTCATAATTGACATGGGACTCGTGCGTAAGCAGAGCACAGCCATGAGGTGTGTTTGAATGGGCTGTTAATGTCAGGGATTTAGTTACATGCAGTAAAACAGATCAGAGGTTGGAATAAGTATAAATGTTCAAATAACTGATGAATGCAAGGTCACAGTCACGACTTGGACTCAGAAGACACTCTTGAACACTTACATACTCATGCTATTAGCTCACAGCTGCCTTTGGCCCTAAGGAAGACACAAGGTTGGACGTTTTTGGTAAGGAAGCTGTTGGAATTGGATTGTATTTATTGCAAATCAACAGGATATCTTTGCAAGTATAAAAGACATATGGAAAAGTCCACTGTTATCGTTGTACTTTGTTGTGTCTCCAGATGTTTTCCCTCCTGCCCCGCTCCAGAGGCTAAAAGTGGAAAGTGTTTTTTCATTGTTTTTAGCTGATGGTGCCAACATCTGCCTTGATGTTTCCCTGGGGAATGTTATTAGCACTGCTGAGAGTTTCTGATGCATCATTTGTGTCTCATTTGCCTTTTTTTTTTTTTGTTAATTTTAATACAATATAATGTAAGAGCATGAAGTTTGAACCCTGATCAATTGTTTTGAGGGAGCAGGGGTGAGAACAGATCAAGGGGAGCAGTTGGGTGGCTGCTGAAGTGTCACAGCAGCACTTAGCAGCTGCCTTATTTTTAAGGGGCAATGAACGAGGCATAAAACATTGCTCTGAGCTGATATTTGTCTTTGAAAGAAATAGCATTTGCGAGCTCAAACATACTTAAAGATCTCAAAATTCTTAATACAGCACCATTTTTTAGTATACATTTAATCCATCATTAGCTCACAGCATGGACAGTGCTCAACTCTGGGGGGAGAGAAGAACCAAATGAGTGTCTTCATTTGGAAGTACTCTTTGCTGGTCATATATACTCATAATGGTATTGTAAAAATTTCAATTCCATAGTTTTGAACTTAAAGTTTATTCATCCAGTTGATGGGTGTGTAAATTAGCAAGTTGACCCAAGTTTGACTGCTGAAGAAGGTACTTCTAATAGAAATGCCAAAAAAAAAAAATATTTTCCCCCAAAACTTCTGTTCTTCTGCTTATCAAAAACCAGCTGCACTGTACTAGATTTTATTAATTTTTCAGTGCTTAAATCTGATCTTTTAAATAGGAATGAGCTTTGGAGACAATTTGGGCCAGAATTTTCAAATGTAGGTGTCTAAAACTAGATTCTGACCTGTGGTTCGTTTATAGAAGACTGTGGTTCTTGGTTCATTCTTTAACTGGAAGGATGGGGCAGAATCTGTGACTAGAGCTGTGACTAGTGTAAATTTTAGCAGTGTCAGACCATGCTGTTTGGAGGAATCAGTCGGGTCCAAGAAACTACAAATTCTTTTAAGATCTTACAGTTTTGCTTGCTTATTTGTGCCTTTAATGTTGTTTGTTTTGTTCCTTGTTTGGTTGCAATTATTTACAGCTCACTGCTGGCTTTTTGAGGTCCTAGCAAGAAATTCCACAGACAGCTGCAAAATATATTTTTAATCAATTTTAGGAAGACTCATTCCCTAGCTGACATATTTCTTCCAGCTAAGACAGAGTACAAACTGTTCTGCAGATACTTGGCGGGGGTTGAGGTGTGTCTTCCTGACAAAGATGTCCCTTTTGTGGGTTGCTGTGGTGTCACAGTCATGTGGTTCAGGCCAGTCTGAGCGTTGTAATTTAGGTACATTTGGTGGTGTGGTTTAACCCCAGCTGACAACTGAATACTGCACAGCCACTCAGTTCTCTCCCAGCAGAATTAGGGGAAGAGAACTGGAAGGGTAAAAGTGAGAGAACTCGTGGGTTGAGATAAAGATAACTTAATAGTTGAAAAGTTGTTGTTGTTGTTATTATTATTATTATTATTTTGGTAATGGGAAAAAAAATAGTGGAAAAAGAGAAGTAAAACCCAAGACAAGTGATGCCAATGAAAAACAGTTGCTCACCCCCAACCAATGTGCAGCCAGTCATAGAATCATAGAATTATTTGGGTTGGAAAATACCTGTAAGGTCATTGAGTCCAACCATTCCCTCAGCACTGCCAAGCCCACCACTAAACCATATCCTTAAGTGCCACATCCACATATATTTCAAATCCCTCCAGAGGCTGTGACTGCAGCAGTTCCCTGGGCAGCCTGCTCAGCACTATTTCCAGCACAGATCCAAAACACAGCCCCAGACGAGCTCCTGTGAAGAAAACCAGCACAATTGGCCTTATCCATACAGTGCTCTCTTACCGCCAATTGGTTTTTTGTTAAGAAACATATTTGCCTTTTTTAAGATTCTCAGGGTGAGCCTGTAAGAGCAGCCTTTGCAAGTTATGGTTTGGGGGGTTTTTTATGTATACCTATAAGCAAAAAGAATAAGAACAAGGAGACAGTATTTCTTGTGGGGGTTCTAAAGCAGCAATATTCTGTAGGCAAATAATATAATTTATTTTTCCGTCTTTCAAATGTTAATAGTCTAAATATTGTTGATACAGTTAGATAAGTCAGTATACAAGGAAATAGTAGTATGTTTCTGTTGCTGTTTTGTCTGCAAATGTAGAATTCTCGTGTGTACTGGGATTAAAACAACCCATACAGTTCACAAGTTTTCAGATCCACAAACTCTGATTCAGGTTTATCTCTTACTTCTGCAAACCTAATTTGTGTGCAAATTTTGTGCAGAAGATTTTGTATGGCAACAATTCCACTGTGAATTCATTTGAGGCAGTGAGGCCAAAAGGTTTTATTGAACTAGTACTTTCCTTCTAATTTTATTGAAATGGTTGCGTGTTTCGGTGTTGATGTAGGAGTTAGATCTAATTTACCACTTAATTGTGTTTATTCATTTATTTTGCTTTGCACTCATGTAAATTGCCTTGTTTCCCTTTTGTCTTTTCAGGTCAGGATCGCAGCGAAGCCACTTTAATAAAGAGGTTTAAAGGTGACGGTGTCCGATACAAAGCAAAACTGATTGGGATAGATGAGGTTTCTGCAGCACGAGGAGACAAGTTATGCCAAGACTCCATGATGAAGCTCAAGGTGCAGTGAAACTTGTAATACTTAATATTATGGAGTCAAAGGGAGCAAATTTCAGCTTGAACTTTTACTCATTCTCCTTTCATGACACCAAGTCTCGGTCTGGTTAATTATGTGTTGAAATCAGTCAATTTTACATGAACTCCTGGCTGGTATTGCTTATCCTGGTTTAATTTTCATACATTATCTCTGAGTTCAGTAGTTATTCGTGATTGACACCACTGCAATTTGTCCACAAATTATAAACAACACATCTGCAAATTGAATAATTTTATTATGCAAAAGGGAAAGTAAAGTACTGTGGAGATAAATGGTGTATCAGAATATTTTCTATGACATTGCTAATCAACTACAGCCCTGCCTGTGGCTGTCACCTCCTATGGGGACAGGCAGGAAGGTGTTAGTGACGATGTTGGCTGTAGGTAGCCAGATATAGAGGGGAACTGTGTTCTCAGTGGAAGGAGAATGGCTTGCACCTGTAATGGCAGGACTGGTGGGTTACAAAATCAGGAGGCAGTGCACTGGGAGGATGGAGCATGAGATGATAAAGCGAAGTCCCCAGAGTTTTGGGGAAGAAATGGAGCAGTGACAAGGGCAGATTTGAGTAGACTGTAAACTTGGAGAGTAGACAGTCTGAAAGCACCAGTGGTGTCAGAGCGATGATAGACATCTCTCTGGCTGAGTCTTTTCTCACACCCCGCAAAGAGCATGAGAATTGTCTAGAGGAAGCATCCTTTCCCTCACCCTGGGACATGTGGAAGAGCTTGTGTTGTTGGGAAGGAAGGATAGGTTAGGTTTTCCTGGCGAGCAGTGTTGGCTGTTGACTTGCCATCTGCATTGTAGGTTACCAGCTAGTTCTAGGAGTAAACCCTTTGCAGTTTTTTCCCTTTTTTTAATTTCCTGCCAGTCCTCTCCCCACCACTCTGCCAAGAGAGCTGATGGATTTCTATTGCTGATTTTTTCAGGAGGAGAAATCACTAAATGGTGTCTTGTTCACTACCAGCCCGCAGGGTTCCAATCCCGACAATCCAGGAGGAATAAGTTATTCATTAAGAAACAGCATGGGGTGACATCCTTCTTATGGTTCAACAATCTAAAAGCAAGATCTGGTAGATAATTTACAAGTCAGTTTTATGGAAAGCAAAAACTAATCTGCTCTAGAAGGTGTTCTGTTGATATGTCACATCGGCCACAATATTCCTACCTGATTGAAATGTGTGCTGAATATTTCTCACTGTTTCATAGTTTTTAGAAGGAACTGGGGAGAGTTGCTACTGTTCTGCTGCACAAGTTTTTTTGTCTCTCTTCTCCATGGATTACCATTTCCACTTCTCCCAGATGCCTGATAACCTGTTTGCATTGTGGGAATATTGATCTAAACAGTCCTGGGAAATGACTAAAACTATTAAGGAAAGGGAGGACTAGAAATTCATGTTTGATGGCATAACATGACGTTTCGGGCTCTGGAAATCCGGTGTCCTACAACATGAGTTTTAAGGCCACCCATAATGTTTTGGGGTGACTTTTAATATCATGTCTGTGTAATGGCAACAACAATCTCATGAAGGTCTTAGAACTTAAGTTAGTGGTTCTTAAAACATGTTGAAATTTCAGATAGCCATATAATGGCTAAATATTTTCATTTATGTAGGTGTGCAATTGATTGCATTTGATCTTAGTACGGTATTTTTGGTCAGGGCAGGCTCCTGAGAGGGTGGAAACAGAAACTACTATTATAGTTACACTGAGGTAGAATAGTGCACAAGATGATATTGGCAAGTTCACTTAGAAATTAAAAGTCTGAGTTTACAGCACAGGTGTAGTTAGATTTTGAGAAGAATATTTTTCTTCTATAAAAAAGCTCAGTTTGCTTGTTCCAAATACTTGTGTCCATGAAGTAAGTTGAAGTTTGTTGGCATTTTCTTTCCTCTGCTGCTTGTTGGGTTTTTTCCCTTTAAAAAAAAAAAAGAAAAAGAAAAAAAAAAAAAGAAAACAGAGCTGCTCATAGGTGGGAAAAGTGTGCTAGAAATGACCTTCAGCTTCCATAAAAAGCAAATTTCATGGAGGATTACCTAGTGCAGTGCTTGGATGTAGGAGCACATTTGAAATGCTCTCCGGATAGCATAAAGAGATGTGGTACCTTGAAAAAAGAGAAGAAGCCAGAAGTAAGAGGGGGACTGTTCCTGGAAAACCTTGAAGTTTTCCTGGAAAAGTGGGGAATAGTCTACAAGCAAATCTGTGCTCTGCTGTGGCACCTGAAAGAGTCATGAAACCAACCAAACTCTTCTTTTTTTTCCATAGGGAATTGTTGCTGCGGCTCGTTCGAAAGGAGAACATAAACAAAAAGTCTTCTTAACAGTTTCCTTTGGGGGAATCAAAATCTTCGATGAAAAGACAGGGGTAAGTAAAATGATCATTTGATGGAGCAGAATTTAATCTTTTTATGGATGCTGCTTAAGACTCCTCAGCAGTACAGGTCAGGTGACTTTTGAGTGTCTCATGACAAGGGATTAGGATTAGAGGTGAGAATTGCTTTGGACTGGGCTCCTTGTGTCAGGGTAAGCTGAGGGGATGAAACAAGCTGGAACAGGGAGCTGCAGACAACTCCAGAAGAGTGAAGCTGATTTTCCCCACTGATGCCTTAGACAGAGAGAGAAAAGGAAGGGCAGTGCGGACTGGGGAGCAGCACACCCTTAGCTGGGATTGTTCTTAAGATGTCCCAGCATAGTCATAAGAATTTCTGTCAGATCCATAGTTCCACACAAATGCAGCTGTAGTCACCATAGTGTAATACATCCTGTTAACAGCAATGCCAGTCTTCAGTGAGGAACCCAGTAACCATCAGAATTGGAGCTCATGTGTTTTCAGTGGTAGAAAAATTATATATTGTATGGAATGGGAGGCAAAAGACACTGGAAAGTTTGAAGTTGCTGTGTGAAGCTGTCAAGCAGTGCCTTCCCCAGTAGCATCTGATTGAGGAAGTTGCCTAGATTTCCATATCTTTCACAGTTTTTGCTACAGCAATACCATGTTTGATTTTTTAAATTGCTCCAAAAGAAGAAACCTAAGCAAAACATTATACTGCTTAGATATAAAGCAACAACACACAAACTGTTTTAATCATAATTAAGAAGATTTTTACAGCAGTTTAAGCTCTGTCTTGAATTTTAAAAAGCTCTTGATTTAATCTTTTGGAAGATTAACTATTTAACATGATGCCAGAAATAAAACCCTACTGATGATAGATGAAATTATCTTTGCC
The DNA here is from genome assembly GCA_035041135.1 of Platyrinchus mystaceus. NCBI lineage: Eukaryota > Metazoa > Chordata > Aves > Passeriformes > Tyrannidae > Platyrinchus > Platyrinchus mystaceus. The sequence goes on from JAWWLV010000005.1 coordinate 4,182,730, forward strand.
AGTTAATTTATATTATTAGAAAATCAATGTCATTGAGCTCACTGATACATAATATGAGTAGTTAGTAATGAAAAGCTCATTTGGGATGTGTTGTGTACAGCCTGTGCAAAGTATTCATACAAAAGCAGTGTTGCAGAGAACATTGCTGGGGTTACAGAAAATAGAAAATGTCAGAATTAGGGCTGTCAGTGAAAATTGCACTCAGGCCGCAGTTACTTTCCTAAGACTAAAGCCTTTTCTTGGAAAAATAAGAAAAAGAAGAAAGAGAAAGACTAGTCCTTTTGCCCTTGTCTCTGAATGTTTCTCAAACGTTGGATTTCTCTGCATAGAATAAAGAGGGAAAAGGGGATGTGTTTTAGAAACCAAGGTGTGCTTTATTCCAGTTGTCTTTCCTGCAACATCCTGCACACTCTCCTGTCTGCAGCTGGTGAGGTGGGAACATGGGAACAGTCTCCTTCATTTCATAACTCTGACACCATATACTCTAAATCTGACACATCTATATCATCCTTATAGTAAACCTGTCACTCACTCACTGAGGCTTAGAATGAAACCTCTAAATCCACCTTCCAAATGTCTGCCCCTGAGCTGCTGGAGTGATGGACAGGAGTATTGAGTTGTCCTTCTTGGAACAGGACTGTGACAAAGGGCTGTGGGGAGCTTTCGACATTTAGTTTTTACATGTTTTGAAAGCAGGAGAACCACACTTTCCATGCCAAGGTTTTGAAGCAGGAGTGCATGAAATCCTCTGCTGGTTTTTCACAGCCACCATCCCTTTGGATTTTTCTGTGGCTTGGGTCTCTCCATGTCCCAAAGTTTCACACCTTGTCCCATTCTTTTTGTAGTCTCTCTCATTCAGCCTTTCTCTGCTTTGCCATGAGTTGTCATCTCATTCCCATTTCTCTTGGGAACCTCAACATCTGACTTGCACAAATTAATGGACACATCCCAGCAGAGTCTCCGGGCTCTTGGAGCACTGCTGAGGCAAGATTCTTCCCACAGCACAAGACACAAATATTTAGGGGTGATGCACCGTGTCTCATCCATACAGCTATGGCTCATCCTGGTGGAATGCTGAGAGATTTCAGCTGGCAGAGCAGTAAATGAGACCATCTGTGTAGCCTCACCTTGATGTCTCTGTGCTAAAATGACCCTAAAGAAAGCTGCATCACTGTTATGATGAGGAGCCTCCTAGAAAGCAAAATAAGGATGATGTAATTAGGTGATGCAGGACACTGACAATCCCATCCTTGATTTAGAAAATCCCACAAGCTGGCAAAACTGGGGATGTACAGTTTCTTGGCCTGGATCTTTTGATGAGAAGGAAGCAAAAGGGGTTGCAAGGATGTTGTGTTTCCTCACGCTGATCTTCTGATATCTATGTTAAACTTTAGAGTTTATAAAGTTTGGAGACTAATGTTTACATTCATACAATAGGGAAAAAAATAACCCCTAATAGGGAAAAAAATAGCCCTTAATAGGGAACAGCCAGATAATCCTGCATTTGCTTTCTCCTCCTTAAACAGCCCACTCTGTCCCCTACATTGCTTTCTCCTTTAGTTGTATTTCCACAATTTTGGAATTCCCAAAAGGATATTTTGGGCAACAGAGCTCATTTATTATTTTTAGAAATTTTTTACCTGACTTTTGCCATTGGCTATTGCTATCACGTCCGCCGCAGTGGCAGCCTGGTGTGATAGAAAAGAGAAAAAAATATTCTGAAAAAATGTGGGCTTCTGTATGTTGAGTGTCTTGTAGGCTGCCATTGGATTTTAATTTATCACAATAAAAAAATCAATTTGTAGCTCAAAACTAGCAAATTTTTTTTAAAATTGGCAGTGTCATAGCTGACTTCATACTGATGATTTAGGGGAATTACTCCATAATTCGTTACAGATGAAGGGCTGTAGTTGGGTTACTACTGAAAATGATAAGCAGGGTTTTTTCCTCCTGTACTTTATAGCTCTCTTTAATATGTTCCAGACCTAATATTTATCAAAAAATATTGATTTTTAATAATGCTATTATTCCAGCCATCAGGAATTCTGCTCTTTGAGTAAATTTATCCATGAAGGAGACTAGGGTGAAGGTGGAATATCATTTGGAAGGAGTTTATCTCACCAAGAAAAATGCAAGAAGGATTTGCTGCAAGTTTACACTGTAGATGCAATACAATATAGTTCCTCTATAGCACTGCAATAGAAATAATAACAGTCCTTTCTTATATTCCATCATTCCATGCCATGGATCCATCCATCCCACTTGCTTTCTCCAGAATACATTTGCCAAATATATAGCTTACATGAGGGAAATACATTTCTTTGTCTTTTTAACATAAAAAAATCTACCATAATTATTGCTAAACCCATACTTTCTCTACCCAATGCCACTTGAGAGATTTCATGGCTGCATATTATATGAAAATTTTTCATCATTTATTCTGTCATATCCATCTTGGTTATATCTCATGCTGCAGCATATTCTTCATTAGTCGTATTTCATGAGAGTTCTTTTGTATTTTCAAAAAGCATGTAGAAGGCAAAAATGCAAATAATTGTGTTATGTTATTTAATATTCTCCTTTTCAGGGTGGAACTTAGTGGTTGGTGATTTCCTTAGAAAGCAACAAAAGCCATAACTCTGCATATAGAAGGATATCAAAATTTTTAAAGGCCCATCATTGTTGGTTAGCTATTTATGAGTGTTATTTTGTTAATCACACACATCAGGCCATCTCCCTGTGATAGCTTAGTAATGCTTCATTAGATGTGCGTGACTAATATGAGCTCCATGAAGAGCCTGTAATTGTCTCATTGTTTATTTATGTGACAATAAATCTTTGTTTACTGTGGGTTACTTTCCAAAAATGTATTTGAAACTAATAATTAAATTCTATAAAATGCTCGGGAAAACATTTTCTTCTACATTCATGCAGTGAGCTGTGCTTTTAAACACTTGTTATTTCTGGTTGACTTTAATGGAAAATCCAGACATTATGAAAAAGAAATAAAATAAAAGCAAAAAATTACTATTTGGCTTTAAGTAAAGAATTATTTCTGTTAAAGTAAAATTTTGTATCAGGTCATGGGTATGGAAATTACTGGAATATGCCATAATATATAGCTCTGTATGAGGTATTGTTATAGCTTAATTATTTATCTAGATTCCTCCATTATCCAAAAAGCATGGTAGATTGTTGTCAGTATCTTATTTATTTATGGCAAATACCCTGAGCAGGTGGATTGTAACCCAGTTGATGATGACAGTCATCTCACTGGTTTTTTTCCTATTTCATCCTGTGTAGCACCCTAAAAGTGAGTTTCATTTACATTGTCTGTTCTGTACTTTGGAGGGACTGGCTTGTCTTTCAGAGGTATTGATTCATATCTTTAACAAATATAGGGCACAACCTGTGGGATTGTAAAATTTCTAGGAAAAGAGTAAGTATCTAAGAGAGTTACAGTATTGCAGAGAAGTATTGCGGTGTGTTACTCAGGTTTTATGAATTTAATCTGTAGCTATTTTCTTCAGGCTGTCAGTATGAAATCCAGAAAGGAAAACTGTATGTATAAATACATATATTGCATGTTGAATATCTGTTACTGTTATCTACTTGTTACTCCAACCTTCATTATCTTTGATGAGGATTTTATTTTATAATTTTTGAGGTTTACCTACCTGAGATGGTGTTTCTCAGTGAATAGCTCCTTGTTCCATGGAAAGGGGACCAGAGCTTACCTGTAGCATTTCATACAAAAAAGTTAATTTTCCTTTTCATGATGGCCACAGAACTAGTGATTATGTTTCTGCTTTAAGTCTTAAGTCTGCTTGTCCTCAGGTCATGTCGTTCTCTTCTACTGAGGTAATGTTATGGCAGTGGTATGTTCCAAACAGTGTTTTAGATGCCAACATCTTGCCCATCTTTCTGACCTTTTGAGCTCTCTTGACCTTATAATGCACAGATTTTTCAAAGTTCTTTCTGTAAAGCTTCCAGCATGTTCCAAGAGGTTTATGCTGATAACCCCTGGATTTGCTGCTCTTCTTCATTTGATATGAATGATGGTGTTAATTATGCTGATAGATTGCTAACAGGACAGCTAAACTTGGCTGAAATAAATTTTTAGCAAGATTAAGATTCTCAGTTTTGGCAGAAGATACCTCATTTAAAGTGTACCAAAGGTACGTCTTGACTTTACTGGAAATCTGTTTGTTCTGGCATCTGTAACCAGAAATCGAGGTACGATTATGGATCTGTAGTTATTCCTTGAAGCACATGTGCTGGAGCAGATGAAATGTCAAACTGTCAAGTCTCTATCACTGAGTGCCTCTGAATACTTAAAAATAGAAAAAAAGAAGGAATTAATTTCTTCTCTCTACTCGCTCTGCAGTGAGCAGGAGAGATGGTGTGATTAGTTCACTGAATTTTGTGTTTGCTAGAGTGTGGTACTGGCCAGGAGACTGCTGATAGTCTCTGCCTGGGGCTTCCAGAGGTGGGCTTTGTCTTTGAAACATCCCAAACTTACTACTGGCCTCTTCATGGCTCATCTCAGGTGCAGTACTTTGAGAGAATCTTACCTGATCAGCTGCATAAAGTCCTCCACCTGGCCTCCACGACTCTTGTCTCTGGATTTAACCCCCATGTCCCTAGTTTCTCTCCCGCAGTTTTCATCTGGGATTTCCTAGGTGTTCTCTGTCCTTGATCTCTTTTTCTTCCTGACATGCTTTTTATCAGAATTATTTCATTTGCAACTATAAATTTGCTTATTGTGTCAAAACAAATGATGGCAGCTCTGTCTTCTGTTCAAATCTTGATCTCTCTCTCCAGCCTTCTCTTTACATGTTTAGCCAACAGCTCAAGCTTAATGTGGCTAAACCAGGCCTTTTAATCCTGACTCCCAGAGGTCTCTCTCTGACCTCCTTTTCAGAGAGCTGAGAAAAATATCAGCATCATCTATTATTCAGCCCTGTAACTTCAGCAGCCTTTTTGGCCCAGTGTTGTTTTTGATTGTGAAATCCAGGGTACCTCCAGATCTTGCAGAATTTTTCTCACCTGCTCCAAAATACAGCATTTACTGTCATGCTTATAGTTAAAATCCAGTCCTGCCTCTCTTCATCTCATGTCTCAATTGTTACCCTTTTCTTTGTCCTTGACAAATTTGGCTTTTATTTTTGAAATCCATTGTGACTGCCAAGATTGCTGTCTCAGCTTATTCTTTTGATCATGTCACACTTCCCTTTGCATTCCTATGCTGAATCTGCCTTCTCTATTTTATCAGCCCTTTGCTGAACTGGTTTTTTTTTCAGACTCTTCATGGCTGTCTTTACTCTTACCACCTTTCAAGGAATCAGTCCATCATTCATCATTCATTTATTCGGTTTTTCTAATAAATGCCTCCAGGTTTCTTCCCATCTTGCCCATTATACTTTGGAGGAATTCTTTACTCATGTTCATGCAGTACTCCCTTGTTTTTTCTTTAAAACACTCCCATGCTACGAAGTTGTTGGTTTATGAGGAGGAGCTACTGCAGTCGTGCATCCCAGAGGTCTCCTGAGGGGCATCTGGCCCTTAGCTCTCAAAAATTGGAATTAAAGTATAAACTCCCTTTTAATTCAGTTTTTTTTTAATCAGTATTATCTATTTATAGGAAATTTTTTTTAAGAAATGTTGGATCTTGGACCATGCTGAGGACTTCTAAGGACTGCAATGATAAAAATACTGTGTAATGACACTAAAGAGCAATAACTGAAAAAGAGCAAAGTCAAATTTTGCACATGCAGTTGAAAGTGGTGACATTTGGGGCCTTTCTTGTGCATTGTCCTCAGCTTCTGCCTGCAGAAGATCCCTCTGGCTGACTGGGAGTCATTCTCTGTTCCTTGACAGTTTCCATCTTTCTGCTTGTAAATATGAACAGTAAAACGTGGCATTTACTGTTCTACGTGCAATAAATGTGTCTAATTAGAATATGGCAGAGGACTTAAAACCCTGCATTTTATTCTTACAAGGTATTTATAGTCTTCTGATACTTCAAAAGGGAAACAATTACACATTTCATGAATAACATTTGACAGTTAGCAAAATGTAAATGTCAGAAGAACCTACTGGCTTAATTACATCCCTTATTGACTATTGTAATTCATTTATTATTGGCTCTCCAAACTAGGCACTGGACAGTTTGGGTGGTTCAGAGTGCTCCACAGGGATTTTTAATAGCCACAAGCTCCCAGAGTTACATTCTTTGGATGCCCAATTTGCTGTATGAGGATTGTGAAAGCCCTGTGTGTTATGGCAGTTTTGTTCCTGTGGAAAAAAGAACTCAAAAGGCAAAATTTGGGTATGATTTTGGACATTGTGAAGTCTTGGGGATCTAGAGCTTTGGTCTGAACCTTTTGTCTTCCCTCCTAACACTTGGCATACAGAGGAAGGCTGAAATTTTTCTCATTCCTCTCACCTGGAAAAGCTCTGCTCTAGAGCTGAGTTCAGCCTTCCTGTGGTCAGAATCTGCAGGAACTGCCTGGTGAGATTTCTGACCCTAATTGGCATGAAGATAAAATAAAGCTATTCCAGACATTTTATCCAAATTGAAATAATTTGTGTGATTTTGTTGTAGTTATATTTTTTCGGTGTGAAAAGGGTAAAAAGTTGATTGCTTTCATAGAGGCAGAAAATGAGATTTTATGAGTTTAGTGATGGTCTCATTTGGCTACATCTGGCCTCCTGTTGTTTAATCCAAGCACCCCAGGATGGATTTAAGAAAGGGAAGTAGTACTTACATGCATTCTGCATTATGGTATGGAGAATCTCACTATTATGTAGTTACAACAGTGATATACAGTAGTTCCCAATAATAGATATTATGAACATTGGCATATTCCCAACTGACATTTGGCTTCTTTTGCATATGGGGATGGGTATCTGTGTGCAGAGCTGTTGTAGTAAAAATTACATGCCAACACTTCTGATTTTGTGTAATTTAAATGTTTGGTACGCTTAACCAGAATTTAGGGTGAATTTTGCTAAGAAGTTGAAAGACAACATGTTTGTTGTTATGGATCCTGTTACATACTGGAGCTGCTGGAGCTGCACAGGATCCCTCCTATTGTCCCACGGCAGAAAACTCATAATGTAGTTATACTGAGGGTGGAAGGGAGGTTTGCCTGTAGTCACTACCCTTTTGTAATCCAGATAAATAAGTTAGAATGGCACGTTGTGGTCCTGCTGTTTCCAGTAGAGCCATATTCCTTTTTCCAGCTGCAATTTTGTCTTACAGGAGAGCACCCAAAATACAGTGTTATGTGCAAGTATTGGCATTTTTAGGACAGCTTAATGCATCACACAGTAGAGGAAAATTTCAGGCTCATTTTCAGCACACCTGGAATTACAGTGACTGGATTTCAGACTGCTTGGGAGAGGATTTAGCAAGAGAAGTGCTGATATAATAACAGCACAGGCAGCTGAGATGCTCTGAAGCCTCCCTGGAGAGCAGTGGGGGACCTTCAGCAGGTGCCAGAGCAGAAAGTTACATTCCCCTTTGAAATCCACTGTTCCTTGGTGGAGATGGCTGGGAAACATTACACCCCAGGTATGCTGATGATTTTCCTTCCTATTCAGTGCATTTTATCTGATAGGCTCCTCTGTAATTTTGGGTTTGCCCTGGTAGTAGCAATAGTACCAAGGATGTTTTTGAATTTCTGTGCTGCCTTGTGGGCTGTTTACCTCTCCTACTGCTGGGGTCAGATGCAAGGGGGGCAGATGTCCTTCACTGTCAGGGCAATGGGAGAGGGAAACTGCAGAAAGGATTACTTTTAAATTTACCTGGAGTTTGCAGGATGGTAGTAATAGATACCTATTGGAAATTAAATCAATGGATGATGTTCTGCCTTCTGTATTTGTGTTTACAGAGAAGTCAGCAAGAGCTTTGTTCAGCCTGATAGAGATAAATAAACACCTTTTTTTCCCTCCTAGTTTATGTCGTAAGTGGTCCTGTGGAAGGAGAAGAGGAGGCAAGATCACTACCATTGGCTGCTCTTATTTGTCAACACTTAGCAAATACAAACACCTGCTTTTATTCCCATCTTTCAGTTGAATAAGTAATAAATGTCAGATACCAGTAGAGCTTTTCTTAATATAAAAATAACTGGGCATAAAAGTTGTCCTCCTAAATGCGATCATTGTACTCCATGACCTTTGTGGTGGCTGCACTGTGTGCTCAGCATGTGGGCAGCCATGTGTCACAGAGCCCAGGGGCTGGAACAGCATCCCCTGTTGTGCTCCCAGCACCCCGTGGTAATCATGGAATTACAGCAGTGCCTGACGTGTCCCTGAATTGTAGCATTCTACCTGTCTCTGCTGTTAATACTTCTTAATCCTTTGTGGGTCCCATCCTAATTCTGCATCATTGTGCTCTGCAGCGACATTCCTGCTGATTTCAAAGGCAGCATCGTGAATAGGTGAGGCAGAACACTAATTAATTGGAGTGCCTTGACATTTAAAGCAAATAAGAAGTGTAGGTATCTGAAAATACTACATATGGCTCCTAGCCCTGGCTCTGCATAGCTCAAAGTATTTTTTTTCTTTTTAGATAGTCAAAATATGGATTTGAATCCAACTTTTTGATTATGTCCCCGCTTTAAAAAAGGCTGAGTTGCTTTGTAAAAGGTTTTATATGCAGCCTTCTGCAATCTGTATTAGCCAAATGCTTTCATGTGGATGATACAGGAATTTGGAAGTATTTTAAAGTGCAAAGCACATGTGAGCATAACCTGTACGTGCATAAGGCTCAGTGCTGAGCAGTGCTGAGAGTGAAGTAACAAGTAAGTTCAGATTTGATTAGGAGAAGACTTGCTGTGCACAGAAGTTGTAAAGGAGGGGGAGAATGAAAGGGATAAGTAGTAGAAAACAAGCCAGCATCCATTCATCAAAGCTGGGAAAGGCCTTACTGCATATATTTACATAGAAGGTGAGGGCAGCACTGCCAGAGAGCTTTTCTGAAAAGCAGACCCTGTGTGACACCCATGGCCAGGACAGAAAACTAAGGCAAGGATAGAGAAAAGCAGAGTTGAGCTGTGCTCTCAGCTGAGCCAGGTCTGCGTGCAGAGTGTTAATCAAAGTTTGCTTTTAGAGATTTCAATTAGCAGCAGAAGACTAAAACTAAACATTAATCCTGCTTTACATGAAAATAAGCAGGGAAGAAACAACTCTGGGCATTAAAATGTTCAAATGGGGGCTTTAGGGATCTCTTTTGGAAGGTGCCAAGGCAGAGGTTACAGATATTCTCCATTGCCTGAGCTGAAATGTAGAACTGTTGAAACAAGATGTGCCAAGCAGCTCCTAAAATTCCTACCTTGGTATAATGCAGGATTTGGGGTGCCGGGGGCGGGGGGCAAGGAAGGTGGTAAAGAAAACTGAGCAAAAAATTACCTGCAAGTTCTTTGTTCTTTTTTAGAGTCTCTTTGAGGTTTGCCTTTTACATTTTATTTTATTCATATCTTAGGGCTCAAGTGCTGCACACACTTGTCATGTTGCTATGGATGGTTTATATCCAAGGTGAAGTGTCTGTTGTGGGACCTGAACAAATGAAGGATTTATTGATCAATGATCCCATTTATGGGATTATCTGAAGCTTATTTATATGTGCAGTTGTAACTCAAAGGAAAAGGTTTACTCTCTTCTGTAGGAAGAGTGAAAACAAAATGTCGTGGTCTTTATGACCAGGATAGGTAGTTCATGATGCTGTTTCTGAACTGTAAAACTCATCACTCCAGAGTCATCTTTGCTAACGATCAGATACCTCAAGTCCATCAACAGCCTTCAGCGCCTCCAACACAGTTAGAATTCTCTGCAATTGTACATCTCCAGTTATGGAACAATCTGAGATCTTACAGTAAGGACAGAAGTTGTTCCTTAGTCTTTTCAAAACATCTGCCATAGCCTCTCAGGCCTGTTCTGCATTGGAAAAAAATATGCAGCAGTTCAGACGTCTCTGCTGTGAACCAGGAGGATTTCTCATGATGATGAATTTCAGCAAAAGTAGTAGCAGAGAAGGGTGGGTTGAAAAGATGTTTGTGGTATGGAAGGTAAACTGAAGTTTCTCATAACCAAACCAGTGTCTGTGGAAGAGAGATTTCAGGATGTCACCTTTAGCTGCTGCTGTATAATTATACATTGGCCTCTAGATAATTAAGCCATTAGAGAGGAAGAGTTGGGCTGAGTGGATGTTGTCCAGGTCTTTACTGTGCCACTGAAATCAATCTTTTGTTGTGGAACACTGCATGTCTTGCATCTATGCCTTGGTTTATTTCTGATTATGAAATCACTTTTATATTTGAAAGGTATAAAAATTGTGTCCTGGGATTCTCAACTGTTTTGTGTAATTTTCAATTGGCTGATGAACACAAGAAACATACTGATTATACACAGTTTGTGAATTCACAGAATCCCTTTTTATTCTTTACTCTGTACATGTGCTGTCTCTAAACCCCCCTTTAAAGTCTTACTAAATTAGTAAGAGTATCTGGGAGATAAATAGGGAAATATAAAATAAATTCCCCTTGTCCTTTTTCCCCTTTTCCAGTAAAGTTTGTAACACTGTGAAAGTAGATTTATTTATCCACCGCAAAGGTCATGGAGTACAAAGATCACAAGAAAGTTGCTGTTTGATGACTATCCAGTGCAGGTTAAATTTTAGCATTGCCAGTATGAGTTGGGTTTTTGTGATCTTTGCAAGCTCTGCTTTATGGGGTTTGCATGACAAATCAAGAGATTCAGCGGCTGCCTTTCACTGATGAGTTTTTCAAATCACAGGCTACAAGAAGAGGGTGGCTGATAATGCTCGCTGAATCTGAAGCAGTTAAGATCTGAGACAGTTAAAGCAAAAAAAAAAATAATACCTCCATATCTCCTAGGAGTTGTATGAAGGAATTTCTTGTGCTGTTCATGTAAATCAAAAGCTTTTCAGGAGGTGAGAAATGTTGGTGTAAAGGAACAAAAGGACCTTGTAAAAAGTAAAGGCTTCTCAAGAGACATTCACAAGCTACAAAGTTGAACACAGTAAAAATATGGAGAGGTTCACTATGCTGTAACAAATTGTCTCATTACTGAATATTGTGCTCCCTCAAATTCGATATTTAATCACTGAGAGTCTTACAGACATCAGAGTCTACCAGGAAAAAATACAAGGCATGGTGAAAGGTGCTGCACTTTAACTGTGTGAAAGCTTTCACTGGAGAGTAGAGGGCAATATTGGCATATTTGTGGCTATGTTGTTCTACTGACTGTTTTGCAGAAGGTGGTGAGGTGGGTGCTAAGGGGGAATCCACACCTATGTGTTATAGCCCTGGGAACCCAGCAGTGGCCACTGGGCAGCTGCCATCCCAAAGAATGTCCTAGTACCTTATCGGCAAGTATTGTTAGTTGTCCAGCACATTGACACAGTGAAATGGCAAGGGAAAGCACTGTATTGCAGCCTATAGATTCATTGTGATTTTGGGCATATTGCGTTGCTGAGCTGTTTATGGCCTGGTGAGGCCACTGACTTTGGTATCAAGGGTCAGGTTTGCTGCTTCTTGGTATGGATGTGCAGATCCTTTGCTTTAACCACCCTGATAAAACAATGACTGTGTCTGATGCAGAAACAGTAAGGAAATAGTACAGGACTCATGGGAGGCCCAGCATCACAGCTTTAGTGTAGCACATCTGTCTTTTCAAAGCTCTATGAAAATGTTTCCTTGCCCTTTAGGATTTTCTTTGTCCTGGAACAATATTTGCAAGTACATATTTAAAATATAACTTGGCCTTAATAGTAATTGGTCAAGGGTTTTGGATTTAACTAGCTACTTTCATTCCTGGTACAATAAAAATTGAAAAGCCTTTGAAGTGAAGATACCAAATTGGCCATATGTGCATTCCAGTTTTGTTTTGTTCCTTTCCAAATTCATATATCTAATAAATGGATCTTCTGCATGAGCAACTTAGCATTTGCTTCTGAAGACAATGAACAATAACTAAATTCATATCTGGTCTTTGTCAGACATTATTACAAATTATGAGAGCTGGACAGAAGTTTATTACCTTAGTGGTGTTCTCTTTCACAAATTAGGTTCTTGGAGCATCCAGCTAGCTCAATATCATAGGTCCATTCATCACAATTAGACTGCTGTGCTGGCAAAGCTACGTCCTGCTGCCTTAATTGACTCCAGGGGTCTGGGATGAGGACAGTGCCAGGCCAGCTGAGAGCATCCCTGTGTGTCTGTCCCAGGAGGCACCAACAAGGACACTTGCCTTTGCTCTCTTAAGAATTTGCTACTCTTGCTTCCCAGGTAAGATACAGGCAGTAGCAGGATACTTTTTTCATCAAGCAAAGGAAATGGTAAAGATTAATTTGGATTTTAGCTGAGGCTGAAGTACCCTTTTAAGCTCTTTTTCTGAGTCCAACCAAATAGGCTCCTACCTACGGTATTTTGTGAAGTTGCTTGTCTTTATTTAGGGTGGAGTGTATAGACTCAGCTGAGTGTAGCACTTCACTTGAAGATGTGCTTTTCCTTACACATATGATTTTCCTCACTAACTTTCGTCCCTCCTGACTTAGCTGCACATTGCCATGTAAGCTTGGGAAGTCACATAATCTTTTTTCCTTCAGTATCCTTGGTTGCAGGAAGAGAATGGCTCTTAAGAGTTTATTATTGTTACTGTTATTAAAAGGAAATTAAATTTACACATCTTTGGGTGCTGTGCTGTGTCACAGCCAGACAGCTGACCCCCTGGAGGGACTGAGTCTGTGATAACTGGGGCTAAATCTGTTTTGATTCTTCTCTTTATCAGCACCATATTTCAAGTGCCCCTTTGTGATACACAGACCAAGCTTTGATCTGCATATAATCTCAAAGGGAGCTTTTCGTGCCAAGTGTTTTTATTGCAAAGCTTGCGCACTGAAACGCCTTTTAGTAGTTGGCACTTGGAAAAGTCTTTCTTTAGGTTATTGTCTGCGAAATGAGTGTGTGTGGAAGAAGCACGGGGATTAGACAGATTTATTTTCTCTCATTGTGAAGACGGGCTTAAAGGCTGCTGTCTGAGAAGTCCCTTCAGGCTCGAAGAACCTGAGGTTACATTTTCCTTTTCTACTCCTGTTCTTGGGGTGGGTTTTTTTGCAGATGGAAAGTCCATAACCTATTGTTCAGCCTGCATTCCATGAGAGGCTCTGCCTGAGATTGAGGATTGGACTATTCATTTTGGCTGAGTAGTACGTAGCGCATGCTCATTCTCCTTCAGCAAAAGGGTTCACTTCCCACTCTGTGTTTGTAGGTTCCATTTATGCTCTTTTTATGACCAAAAGTGATCATCTTGGCCAGTGCCAGGAAATGCCTACCAAATAATGAAATCTTCATAACTGCAAGAGGTTTCTAATGGGTTTTGCTTATCAGGTATTCGTATGTGACGTTTCTTTCTGAAAGCTGAATTGGAATGATGCTTTTTTCCAAGGCTGCTTGCTGTTCTAGTAGGAATTCAGTATTTTGATGATTTGCTAAGCCTAAACTATACTGCTCTCTTCCTTTTCTACATCAAACTAGATAAAATTTTTCATGTGTTGTAGTGAATGTTTGTACAAGAGATTTTTTTGGTTTGTCAAGGGTTTACTCACACCAACCACTACCACATTGAAGGCAAATTCCTGTGATCTGTCATTTATTGTTTATTCTGCGGTCCTCTCTCCATGAACATGCAACTGAAGTACTTATCACACTAGGAAAGGACTGTCAGATTGGAAATACAATGTTTCTCAGTCATCCTGTGCTGTGTCCAGCAGTAATCTGAAGGGAGTTCGGAGTTGTTGGCAACTGTAGCTCTGAAAGACACTGAGCTGCCTCCTGTAGACTATTTCACATTAAACTGAAAGTTTTTGCAGTGGTTTTGGGGAAGCTTGTAGCATTTCCCCATCTGCTCATCCCCTGAGTGTCTCAGGAGGCTGATGCCTTGCCACGCCATCTGTCACCCAAATACTAAGTTCCAGAAAATAACATGGGAAATTTTCTGGTACAAATACAATTTACTGATTCATTTTCCATTTGAGATCGTTGACTTTTTCCCAAAATTGTCTGTACGCAGTCCCATTGAAATGCACTTGTCTCTAGGGGAAAGGAAGTAGAAGGGTTCACAACTGCTTAACAGGTATTCATGCACTATTAATTGGTACCAGGGAGAAGTCCATGCCAGCAAGTCTACATACAAGGGACTGCTCTCCATCTCTTATAACTTTCAAGAAGTTATAAAATGAGACAGGTCTGGGATTTGAATCTGCAGCTGTAGAGAATTTATGTGTTTCATGTCATAGAATTGTTTGGATTGGAAGGGACCTTAAAGATCATCTAATTCCAACCCCACTGCCACAGGCACCTGTATGGACTGTGGGGTGTTTATGATGGAGATGAGCAGCTCCACACCACCTCTACTATAAGTGCATTTTAACAAAACAGCAGAGAAGCATTGCAGCACAAACTCAGGCAGTTAGAGAAATGCATGTGGCCAGTTGTTGTCCCCATGATCCCTGCAAATCTCTGATAAAACAAACAGGAATTGTAAGTGAATGGCCGTGAAGAACATTTGACCAAGTACTATAGCATACACATCTTGAGCCCTATTAAGAAACACAGCAACCTCCTGGGTGTAGTGAGGGAGAATCATCTGTATCACACCAGCGTTTCTTGCAGCAATGAGATAAAATTAATCTCAGAGCCACTCACGTGGTTTACAATTCATTGTTTTCACTGAATGTGTTGCAGTAGGTAATGGTTGATGTCCTGTTGCACTTCAGGCTTGCTAAGCCTGTTGTTAAGGCATTACTATTAATTTTCCATGTGAGGTTCAATTTCTGTGATTTTTTTCAGTGGTATTCCTGAACATACAGGGCCTGATTTCCTTATATGCTGTTGAGTTGGAATACAGGGGACTTGCAGGTAGACAGCAGCATGACTGAAACTATAGTCCACAAGCTTGTTTTATTATAAATCCACTAAGAATTTTGCAGTTTGATGGGTAACTTTGATGTTATGTGACACTTAAAATGTATTGTTGCTTATTCAAATGTGGTAGAAGTGAATAGGCAGGGATAGAAACTCAAGGATGCTTGGT
This sequence comes from Platyrinchus mystaceus, assembly GCA_035041135.1. Lineage (NCBI taxonomy): Eukaryota > Metazoa > Chordata > Aves > Passeriformes > Tyrannidae > Platyrinchus > Platyrinchus mystaceus. Next base: position 4,197,850 of record JAWWLV010000005.1, read on the forward strand.
CCATGTCTGTCTCTCACATTCCAGTATCCATAGTGGAGCTGCCAGTTGATCCCACATATCTGAAACCAGGTTTACCATTTAGATGCTCAAGGTGAAAGGCTGTGCAGACTAAATCCCTGTGAAACTTGTCCTTATGGGTATAATATTGTGTGGAACATGCTTCCTGCTTTCAGTGGGGCAGATTTTCTAGGAGGCTTTGCAGCTTGCAGGGTATTTTTTGTTGTGGCTCTTAACGCTGTGCCCCAGGCTTCACTAAATAGACAACCTCATTAAAAGAGAAATAGCGATAGTAAAGCAGTGACTTTCTCATGCCACCTAACTCACATATTTGACATGATTGCTGGACCCTCCAAGTACTTAATTGATTGACTTAATTGATTTAGTGGCACTGGAGGCTACAGCATGGAAATAAAGGGGCAAGATGAGGATAAGGGGTGAAAAAATTTATGATAGGTGCCAAGCAGCCTGAGGGAAATTAGAAATGCTACAGATCTCAGAGGCAGCTAAATCAATTCAGTGTGATGTACAGGGAGCAACCTGGGGGAAGAGGAGAAGTGGGCGATAGAATGGAGACAAGGAGAGAAAATAATGGCCAGTGGGAGAGACCAGAGCAAACCTAAGGGGAAGAGGCAAGACAGCAGCCTTGATGGTGGTGGGTATTTTGGACTTTTTAATTTTAACACCAGGCAAAAACTTTCTAGTGTGTGAATGAAATACGATAATGATGTCATGTTTAGCCCAGTTTGAGACTTTATCTGTGCTTCCATTTAAAATCTCTGTTTCCAACAATAACCAAAGTCACAGGAGACCTAAAATAATTTGGAGGCAGTGGATTTGTTTTTTTTAACAACCGAAACTTAAATGTTAAATTACTTTCCAATCTCTGCAAAATGTAATTGACTGTATTGAACCTAATACAAATTAAGTCTTCTCTATAATTTGTTCTGTCGTACTGCAGCACTCCAAAACAATTTGATACCTCACTTAAGAATTGGTAAATGGTTCGTAGCAGCTCTCGTCACAGATATAGTAAAAACACCCAATAGTGTGTGATGGAATCCATCAGCATTGGCATACAGGGGTGTCAAGTTATGAAATAATTCATTTATGTGCTTATGACCACTAGAGACGGGATTTAGTCATAGTAAAGACTTGAAAATATTAAATACATTAAAAAAAAAGAGGGCAGGGAGAAAGAGGGGCAGATCACCCTGTGAGCACTGACCAGCCATTCTGCTATAAGCAATTTGTGTGGCTTTTGTTTCATTTCCTTTCATATCAAGTATTGAGGGGGTGGCTACATGTGAGTAATTACAATCTGAGGGATAAACATAACATTTCTTTTGGTTGACCTCATTTAATGGGAAAGATTAATCTATGCAAATGCATCAGACACATGCTGACCCAAACATGCAAAGAGTATTTACAGATAGCCTCAAGTGTCTGTCTCTCTTGGGTGGCTGGATGAGACGGTGTTTCTCCTCGTGCTGTCCCTTCTGCTGTCCTTAGCTCTAGCATACCTTTCACTGCTCTGTAGGGTCTTGGGCAGGCTGAGTCCTTAAATAAATATTTACAGAAGGGATGCAGTTCTGATCTTGCATTTTACAGTGGTGAATCTCTCCTGACTGCAACAGGAGTCCTATTTCTGCTTTGCAAGAGCAAAAAATCAGGAACTTGTTAAGTAATAGTGTATTGTAATATGTATAAAGGACACATTAGCTGAATGAAGGACAGTGAAAAAACATGTACAAAGTAGTGTTTATATCTACATTTGAATACAGATGTGTGCGTGCAACATTGCATTTCATGTGTATGTTCCAGCTCAGTATCCCTCAAACAAATGAAAAACCCTTTCTAGACACTCCTCCCAGTAAAATACCTAAAAGAATGATGTTGCAGTCACCTTTACTTAATTTGTACTTCTGTTGATGCAGTATGTAAAATATCATAACCATTAAAAGTGTAATAGTGAGTGAGGATTCCCAAATAAATTGGAGGGTCTCCATCTGCTGTCTTACATTGTGGGTGATACTCTTCCATGGTACAGTGGTCTTCAAATTTAATTCCACAAGGAAGGCATCTGATCACAGTTTAATTTCAGTGCAAAATGCTGCCTGGCAATCAATAAAGCAATGTCAAAGGACTTTGATTTAATAGGAGCCAGAGATAACGTTCCCTGTCATATGCAGAATAGAGAGATGGGAATATTTCATTTCATTGTAACAGATAGCATGTAACTTGGTTTTCAAAAAAACTCTAATAAATCAATATCCCTGTATTATCTAAGTAAGATCCCGTCATTAATTTTAAACGCTTAACACGCCGGGAGAGCCTGAAGTGCACCTTCAGCTCAGCCACGTTCTGCCTGAAGTCAATGGCAACACTTCCACTCTCCTACGAGCAAGCAATCTTGATCTTGGGATGTTAAGAGCCATTTACTGTGAAATGAAAATGAAACATGTCCAGTCTTTTGTTTTATATGGAGTCATCCATCTCTTGCAGGCTGCCTCTCCTTTCAAATTTCACTCCCTGTCCTACAGAAGTCCCATCGCTTGTCACTTGCCCTGCACATGCTTAGCCTTTTCTCTTGCATTCACAGACATCCTCTCTGCTTTTGAATTTTAAAATGTTTGTTTTTTTCAAAACTCTAAAAATAACTGGTTGTTTAGCAATTGCCTGGATACCATGCTGGTTTTCAAAATGTGCTTTTCTCAAAATCAGCAGGAATCTGGACCTCAAAAGAATTCTTTGTGAGGCTTTGCCTGCTCTCAGAAATAGCATTATCCCTAGAGGATATAAGAGCAGGTCAATATATCAGAAGGTAGAAATTGAAACTAATAGATTGTTTTAGATAAGCTTTTCAAGGACATCATTCTAAGTAGAAATACTTCTCTATTACTTTGATAGTAGAATACTATTTAGGCCAAAGTGAGAAAGATTCTGGCACTACAAGAGATGCTTATAGATGTCTCAGATTTGTGTCCTGACTCTGGGGAGAGTTTTACTTATACATTTAAAACAAAATTGAGTCTTTTTATTATTACAGTTTGCCAAAGTGGGATTTTAGGTAAAATGTGAACTTTTACATTTAGCATTGATTTCCAATCATTAATTGCATTTTCGTTAATTTTCTGGGGAGAATAATTGTTTGTAGTTCTATTACTGCTTGAAATGAAATCTGTCTCACTGGCTGATGTTTAGTGCTGCAGAGTCTGGTACCAATTCTTAGAGATATTGGAGATCTCAGCTGTAGCTCTGCAGCTCCTGCAGAGCAGCCTGGCCTCAGAGTCATCCTGTATGAAGCTACAGGTATCTGCAGCCCCTGCTTATATATATGCCTACAGATTCTGATTCTGTGCCTTGGATACTGTGTAGGTAATAACTAGGTAACACATTTTTTATTTAATTATATCTCACTAAAAGACACCAAGAAAAATCTTCAATGGAAGCTCTAAGTTGACTTACTAAAGCAAGTCAAGTTTGTCTAGACTTTGAGAAAAGAATGGGCTTAAAAAGTTCAGATATTAATTGGTTTTGATACCAGGATGTATTTGCTTTTTTGAATTCCATAGGTAAATTGAGATCCAGGTAAAGCACTGATGAAAGAAAAATTATACTGTTTTTTAATCCAACATTTTGTTGTAATTCTCTACTGTTTTGTTTTTTGACAGCTACTACAGCATCACCATGCAGTTCATGAAATTTCATACATCGCAAAGGATATCACAGACCACCGAGCATTTGGATATGTATGTGGAAAGGAGGGAAATCATAGATTTGTGGCAATAAAAACAGCTCAGGCAGTAAGTATCAAAACACTGTCCTTTTCTACCGTGTAATTCAACTAAAAAGCTGTTCAAGACAAGCTATTCAATAAGCCAATCTTGGGTTGTTTCTGATTCTGCTACACTAGTCATGAGTGTCTGCTTAGGTGTTCTTAAATAGCAAGTTAATGAAACCAGCTTGGGCAAAAGGGAATGTATTTAACCATTTCCAGTTTTTTATGATCATTTGTTATTGTTTTCCTTTCTGGCTAAGCTAGACTGGATGCAGATAAGTTTGGTTATATTCCTGTACTCATTGAAATCTACGTTGTGTATAGTCTACTGTAATTCTGTTGGATGTGAAACCACTAATAATTTTGCCCTAATATTCATACATAGGCCTTTTATATTCATAATGCTTTTTATATTCATAACTATAATTAATGTTCAAGTATAGTTAGTTCAATAGAAATTAACCCAAGCTAAGACAGAAATTAATTCTATATGAAGTTCAATTGTGGTGATGCTGTAACTGCTCTATCAGCAGGGTGGGATAAGGGGTGTACGTTTTCACATACAGAAATTTTTCTTCCTGTTTTTGCTTCCATAGGCTGAACCACTAATCCTGGACTTGAGAGACCTGTTTCAGCTCATCTATGAACTGAAACAAAGGGAAGAAATGGAAAAAAAGGCACAAAAGGACAAACAGTGTGAACAAGCGGTATACCAGGTACACGAATAAGCTTAGACTACTGCCAAGAAAAGCTTGGTTTGAAGTATCCCCCCAAGTTGCTCCAAAGAGGCACTGAGCATCCCCAGCACTTCTTAACAGCAGTGGGTTTGAACGGTGCTGGCTTCAAACGGACCAGTGTGAACCCAACAGCCATCGTGAGCTCAGACGTAGGATTAAAGTGATGAAAGCTGTCACTTGGGGTGTGATGAACCTGTTTAGCAACTGGAAATGATCTGCTCATTTCCTGCCTAGTGTTTCTTCTAATTCAGAAGGAAAACTTTAATGAAGGTCAGTGTTGTAAGTCAGGTTTTAACAGTGTCTGATACTTTAGGGAAGATTAAATCTACTTCTGAATGTGTGTATTTGAATCAAAGCAAATGAGGTGCAGATTGTTAAACTCGCATGAAACTTGAATAAAGTTACTTTGTGCACTAATGTGACTATCTGTATCCTAAAGAAACGAAACTATATACTTATCTGCCAATTTTGCTTATTTCTTTGCTGTCCTTTAATTTCTGAGTACAGTTCTTTTATCTCTGCTGTTTATGTTCTTTGCTTTTACTGCCTGTCCTCTTACTTTGCTGTAGACAATTTTGGAAGAAGATGTAGAAGATCCTGTATACCAGGTAATTTCTGAAGCTGTATGGCCTTGGAGTTTCAGAAATGACTAGATATATGTTATCTTCAAACACAGCCAAAACCTTTAACAAGATATTTGAAACTTACTGAGATAGGTCTTGTGAGAAACCTTTAAGATTTTTACAGAAAGTAGCGTATTTAGAGATTAAGCTGTAAGTAATAGCACAGATGTCTGTATAGAATAGAATAGAATATGTTCAGTTGGATTAATATGTTGTAAATATTACGTAAAATGTGGCTTGTACATCCAGATTTTAAGTTTCCAAATGAGATTTGTCATCATTTTTTAATACAAACTCTAACTGGAAAGGGGGCTACTTTGAGAATTAGGGAAGATGACGTCTCGTTCTGATAGTAATAAGTTGACATTTTGTTTTTGTCTTCTATGGAGCCAGAATTTAATTTAGAGCGTGAATATTTGGAAAAAAACAACAGTGACATTGATATTGTAACACACTCCCTTGTTGGTGTTCGGGTTACAATTAAATAACAGATCTGAAATTTAAGTCTTGTTTCATCCAAGCAAAATGTCTGGGAGCAAAGATGATTATCAGAAATATGTCAATATATTCATGTCCGATACCCTACTGAGTGTGAAGAAGAAAAAGATGTAATTTAATTCTCGTGATTTTGTGCTGAAACAAAATATGTGATAGTTGACTTTTTTTTTTCCTGGGGATTTTGTGTTCCTCCACTTAGGCATATCAGTGGGAGGCACGTGAAAGGAACCAATTCAGCCATTAGTGAATATTGAACAGTGCCTAAGGTGCAGCAAGAAAGATGATAAGAATGAGAATGCCCTAAATTACTATTCAGCTTTTATAATGTCAGGAGTTTTACTCTGTACTCTTCACAATAAAGCAAGAACCTGAAAATTAAAAATGTTGTGACAGCCTTTTGCCATGTGCCCTGTTCCATGTGCACCAGCCTGTTCTCCCAGCTTGGATTTAGCATTTTTATTCATAGATAATAAATATATATGGAAATAATTGCCATTATGTAAAAAAGGCAAAATTCACGTTGACTTCAGAAAATTAATACTGGGCCACAGGCGGTCTCCCTAGTGAGAAAAAATTAGGAAGTTGCTGTAATGATCATTAGAGGAGATTTAGGGCTATTCATTGCCAGTTTATGAAATATGAAACAACCTTACCTGGTGCTTTCCAACAAACCCGTTGTCCTGCTGCCAGCCTGTACTTTGAACTTGTTTCTTTAATCTGCCTTTGTTTTGACGTGGAATTCCAAATCGCCTTTTTCCCTTCTGTTTCATCTTTGACTTTTCCTCTCTGGCGGCTGGTGTAATAGTACATTGTGTTTGAGGCTGGACATGAGCCGATCCGTGAGCCTGAAACGGAAGAAAACATTTATCAGGTATAAAATCTCTACCTTCGGTGTTTCCATTGCAGCGATTGCAAGCATTTAATAAAGCACATTTCATATATAGTTCACTTTTAGTTTTCATTCATCACAAAAATGTCTTGGTGTTTCATTCTGGTGACATGACGTGAATTATCTGCCTGGTCTCAGTGTGATTTTTCTGTTGTTTGTCATTTCAGCTTCTACAGATATATTAACTTTGTCAACTTATGAAGGGTCTTAAACTTTTCAGTACACCATATGAGGTGATAAATAGTGGATTCTCTTTTTCTGTTAATTTTTTTTAATTTTTTGCACCTATTCTGAGAAGCATACATATCATGGAGGCCAGACCATCCAAGCAATTCCTAGAAATTTGGATGGTACTGCTCTTCTTTATGGCTAACCAAGGAATAACTGAGCAAAACCTCAGAGCTCTCAAGGGATATCCCCCCAGACCAGGGAAACTATTTTCAGAGTGCATACGTTATGTTAGAGCCCAAGCTCACATTCTTCACCCTGACAAAAAATTGCATTGAAAGTAATATAAAATAATCTTTTGTCATTCAGTTTATCCTCAAGGGATCAGTACAAGGTTTATTAAAATGTAATGTAATTCATTCTGTATCACATACTAGAGGCAAATCTGAAGATAGACAGAAATCTTTGTATGCTGTAAGAAAACTGTGATTCAAGGAAATCATTTAGTGTGGAGGGGAAGGAGTTTCAAGCAGTGATTAAGAATTTCATCTAGCTGTGCTAGAGGTTGATCTGCTAATAGGAAAAGATTTTAAGGTACACAGGAGCAAGGATAGAACAATACAAAAAAAGGGAAAAGTATTAGGTAATGAGAAAATATAGGAAAATAATAGAAAAAATGATAGGGTAATGTAGCTGTAAGCCAAAATAGAAAGAAGCTAAGTGGGAAAGGGAAATGCAGGTTAAACATTAGAAAATAGCCATCACAGGGTCATTAATATGAGATTCATTTGATCTGTCTCTGCTGATCTCCTGGCACCCCCACAACCCACACTGGAACATGCATCTTTTTGCATGTCTAAACCAAGGCAATCAAAGCTCTCAAGGTGAGAGTCTGCCTAAGGCTGAACATTTTCAGTATTGAAAGTTTTACTATTTTCAGCACATGTTAAAAAATTACTTCTCTAGTTGTCAGGTTTATGCTGCAAACAAAAATCCCATGAGAAGTACATTCGGAAAAAAAATGCTGATTGTTGTTCATCAAAGTATGGAACTTTTGGTGACACTTTTGAGAAGTACTGGTGGAAGGAAGCAAAATGGGACTGTTTCTCACAGTGTTTGTAGATCTTAGAGCAAATTTTGGTGGGAAAACATGTTGGAACTGTGTTCTGTGGAATGGCCCAATGAACAGGAGGACTTTATGGAGGAAATTCTGAAGGAATTTCTTTTCCTTAAAATGGAAATAGAAGATGATAAGCAGGTAGTGAGGTCTTGCCTCATCTCGAGGTACTGCTTGTTATTGTCCTGTAAGTCACCAGAGAATTGCTGAAGGCTTTATATGACAGTATCTGGATGTGATAAAGTGTTTCCTCCCACAGTGGTGCACAGAAAATACCTGTGATCAATATGCCATACCCTGGCTATACACAGTCTAGCATTGTCCTCTGCATTTAATACAGGCAGTACCTTGAGTACAGCAAATTCTGAAATTAGGGAGCCAGGGGTCTTTTTGTGGTATCAGTTGTAATTGATGGATGCTGAGATATTGCTGCCTCAGACTGGCCTGTAGCCATGAGCTTCCCACAGGCTTCATGAGCTCTTGGCTGCTGTAAATCTGGGTTTCCACAGTTCAGATTTTACACTCAGATCACTGACAAAATTGTTTCTCGGAACCATCCAGGCTACTATTAAAAATCAAATTAGAAAAAGTCCTCTTTTTATTTTTTCTTTTTTTTTTCCTCTGTGTGTGTGTGTTTTCGTTTGTTTGCTTGGCATTGTGGGTTTTTTTAGTTTGATGCAAAGCTGTGGCAGTTTCTGTTATTTACTGCAAAGCCTTCCCCATACTACATGTTGGTAAATGTCTAACTGCTCAATAGCCTCATGCAGCCTTGCTTCAGCCTCACCAAATCTTTCTGCTGGTTTTGCTCTGGCGTTTCATTTGCTGGTGTGCACTCCTCCCTTGGTGGAAAAGGTTCCCTGTGGGAAATTGCCAATGAAAGATATGTGCTGAAAGTGACAATTTCTATTTCTCTTTAGCATAATAGAGGTCACAATTTTCCTTTTAAGCATTCTTTCTCTGTCTGTCACCTTTCTTTGATACGTTACCCAGAAGACTCTCTGTGTCTGCTCTTGTAATGTAGTCTGTATAAGTTACCGTAATGTGTTTGTTTGGCAAAGACTCAGTCACTGAGCGTATACCAATCCTCTCATCTAGTGTCAGGTTGCTTAATAGCATCTCTCCTCTTGCCTGGTGTTCTGGTGAGGTGGAGATGGGATTTTGGGAGGTGGTTTGGTGTTGCTTTTGCAGCAGCACTGGTCTCTATGGGGAGGCAAGTTCTGCTCCATAAGGAGTTGACAGTCCGAGATGGGGGTTTCTGAATTGTTGTGCTTGTATTGCTGGTGAGATGCAAATACATCCAGATGCTTCACAGCCTGTCACAGACAGAGCTGACAGCAGCAGCAGTGCTGGTACCTCTTTGCTGGTATTGTTAATCAAAGGAAAAACAGAAATCCTTTGTGGACCCCCTGTGGGAGTAGCGATGCAAAAAGCGTGATGATACATGGGAAGTAAAAACAGCAGGAAGACAGGTGGTATCAAGCTGGGAGAGAAGAATGTCTTTCAGAAAAGTTTCTCTGTCTTTGTATTAGGAGTCAGCTTTTCTCTATATATAAACTGGAGTTAAAAAGGGGGGATTGATAGTGCAGGGAAATGTTCATTCCACAATAAGCTGCAGGCAGATGTGCAAATTGAGGTGACTTCATAGAAAAATTGTAAGGAGGAAGAGGAGAATGACTGAAAGGAAAACTTTCCAGATAGAAAAAAAAGTACATCCTGATGAAAGTTTAGAAACAGTTTATCTTTCCATACTTCTCCTCTTTTTGTGAAGACTCAGCTTTCTAGTCACTTCCTAAATAGACTCTTTCTGGTTCCTGCTCTCACACTGTCCCTTACAGCTGTCTCTCTTAACAGACTGTAACTGCCATGAGATTGAATTGCTCCACTGTTACCAGTTCCACATATCTAATGTGATAGGTGGTCGTAGTGGAAGTGGCCAGTACTTTGAGAAAACCAAGGCAAGCAAATCATTCTCAGGATAGGAATAGAAGAGGTCTTTTGAAAAGGTTTCTGTGAGGATTCTGCACTCATGCTCTTGACAAACTTCTTCAGTGATGTGCACTGAATTAATGACACACAGTTCCCTGTGAAGATTGTGATGTTTAAACATGGGCAAGAGAACTATAGAGACAACAGCAGGGAGAGGTTTTAATGTATTATACAGAATAATTATTCAGAATAAGAAAAGATAGCACATCTCAATGAATAAGTATCATTCCTTCAGCTTCCCCTAAAGCAATCTGAGTGAAATATGAGAACCTTAAGGGTTTTTTTGTCTTAGAAAAAAAAAGGTAATAATTCTAATAATTTGTGATATTATCTCTTAGTGACCTGTGAGGTTTCACTGACATCTGAAACGTAACTTTCGTATGCTGTATGCCTTGTTCAGTGGAAAAGCAGTCCTGATTTCCTTAGAGTATTTGTGCCAATTTCAAAAATGTTTTTACTATTCTTTTTGCTTTTGTCATTTACAATAGACACTCAGTGCTTCTAGGAAGGAAAAGAGATACAGTCACAAATAATAAATTTGGGAACCAGTGGTCCTTGGACAAGCACAGCCCTGTATAACAAAGCAACTGAATTTTCATGAGCAGATTATAAATGCCCAAGGTGCAAATCATGACTTGGCTCAACTAAAAGCTCATCCAGAGTTTTTTTAAGTGTGTTGTCCTCTATCCATGCCTCCTGTCGTACTTCAAGAAGCCGTTAATCCCTTATTAAAACTGCAGCATTATAGCGAAATATCTCATAGAGGAGCCACAGGGCCCCATTGCTACAGGGGTACATGTTACTACTTTTATTGACTTAGATTATTAAATTAATTGAAAGGAAGAAATCTAAAACCACAAGTGAAACATCTCTTACCCTCAGATCAGTAACTCTGCTCTGTGTCTCTGGGAAGATGATATACTCACGTAATCATAACTTCCATCGCATAACTTTGCATCTCTAACTCTCAAGTTAAATGGAAAAAACAGCCATTTCAGTAGGAAGCAGATCCAAGTGCACCTGGAATTCATGCAACCAAAATTATCTGATAATGGAAATCTTTTTTCTGAACACTGCTGAGCTGTAGGACTTAAAAAAAATCAGATGTTCTTTTATTTCTTCAGTATTTTCTCCATTACTGATGCTATTTGGATGAGAAGGGAACTGTCCTTGATTTCATTAGTATTAAATTACTACCCTGTACATAAATACCAGTTGCTGATTTCAGGTTTTCATCCAACTTCCTTGGATATTGACCTCAGTTTTCATTTGCTTTTGCAGGTTCCTACCAGCCAAAAGAAGGAAGGTGTTTATGATGTGCCAAAAAGTCAACCTGTAAGTGTAAGTATCTTTCCTATTTATATACAGTAAAGAAAGTGTGTTTCTTAGCCTCTGTGACTTTCATTATTGACTGTAATATTTGGTACATTCCTCATGATGTGACTTTTATCAGTGTTGTGTTATGGGTTGGTTGGGCTGGTGCAGAGTAACCAGGATTGTAATGTCACTTATATCCATCTCATTAATTGCTTAAATCTCCTTTCTGTCTTCTCCAACTCATTCTTTGAATGTCACCATGTGTAAATGTGTTATTTGTGGTTAAGAGTCAGCAATGAGCCTTTTACCTGTTAATGCATGAGTTGCTGCTTGGGTTAGAAGAGTTCCTATATTACCCAAAAATGTACAAGTCTCGCTCTGAGCAAGGATGAGCTGCATTTTCTCCCCTGTAAGATCTACCAGAGCTGCACTTTATATATTGTACTGAATTGTTTATATATTATACTAAACCAAGCTTTTCACAACTTGGTTTAGTCGTACAGCAGGAGAGGCAAAGTCTGAATAGAGATTGAGAGAAGTAGCACTGGGAAGAGGTATGTCAGAGCATTGTGACCTCTGCAGTGGTTTTCCGCAGCCTTAATGGCTATTCCTCTCAGATTATTTCCTGGTGAAAACAATGTGCTGATAGGTAGAAAATTTTATAGGGAGCTTTAAATCAAATATTAATTAAAAAAGGTATGCTTGCATGAGAATTACTTTTCTGTCATTTGGGAAAAAAACAAACAACCAAACAAGTTACATCAATGTCCAATCTAACATATACCATAGAAAAGCAATTATTTTTCCAATAAAGCCAACTTTTGTGGTATCTTAGTAAGAGTTGTAGAGTTGTAGGGCAGAGGTACATGTAATTGCCACCAGTTTAACTGTGGAAAATGTTGCAAGGAACTACAACAAAATTAAGTGTACAAAAAAACCTCGCTCAAAATGTTGCTGAATGGCAGAATTTTTTCTCTATGTATTGCGTTCCATCCCTGGATATTGTGGGCTGTAATCAGTGCAAGGAGAATCCCTCCCAGTATTGGTATGCATTCTTTCTGTAGTGCTCTAAGTATACAAGAGACTAAGCTAAATTCAGCTTAATTTTTTCTGTCCTATGCCTTGCATGCACAGTAAAATATTTAAAAAATAGTGATAATATACTCTTATATCCAAAAACACCATTCATTCCCTTTCTGTGTATTGGCATTTTGGAGAGATGAAGAGTTTATCCCCAAAATATATAAGAAATGGTAGCAAGTGACTGAGAGAAGAGGGGGAGTGACAGATGCCTTAGCAGCAAGGCATGCACTTGCTGAAGGGTGGGTTGTACTGTTTAATATAAATTTGGGCTATAAAGACCTGAAGAAATTGTTTGATTGCTTTGGTTACACATAAAATTAGTATTTCTGAGGATCTGTGTGATAGTAGGGAAAATCAAAAGAAAAGCTCAGGAATTTCAGTCTACTGTAAGTGTGGAAAAGAAGCCTGTATTCAGTAGAGAGAGATTCCTTTCACATGAGGCTGTGATAACTTGCACAGCTTGGGCTGAGCATGGAGACCGAGATGTGGAATAAAAAAGATAAATGCTAGGGAGGGGCTGGATGGGGGCCTGGATTGTGACACCTCTGGGCTTTGCATAAACAAATAAACTTTGCCATAAATATTTCATGCCACTAGAAGCAGGGAGGCAGCCTTGTATTGCTTGGGAAAATCTAGTAAAATAACTCACGTTGCATAACTAATTAAGGTATTTGTGGGCACAAAATAGTTGTTGATTTTTCACTTGCTTTTCATATAGCTTTTCATGTAGTTCAGTGTTACAATTTTTCTGCTGTACATTTCCTGTGACTTTTTTATTATTCCTTCAGTGATGTTTCAGATTTACTCAGGGTATAGTCTGTAATTTAGGTTGTTGCAGTAGGACTGGGTGTACAGCACACTTGCAATCATGTCTGCAGACACCTGGTACTAGGCTGTCCTGGTAAATAGCATGACTGAGATATATGGCACATGGAACCTACTCTGTAATCATCAAATACATTTAATCTGTCATCTCCATGAAGCTGGTTGCACCTTATTTTATTTTTTTGCTATTTCATGGTTAAATTTAAAGGGATTAAAGCTTTTCCTCTAAACAACTTATGTATTTTAATTTATGAAGAAAAAGAGAAGAGGAAGAAAGAGGTAGCTGAGATTCTGTTTCACCTTTTTATATTAGTATGTATTAAAAGAAAAAAAGAGCAATAGCTCTTAAAATTAGCAATTTAATATTCCACTGCCCATCTGATTTATTGCTCACCCTTCCATGTGTGAGACTCTCTGTCATTGAGACACTTGCCATAATTTTTTTTTTTCAATTTATAGCTGTCATAATTATATAAACCTCTAAAATTCAGTCTGAAGGCAAATAATCTCTAGCTCATCTACCTGGTTTAAACATGTAAGGACACTTTCTTTAAGAGGAGGTCTTGCTTTCAGTAATTTTATAATGGATGAATGAAGTGAGAAACCTTTTGTAGCTCCTGATAGGTTTCAGGCACCATGAATCCTCTCTCCTGACAATAAATTCAGCGCTTAATAACAATGCAGAAAGTTTTGGTTGAGTTCAAACTGAATTGCCCATGTTCCCTGGACAGAGATCAATTTTCCATTTTAGGATTGTTTTCCTCTGGTATGTTCCCAGGCAAGTTACCTCTAGTCTGTGCACTGAAAAGTGAGGGATACTGAAGTAGTCATTTAGATGCCCTCCAGCCTTGACACTCTGTAGCCCACGGAGGGAATTAGGCACTTCACAGGCAAGGTTGGACAGGGCTTGGAACAATCTGGTCTAGTGGAAGGTGTCCCTGCCCAGTGCAGGGGATTGTTACAGGATGATCTTTAAGGTGCCTTCCAACCCAAAACATTCTGTGATTCTCTGATTTCATGAAATTCCTTCCGTCTGTGTGACATGTCCCTCTCAGGTGGAAATAAATAGCCATTCTTCATTGGCTACATATGAATTTTAAATGACTTGCAGGTATGATAACTTCTAAAAGTTAGGCTTAGGTGGGGTGAGATTCATCACAGTGTAAAGACCAAAAGCCAGAATCCCCATTTCAGAGTCTGCTTTCAAGCTGGGAAGTGTAATTCACACTGATTTTCAGTAAGATGCGTCTTCCTAAGAGCCTTGGACAAATATTTCTCCATGCAAAGGGGATCCCGCTGAGGCTGAAGGTGTGGAGCATCTTCCTGGTAGTGCCACGAAACAGAAGTGTTCAACATTGTGCATGCACTGAGATAGCTGATGTACCTACACAATGCTGTGCCATTGTGTGAGGCCATTTGTCAGCAGGTGCCAAACTACTTTATTGTCTGGCTCCTCATGATCTCTGATATCAAGTAATGTAAATATGGTGCAAATGAGGCGGAAAGGAACGAGTCTCAGATCTCAGGATTTGAACGTACCCGCTGAACTCAATTATGAGTGGTGGCTGGTTGCCAAGTCACTTCTCTGACACTGGGATGAAAAGATTGCTTACTCAATATGATTTTTGTATTTCTCCATCTCTTTGCTGCATCCCTTCCCACCAAATCATTGCTCTCCTGTAGATTTCCTCTGTCGGCTGTGAAGCTCAGCTCCTAATACACGCTTTTCACATTATCCAATTCCCTCCCAGTATCTCTTCCTTCTTCTGTATCAACTCCCACTTCTCGTGTTCGTTCTTATTTTCTCTCTGCTCCTTCCTTAGACCGGTTCTCCTATTCTCCATTCACTGAGAGCAGACATCAAGCCAGACAAAGAAAGCAAGTTTACCCCCAAAAGCTTGTGTTAGGTGGTGCATGCTCCACTTAGAAATTCTAGTTCTGTGTGTAAAATTAACTGTTCTAAAAAATGGAAATGTTTAATGAGCTCTTTTTGTCATAATTTCCCTTCATCTCCCATTAAACGTCCACATCAAGTTCTACCTGTCATGGTGTTTTTAGAAATAAGAGTCAGACTGTAAATACCCTTCACAGAGACTGTCAGTCACGTCACAATAAAACCTTCTCTTCTCATCAAAATGTCTAAACTATCTGCTTAACAATTTTATGAAGGCTTTCAAACAATTCATCTTACTGCTGTATAAAGATTCAAGGCACTACAGCTGGTGCCTTACAATGCAGGCACTCATTTGGCTGGTGCCAACTACATGGAGAATATTAAACCAGGGTGGAATGGACAGGGAGGAGCAGATGAAGCTGGACCTGAGCACACTCAGGTTTAGAAGACATAAGATCTGCCTGATCATTCTGCCCAAATTAGGGTGGTGTGTTTGGGAAAGCTCCATTTTAATTCTGACTGGGATAAGCTCGATTTTAGTTCTGGATGGAATTACAGTGCCATTTACATGTCTGGTTTTTCCTTAAGTTTGCATCAGTGGCTTTGCAGAAACAACTTGCAGACTGGTGACATTGACTTCAGCCTCCACAATCCAGCTTTCAGGACCAGATTCTCAAACATAAGGAGAAAGAGAGTGCACATATCCAATCTCTGACCATCTGTGATGAGAATGCCATCCAGTTTTATTTATGTTTGCTAAAAGAGACACCTGTGTTCAACTGCCCTGACTCAGTTACACAAAATTAAACCCCATATATAAGGTTTAATATTTCAGTGTGGGACATGCATTTTTACAGGTACAGCTACTTGTTGGAAAATTTGAAAATATATTAGTTTGTAATGATAATGTCTTGTGGCATGAGTTGATGTTTTGGTGGGCCTTTGCTATTTTTTTAGAATTATAGAGTCATAAAAGGATTTCAGTTGAAAGGAACATTAAAAATCATAATTCCATGATTCCACTGGAACACTGACAGGGGTGTCTTACAGAGATCACAACCTTAAGCTTGTAGCTGCTGTAGTTAGCGGGATGTTAGTTGCCTGATCAATCTTCCTAATAGTTAAATCTGTCTTTATATTGTTTTGTTTGACTTTCTATAATTTATTAATTAAAAAAAAAAACCCTCTAATTTTTCTGGGGATATTTTGTACTTTATTCCGTAATAAAAATTTTATTGGCACAGGAAACAGAAACCAGGTCCTTCTCCTTAGTCTCCCCAGTTTATAGCATCTTTACATAAAGTGAAGTTTCTTCACGTGTGTTAAATACATGTTTTGTGTAAGTCTTAGCACCTGAGCTCAAAATTAGGAATTTTTAAG
Source organism: Platyrinchus mystaceus (assembly GCA_035041135.1). NCBI lineage: Eukaryota > Metazoa > Chordata > Aves > Passeriformes > Tyrannidae > Platyrinchus > Platyrinchus mystaceus. The sequence goes on from JAWWLV010000005.1 coordinate 4,214,145, forward strand.
TGAGTCTTGAAAATTTGTTCTTGCATTGTCAGGTAAAGCAAGTACACTCAGAAAGCTGTTAACCTGAATTCAGAGTCTGATTTCCAATGATCCAGAGGGTTAGATATTTGAATTAATCTGTTGTTAGTGTATAGACTATTTAAGATTAAGAATCTTAATCTGAATAGTTTCTAAGCATTGAAAATGCGCCCATGCAAACTTAAGGGTTCAGTCCATCCCTTACTTTATATTTGGTGAGTCAATTAGCAGGTTTTAACAGTCAGTATAGGAATGCTGTTTCACAGATGAGAATATGTTAAGTGGCCAGTCTTCACGAACGAAGATCTGGGAAAGGTCTTTTACCTTTCAAGCCTGCGCAATGGATTTTTTTAGGTGAGACACAGCCTGTGCTGAACTGAGCCCACCCTTTAATCCTAAGGTTCATCTGCCGGGCCAAGCAG
>JAWWLV010000005.1:4214684-4235617 GCA_035041135.1 Platyrinchus mystaceus
TCTTAGATGGATGGCCTTAGGGGCTGACGAGCTCCATCTACCCGGGGGACCCTGAAGCAGGACCGGGATTCGAACCTACGACCTTGGCACTGAGAGACCAGCATCTTAACCGCTAGGCCACCAGGGGTCCCAATGAGAATATAATGTCCTAGTTTAATTAATATAATTAAATAGTTTAATATTATATCCCAGTTCTTTTATGCCATATTGATATTGTGGGCCACATCTTGAGCTCTTTTTAATCTGTAGGGTTGTCCTGCTAGCAGGCTTTCCATTCCTGCATTGGTAATACCATTCACCCAATGTGATCCTAAACCCTGCTCTGCCAGTGGAATGATTACATGCTATCAAAGCATTGAATTTACTTTCTAGTGCAATCCTTTAGGATTTTGGGACATAATCACATAGTGTGGGAAAGCTGTAATCCAGCAGAGCTGCCCTTGATCAGTTTTCCAGTGTTCTCTCTCTGTAATGTTCAAACAGCAAGAAATGAGGAGGCAGACAAAAGCCTCAGGCTTTGCCCTGGTGACACAGTTTTCTTACTGGATATAGGGCACATGGATGCTGCCATGGGTGTGGGAGTTTGGATTTGTATTTTTAATACAGAACTCAGGCAATATAAATAAATGATAAACATTTCAGTTATCCAGCCTGTTGGGTCGCATGTCTAATGGCTCCATGTGTATTTGTGTTCCTAAACTTCCCTGGGTTCCTGTGCATTTTCTGGGGTAATATTCTGCACCTTTTGATAATCTCCAAAGTGGGTAAAAGAGTATAAATGATCTCATTGATTGTGGCATAAAACTTTGTGTTTTTTGCAGATTTTGTCTGATGGCTGCTGATACATTAAGTTGGCACCTGCACCTTGTGTTGATTCACTACATTTTGATTTGCTCAGAGCCCTACAGCTCATAGTAATTTGCTAAAATGTTTATTGACAGGCAGTCTGCTTTCTAAGTAGTAAAGTTTATGGCTTTACCTCTTCTGCATCACTGTATGCATTAAATTATGTAATTTGCACAATTCGGGGTTTATTCACAAATTTAAGATCCTATAGTTCTGGGGAAAGTGTTATATGTATTTGGCATCAGTTTGGGGAGAAGCTGTTGTAAATTACTGCAGATTCGTTCAATCCTGTGCTACATTATTAAGTACAGAAGTACACAGGTCTTGGCTTTTTTGCCTGCTGAAACGCAGGAGGTTTCAAGGTTTGGAAAATACCATGAAGACAAGGTATTCAGTAATGAAGGTAGAAATAACTTGTTTCTCAAGCTTGGTTATAGCTCCAGTCACCTGTTGTTTTGAAAAGCAGTAGATACAACTGTATAACTGTGCCTTGAAATTATTTAAAAATAGTAAATATGGGGTTATGTCTAATTCCCTTCCATTGTTAAGTTTATTTCCTGCAAGCATTCAGAACTATCTCTGCTGTTACAGTCTAGAAAGCGGAGTTTTGCTTCCAAGTGGAAGTTGGAGTTCTCATCACTTGTCTGTCCCACCTGCAGTTAAAGCCACCACGTGTCCCATGGCTGTTTGCAGTGTTCCCCCAGGCAGTGCTGGAGTCCCCTGACATTAGAGGGCTTATCCTGACCTATCTGAGCTCTTCCTGTGTCCTGTGCATGGGGTCCAGAGAGGATATTTAGGAGGTGACCATGGGACCTTTGCACCAGCATCCTCTGTGCCCTGGGAAGTTTCATTATCTTGAGTTTTGTGTTGCCTGGGAGCAGCAGGGGTCTGGCTCTAAGCTAGAGTCACTCTTTTGGACTCTTGATTTATTAGAGTCTGTCAGAGAAAAGTGGTAATTGAAGCATTTTAAATACCATTTCCTATAAAAGTAAACACCTCAAGTACACAGGGAATTCAGAATTAAGTTCCCTGCAAATGAAGAGAAAATAAACAAATGAGTAAGCATCTGTTTTGATCATATGAAGAGTTCCTTAATTTAAAGGAAGCTATCAAGCAACAGTGAAGCAATTCAATTCACTCAAACTCCTCCGTAATCTGTGATGTCAATTATATTCAACCATTCCAATTCTTGAGCTGCTCAGGGCTGACTAACAGGATTTTTAACCAGCACATCCAGTGACCAAACAAAGGAAACTGGACAGCTGGTGAATGCAGAGAAGCTCAAGACTACCCTGTGGTTGGGTACATCGCACCAAAGCCAGGACTTGGGTTTATGACTTCTGAGAATTTCCTGAATAAGAGTGATCCTGAGAAATAAGAGTTACCCTATGAAACTGAAGAGAGAAACTTTGGAGGATTCCCATTTTCCATGGGATCTTGAGCACTGGATTTGTACCCTGTGTAAGTGCTGGATGCCCAAATGCATGTATTTTGGATAAAAATCGATGTAGTTTAATGGCAGCTCATTTTGCTAGCATGACCTGTAGCAGTTGGGAATTGCCTCCATCTCTCAAGGTGTTCCAGGCCAGGTTGGATGGAGCTCTGAGCAACCTGGTCTAGTGGAAGGTGTCCCTGCCCATGGCAGGGGGTTGGAAAGAGATGATCTTTAAGATCCCTTCCAACCCAAACCATTCTTGTTTGTAAGATTAAATGTTCACAGCAGCCTTACAAGTGAAGGGTTGTGCTCAGCTGTACCTGTGTAAATCTGGGTTGAGGGTAACATCGTGACTGCCCTTCCCTCTGTAACTGGGAAGGTTTATGGCATTTGAGGATCTTTATGATCTATTGGAAGCTGAAGATTGCAAAGCCATTAATTTTTCCTTCGCAGACATACTCTTCAGTGTGTTCTCTTTAATTAGGAAGTAACTGAACAATTCTTTGTTGAGTTACCGTGTGACATCATTAATTCAGCAGTAGTTTTACAGGTAAGCAGTATGTCTGTGGGATGTTTTCAGTGTGTCTCAACCTACTAGACATGGTTTGACTGATGATTGGTTTAGTCACGATTCCAACATGCTCCTTCATTATAGTTCTAATTGTTTTTTTAGAATGAATTGTATTTAATTAACAAGCTTCTTGAAGCTCATGGAACTCATAGTAATATCAACACTTGTTGTATACGGTTGTGCAAAAAACTGGGACTTTCTTGAGCTACAGTGATGATTCAAACCATTAGAAAAATTATTTGTCATGGCCAAAATATTTACATTTTCAACAAAAATAAGATAAAAAATCTTTAGTTTGACCAACCATTTGACTTGTCATTAGACTTGTAGTGTAAAATCCATGTTAGAAAAAGGGAATTGGAAATCCAGAGAGGCCGAGTTGGGTGACCCCTCTTTTGTCTGCTGGGCTGAGTGGTACAGCACTTCCATTGAATGCAGGAAAGCAAGTTTAAATCCCTCTGCTGTCTTAAAAGAGTTGAATAGCTAATACTCAGCTCAAAGGTTAATTACTAATTGCTGGTTATTTGCTATATTTAGTATCCTTTGTACTCTTTTTTTTCCTGAGCTCTGTATCAGAGTACAAGTTAATTACCACATTTTTTTCATGTTTTTAAGCACCATCTTTGCTCCATTCTCTGCAATTACAAAATCATGTTTTGTAAGATGCTACTTTTATCATCTTGTTTTCAAAAGTGTAGCAATATTGAGCAGGTTTTCTCGTGCCATATGTCAGCATAGATCCCTTGTCATTGGTAAAACCAGACTGAGTAACAGAAGTTGAATGTTCTGTCTTGATATGTATCTAGGAGTTAAAGAAGGTGCTTCCCACTCCTGTGAGCACAAGAGCCCTGTTTTAGATTTCCCTTCTAAAATTTGAACTTTTGTATTGCTTAGAAAAGATGTTTTTCATAAGACTGGGTGATCAGAAGGAATACTGCAGTGGAAGTGGATCAGTTTTGGTTTAGGTTTATGAAAACTGCAGTTTACTTATCTCCTATCATTGTGGGTGCCTTCCATCTCAGGATATTCTATGATTCTATGATTATTATTGCTTCTCTACTCTTGATTTCTCTCCAGCTCTTGGATGTTTTTCTTTAGAGAATAGTGGGAAGTGTCATGAGGAATTCTGCTGCTGCCTTGGAGTGGTTCAAAAACCTTGCTGCTGCTTTAAGAAGCCATATTTACATATTTCATGTTTAAAAGATTTGCAGTATGTCTCACGTGCCTGTATAGAAAGATGGAGCCTTCATTACAGATTTAATGTCATTGCAATACAAGGATTAATACTCCTTCCTCTGCCTCGGTCTGTGCAGCCGGTCGCGAGTGACTGGTGTGCTCCTGGTTGACTAAGCTGTGGTGGGGGTGTTTCATATTCAAGATGATGTCTTTTTGAATAATTAAACAAGCTTTTACATCACTCTATGGAGGAATCTTTCCCGGAGAAAGATCAAGAACTGGAGCATGTCTCCAGGCTTCTGGTTATTTTCTGTTGTGCACTGGGGAAGGAGGGAGAGCATTGTTGACTTCCATTGCAAAGGTTAAACTCTTTGTGTTGAAAAGCTGAACCAGAGGAAGGCTCAAAAGGCCAAATTTTGCCCTTGGTAGCCGTGTTGCTGCCTCGGCACGGCCTCCCATAGCGAGCTCTTCCATGCTCTAACACACAGGGATATTTTACCCTTAGTGTCTCCTCACTGGTGTGTGTGATGCCGAACACGAGCTAGTGGAAGATGTGGCTCAAGTGCTCCGTGGTAATTGGGCACTTGGGGATGCGCCGTGACACGTTGGGCAGATGTTTTCTGCAAGGTCCTGCTGTAGCACAGGTGGGGATTTCTAATGGGCCGTGGAACGCCGTGCACGTGTTCCCTCTGTGGTCAGATGTGCTTATCCTTCAGCTGGCTTCACGGAGTGATCCGTGCAGCTGGAGCTGCATCACTGGTGCCGGAGGATGGGAGTCAAATGAGGGGGGCTGTCAGAGCAAAAAGTGATTACCTACTGCCCTCCCGAAGGTATAAACCCTTCTGGTGTCATATAAAGAATATTTTGAAGGTCTGGGGTCTTTGAATAAACAGACAGAGCTTTTTTCGCACTTTCCTTGTCTGAGTCTGGGGGAACACACCAAGAAGGTACAGGATTGAGTCCGTACTTGATTGTGCACAATGACATCATCTTCCTTTGGCTTTGCCTTTCCTTTGCCTTTTCCCAGTCTTTTTTTCTTTTTTTCTTCAGATCTGTGATGAGATTGGGGGAGGGGGGAAGCATTCTAGGCTGTTTCTGAGATTTTTAAGCTGGCATGGGATTACTGGTTGGTAACTTGTATGAAGCTTCCCAGTCAGCTAAGATTTGATTTTTGATAGCTTGCTGTTATGTTTGTTTCTTCAGAAATAAAGTGTTCAACAGTACAATAAATGTTACCTGAAATTGAGCATTCTGAGGACATTGAAGTGATAATGCGTGTTAAATATGTGGATGGATACAGATGTATTTGTGTCTGAGGGCAGTATACTCCCAAGTTATTTACACACACACAAACTATAGATTTAAATGTAACTTGAATTATGTAATTTTAGAAATTGGAAAGAAAATATTTATCGTTGATGTGTTTAAATTGGTGTTACAGTTCTCCTAGTTAAGAGGAAGGTGTGTTTTTTCCTGCAAATACTTGCCTTTAAGAGCTTTTGTTGCTTAAAACTCAATTATTCCTTTTTTCCCTGAGGATGCTGTCTTTTCTTTCACCAAGCCAGTGAAAAGTTCCATTAATGTAAGCAGGATCAGAGCTCACTGGATATGCTTATTGCTGATTTAATAAATATTTGGGAAAATAAATAGTTGCAAGTGGTAAAACTGCTTTATATACCAGAAGATGAGATTTAGCACAAATTGTGTATGTTTCCCCCACATCCCAGCAGCATTCAAACTCACTGTTTTGACTGCCTGATTTCATATCTGTGCTCACAGCAAGATGGAAAGAGTTTTCATTTCAATGCTCAAGTCAATAATTATGGAGGTTATCATTTTCATGCTCAGAAATTCATGTCATTTTCATAAATCATTCATCTCATTTCATAAATCATGCTTTACAGCTGGAGAATGGAAACTTATTGCTGGACATTGATGAAAATCTTGTTTCAGTCACTCAGGTAAGGTTGTGACTCTAAAAATGTTTTAAGGAAATATAGATGAAATCATCTGTAGGAATAGCGATATTGGAAAATGTTCAGCTTGGGATTAACTTCACTGGAACGTAGCTAATATCAGATGTGAATAATTTAATGAAGCATAATGGGTGAAATCAGTTCTGTAGTGACAGTGAAATCACAAAAATAAAAGATAACTGTTTGGTGTCCAGAATCTCATGTGCTGCAAGTGGATAAAGCTAAGTTTGTGTCAGAGAAGATGCATTCATTTATTCAGGCTGAGAACTGAGTTGTAGAAAAATTACTACAGATCTGAACCATTTGGGACTATAAAATGCACCTCCAAGTATTGCTGTTTAAAGCTGCCTCTAGTCAGTAAATTAATAAGCTGTGTTCCCACTAAATTTGTTTACATTCTCTGATGTAGTTCTGTAGCTCCTGTTGCATTTGAGGTTGCTATTCTGTAAGAAATATTTCCTCTGTAAATATATTTCTTTTTGCTGGGGAATATTGTGAGTGAGGGTTTATTATAACAAACAGTGATGTCGACTTTCCTATCACTTCCTCCAGCTGCCTGTTTAGAAATCCATCTGCAGAGTATCCCTTAAGAGCTTTAACAGAATTATATCTGCGAAGAGTTTCCAAAGATCCATCACCTTGAAGCACTCTGAAAAGTATTATTATTATTCCCATTTTACAGGAGTATGGAGGCACAGAGATCTGAGTTACCACCTTTCAAATGCATGTCATATAATCCTGAGTTCAAAAGTATACTGACTATCAATTTTCAGTATTCCTATGAAACATATAATATTTTTTTCCACAGAAAATGTATAACTCCACACACAAGTGTGTAACTGTGTGTATCCTGCCCTTTCACATCCTCTCTGCCTTGCTCATCTGCTCCATCACGTAGGATGGGAGCACACTGGGAACCTTTGCTCATGGTCTCCTCAAAAGGACACAAGCTATTCCTTAGCAAGCCAGCAAAGAGGCAAACAGTGAATAGTTCACTAGTAATGCAGGAAAAGAGCAGGTTTAGGAGTGATGCTAAACAAGCATTTTGGAGAGATGAGAAGAAAGTGGCTCTCTGAGTGTTTCAGTGTCACCTGCCATCTCTTGAGTCAGTAGTGCCTACAGGAGACTTGAAGTGATTTCCAAACAAGTGCTGTTGTTGTCATTCCCACTTTTCTGAGCATTTTAACAACCCCTGCCTAGTGTGTTTGTGCACACTGCAGAAGTGACTCACAAGCTGGGTTTTGTCGTGGGGTTTTTTTTTGCAGAAGCTTTCTGGCAGTATTTCAGTAATGTGAATTAGAATCAGTGTACCCCGTAGAAAACATGGATTTTCTTCTTTTTTCCTTCTCCATTTCCATGCAGATACTTAGAGGAAAAGATAAGCCCTTAAGAAGAAATTTCATTTTCATAGCACTAGAGCAATGTGATCTATTTAATATAAGACATGATGTGAGGAAATGTGAGATAATTTGTCCCTAGGTACATCGTTGTCATGAAGCTGATAGACGAACTTCAGGTCTAAGTGATTGTAGCATTGTCTTTGTATGTGGGAATAGAGATTGGATTGAAAAATTGTATAGACTTATGATATGTGTAGTCTTATTCCTTAACGGATCATTTGTAATGGAAAGTTGAGGGCAGGAAAAAGTCTTAGGGTGATTTTCTCCTTTGGTAGGTTGTGAAGCCTGACCAGCCAGTTTGGTTAATGTTCAAAGCACTAAGGGGGGCTGCTTTTGCAGGTCAAGATTCAACTGAGTTTCAGACCTATATATGTGATTGCAGGCTGCAAGGTTTATGTGACTAAGCTAGGGAGGAGATTCAATGAGCTGAATTGAGATTTGCATTAAATCTCATTCATAATGAGAATTGTGCCTTCCCAGATGTGTAGGTGTGATTGAGTATGATACAGGGAAAGCCAGTAAGAAAGGTAGTAGAGTAGTAGTTCTGTGTTTCCATCAAAGCATTCCAATATAGCCACCCTGATAAGGATGGTAGATGGGGTTTAGGTTTCCTGCAGAGTTTTAAGGGATCTGTGCTTTATCATCCCTGAACTCCATCTGAACTGATTTACAGACGGGTGGAAGGGAGTAATTTTACTTGAGAACACATGAAGGAGCTTTGATTATGCAGCCACTCAAGGTGTTTCTTTTTATGAAAGTGCTTTTTCTCTCCTGGTCCAGTTAGTGAGGTCTATATGGGTGACCTGTTTCAAGCTCTAACTGAAGGACGTCCTGCGAAAATATTTCTAACACGAATTAAATGTAGAGCGAAAAACTTGCAGTAACCCATTTGTGCATCCTCCTTCAAGTCCACTTTTCCAGGTCACACCTGTCCCATGGGCAAAGGGAAATCAGGCAGCATTTTAAAAGCTCTTCCCTTCTGTATCCTTCTGTCACTCCACACTCCACTGCCATGTTTTAAGACCTTGAAATGGGTGTTTAAAAAAGGAGCCAGGGAAAAGGACTGGCCATAAATCATGCTTGGTGCTCACTGATGTTAAAGGCAGAGCTGTAATGCTTCCAGTCCTGTTCTGGATAGTTTTTTCATGCTTTATTCATTTTTTTTTTTCATTTTGGACAATTCCCTACAGAATTGTTTTATGGAGTCAGTTGTTGGCTATTCGGGTCCATCAACAATATCAAAATGCCATATCTTGAACCCATGTGCTTCTTCCATATGGGACTTGGCATTTGAAGCCTGTGTGGCTTTGGGGGAATTTATATTGTTTGCTGTTACCAGAAAACTTTACCTGATGTAACTACTTAACTTGCAGTTTCTTCTCCTGAAAAGATAAATGGAATTTTTATTTTTTTTTTTTCTCTTTACAGGCTGTTACCCAACTAGAGCTTTTTGGGGACATGTCCACTCCTCCTGATGTAACCTCTCCCCCAGTGAGTACTCAGGGAAACTGAACTGTACTTTATTTTAGATGCTATTTTCAGCACATTTATTGAGCACATTTACAATTCCGGTCATCAGCCATTCCAGTGGGAAGAATTTCAAGCTAGCTTTTATGTTACAAGAAAATAAAAATGAAGCAAATTGAATGCAGAGTCCCTGCTTCATGATGATGGGCAAAAATATCTTTGATTTTTATTTTTCCACTGTAGCGTTCAGTGTCACATATGATACAACCTGAGCTGCAGATCTGCTCCCCTGATGTTTATCAGAGGGACATGCTTCACTGCACTCTGTCTCTCCACTGCACTGCAGGAAGATCCAGTTACAGCCTCATACATCATGTGTCTGGTTCCACCAAGCACATATCCTAGAACTGCTGTTACAGGACAGAAGACGAAAGAGTAAAGAGAGAGAGAAAAAGGGCTGAATGTGTTTTGAGGGCAATGAAAATTTTCTCAACATGCTTTTCTGCATCATAAAATGAAAATACAATAATTTTTCTGTAAAGCTTTTGAGCTGTAGGGAAGTATAAATGTATTGAGAAAACTAAGGAGATGTGAGGTCAGGAGACTCAAATCTCCAAGGTATTCTGGAGCATACCTGGCACTAGATGTTCAAAGTCCTGCCTGCTCATCCTTAGTTTACTCAGTTGGACTGGGCTTTTCCTTTAGTGTAGACCTATGTTTCTGGTCCTGTTGGTTAATTAGAAGCATTACTTATTCACTTTTCCTGCAGAATCTTCATTTACCTTAACTGTTTCTTATATTAATGCCTTGGTCACTGCCTCTCCTGGTTGTCACGTAATATCTAGAATCACAAGTCTGCATGTTCTGGAGAAGGAAATTATGTCAATATTTTGCATGTGATGTATTCCAGGCAAATTTCATTTTGATTTTTCTCTTCTAATAGAAAGTCTCTCCTTTCTTTTAATCCTGTCACGAGCAAATTCTAATACTCTTATTTCTATTGCTCGTTTCCTTCTACATCTTTCCATTCTTTCTTGATTCTCTTTCTTTACTCCAAACCTGGACTTTTAGAGTTATGGCAGAAAAGTATGTGCAGCAGAAGCTGCAGCTCATATGTGACCCTTGGATTTTATTCCTTTCTTCTTGCAGACTCCTGCTACTCCAGGTGATGCCTTTATCCCATCTTCATCCCAGCCACTTCCTGCTAGTACAGACATGTTTGGTTCTGTACCTTTCAGCACTGCTGCCGTACCCTCAGGTAAGAAATGTTCTGGAATTACAGACTTGACTCAGATTTGGTGATCAGTTTTAGCTCTTCATTTGCATTTCAGTGCTTGGGGCATTAATTTAGCACAGTGGAAGTGGGGAAGGCTTTTGAGGTCGGTGCTCCAGGGCAAGGCAAAGCAAGTCTTTAACGAGCAGGGAGTACATTACTTTGAATTTGCCCACAATTTTTAAAGAAAAGCCAAAAAAGTCACTTGGAATTCAGGCATAGTTCAGCCATCTGGATAACATACCTTCTAGGTACAGTAGCAAGAGAGAAAAAAACATTTTGTTTAGCTTTGGGTTTTTTGTGGAAGTGGTGAGAATCCTCTGCTGCCTCCTGTAAATAGAGGTTGAGAATTTGATTGCACTTCAAAGGTATTCCACTTTGTCAAGTCCTGAGGTGTCCTTTAGACTTGTCTGTGTTCCTCAAAGTGCTCAGGATTCCAGAGCTGTGTAGCATTCTGCACAGATTGAGAGGTGTGTGTTTTGCTGATCTCTCCCCGGGATATGTTGCAAGAGCAGCGCTCTCCGCTCCACTTAGAAAAAGAAAGGAGGAGCAGGAGTGCCTTGAATCATTCAGTAGTGACTTCCTAATTGGTTAACTCCTTCTCTGATGGCATCAGATCTCAGAAAGGTTATAGTGATGGTGAAGTGTTTGGGGATAATGTCAGATGAAAACTCACTGCTGTGATGAGGTTACAGCAGGGGCAAGATAAAAGACATTTGGAGAATCCATCATGGCCATTTTTTGAAAAAGAAATGCATCTGAGCCGCTGTTCCTTTCATCACTCAGTAATTTGGTCTTTCAAAGTTCAGTTTCTATTTTTTTATTTTATTTTGGGCTTTTCCCTTCACAATATTGCAACCACCCATACATTTAGGATTACAAAACAACCTAGAAATACAGCGAAGAGGAAAAGGTACAGGAGGACTCAGGAAACATTCAGATTAGAAACAAGAGTTTTAAAGCTATTAAAGATGAAAGAGAAGTTACATATTGCAAAGTATTAGCAGTAAATAATGAATTTAAATGTGAAACAGTGTATCTGTAAAACACAGTACTTCTATCAATGGAACATAATTATAAAATGATTTAATTTGTAAGATTTTTTATAGTAGTTTTAGTTTCAGAGTATTTTTTGTAGTTGTAAATAAAAAAGTACCTGATGATATAATTCCTACACAGTCAGCCCCTTGGTAGCTTGAAAGGAGGCTTCAGGTCTGACAGGAAGCAATTATAATTTTAGTTTTAATCTTTAATTTTCTCCCCAACAAGAGGGGTGTTATGCTAGCCTAATACCGAAGCAGTTTGTTGTTACTAGGTATTTAGTGCACCAGAAGCTCAAGATGTTTTTGATGTTCTCAAGTAATTGAGTAATAACCACATGTGAGGGTTTTTTACTGGAATTCGTCTGGACCCTTTTTTTTCATTATTATTGTTATGTAATTTGAGACACTTCCTTTGCTTTTCAGAGTCCAAATGGTTTGAACTGTAACTGTGTCAGAAGAGTCGTTCTCTTGCAAGAAGGCCACACTGTCATTAGAGAGCCCTTGAGCTGTCATATAACATAGAGGTGCTTCCCTGTCCATTAGAACCAGTTTGACATCTATGCCATTGGCAGGAGTTGACTGGTGTTAGTGGGTCCCTCTCCCCAACAAAGAATAAAAGTGAAAAGGATGAGGAGCTGCAGCAGACAGGAGGGAATCCTGAACATCCTCTTCCTTCCCTCTGCTTGCTCTGGCTGCTCATTATTTAGCAGCATATGGGCTGCTCTAAAGAGCTGAACTCCATCCCAGCCTGACCCTGTGCATCATGTTTAGTCCCAGAGCTCCTTCTCCAAGGACAGGTAGAGGTGAAAGGCAGAGGGTGGGGCAGTCAGAGTTGCAAGAGGAGACTGCGGAACTCAGTGGTGTGGAGGAGGGTTGTGCTGGAAGGGGGTGAGTTTAGGAAGTGGTTTGGGAGCTGCTGTGGTTCTGGTGAGTGGTTTGACCAAACTAGTCCTGCTTTGACAGAGCACCAGGGAAGGGGGCTGCCCAGTGCCCAGCTGCTGACCAGGTCCATGCACACAGGCCTTCACAGGCCCAGGGGGTGCTCACTGAGGAAGAAGAGGAGAGGTTTTTGTTCAGATGAGAGGAAGGATTATTGCCAATACTCACCAGCCTGTGGTTCTGTATATGAGTATTTGCTCAGTGATGTGAATCCAACCATGTCTTTCAGTTTTCTTTTCAAGTGTGCTGAAGCTCTGGGATCACTAATGTAGCTTGCACGTCTCTGATTTATTGTGTAGCTTTTTCTGTGTGCTGTTGATAGTAGCATTAAAGTCTTTCATCTCTTTTTTTCCCCCTCCTGATTTCTTTATTCTTTGAAGGTTATGTTGCCATGGGAGCTGTTCTGCCCTCCTTCTGGGGACAGCAACCACTTGTTCAACAGCAGTTGGCCATGGGTGCTCAGCCTCCAGTTGCTCAGGTGATGCAGGGAGGACAGCCGATAGCGTGGGGCCAGCCCGGTATTTTTCCTCCTACTCAGCAGCCGTGGCCATCTGTAGCTGGTCAGTTCCAACCAACTGCCTTCATGCCAACACAAACTGTTTTGCCTTTACAAGCAGCCATGTTTCAAGGTACCATTGCTCCTATAGCTACTGTTCCACCCACAAGTGATTCCAACAGATCGAGTCCACAGACAGACAGGCCCAGACAGAAAATGGGAAAAGAAATGTTTAAAGATTTCCAGATGGCTCAGCCTCCACCAGTGCCATCAAGAAAACCAGATCAGCCTTCCCTCAGTTGTACCTCAGAGGCCTTCTCAAGTTACTTTAATAAAGTTGGGATGGCACAGGAAGCAGATGATTGTGATGACTTTGACATCTCTCAGTTAAATTTGACTCCTGTGACTTCCACGACACCATCTACAAATTCACGTGAGTGTTCCTATGCTTTCAGCCATACCTTTCCTCAGATGTGACTGCTCCTCAAAGTACTTATTTCTGTTTTTTCATATAGTAAATTCCAGCACAGATATAAACTGAGAACTTTCATGCATGTCCAACTTATTAAATGTGTTCCAGCCATAAAGGAAAATATCAGGAATTTCAGAGACCACAAAAATGAACAGCCCAGATAGCTGTAGTCTGAAATTTAATTTCTAAGATAGTAATATATGTTTTGTGGTAGGGACATGCAAGCTGGTTGCCAAATGCCCATGACATTCAGCCTTACAAATGGTTTCACTCATGTCCCATCCAAGCCATACTTTGCAAAAATTAGGGGATGGATATTTATTTTAATAGCTTGATGTATTGGACATGTGGGGAAATTCATTGAAGAGCTGAAAAATAAGGTTATTGTATTTGTAGCATGGAGATGGGGGATTTTGCAGATTGCTGAACAGAGAAATTCACGAGGCAGATTTACCAGGAGTCAGACGGAAACCTTCTGGTTCACTTACCTGCCACAGGGCAGGCAACTCACACATTCTTAATGTAATGTAGTGGCATCTCCCTGGCTCCTAAAGACATAGGCCAGATGCAGCCAAATTTAATTTGGAAGTTGCCAATGAAATCAAATACATGGAATTGATAATGACTACTGTGTTCAAATTTACCTCGTACAGCTCCTCAGCAGAAAATAATTTTTGAGAGTAATAAAGTTGAGGCCTATAAAGCATGAGCAAATTCTGTGCTGCTATGTCTTTCTGAAGAAATTAATGGAATATATTCTGTTGCTGTTACCTTAATCTTTGTTTAGCTCCAACCCCTGCACCCAGACAGAGTTCTCCATCAAAATCATCAGCATCTCATACTAGTGATCCTGCTGCAGATGACCTCTTTGAAGAGGGGTTTGAAAGCCCAAGCAAAAGTGAGGAGCCAGAGGCTGTGAGTAGCAACAAGGTTTCTAAATCCTTATTGTCTCTTTTTAGCTATAAAAGACACAAGTTAATTAAATGTTGTTTTGCAGTGTCAGAAGTAACTATTCCAGTAGGGCTGGGTGGTACTTAAGGAGGGGCTGCAGACAGAATTCACATCCTGCTTTGGGTTTGATAGCTGATAGCATGACTTTTCCATTGATATGCACTAATATTGCATACAAGGAACCAAACTCAGAGTTCATATGTAAGGTTGTATGTTAGTTGTATCTAATCCCCTTTTTAGCATACCAGCATTCACTTACTCATGGTAAGGAAGTATGAGGTAAAACAACAAACATGATGAGGCTGCAAAGAAAGATGTGAGAGTTTGTGTGTTAAAAGATGATGGTTGATGTTGTCTTGCACATTCTTGCATCCCAGTTGCTTGCCTAGTTACATTCCTCTATGTTCTGGCCCTCAATATGTGATTTCTTTGCCTTTATGGACCAAAGCAAGAAATGTTATCCAAGCAATGACTGTAAATCACAAGATGTCTTAGGGAAGTAAGAGCCCAAGTGAGCCAAAGGCAAGAGGGAGTCTGTACAGCTAAAGGACTCAAAGGTACAAAATAATGCAAGCTTGGACTCTTTCTGATTCACGTGGTTTCACTGGCTTTCAGGGCCTTTTGCAGTTCTGGTTTGCCTGATCCAGTATCTTCTGAGGTCTGTGGCAGCTCCTGCCTGGGCTCCAGCAGGAACTGGTGAGGTCCTTTCCTGGCTGCATAAGCTGCAGCAAACCATTATGGCTTTTGAGAACATATCAGGGGTGAGGTCTCACTTCCTGGTTTTCATGAGATAGGATGTACTTGTTATGCCCACAGCATGAAAATAACCTCGTGTTGACTTTTCACTTTCTATTGTTGAGAAAAAAAGGTGTTATGTTCTTGTATTCTAGCCTGATGGGTCTCAGGCCTCCTCCACAAGTGATCCATTTGGTGAGCCAACTGGTGATACTATAAGTCCACAGGTCGGTAGCTAGATAGCACAGGTTGGGGTAGGTATCTGTCCTTTTTTTCTCTACACCTTGAGGTGTTCACTTATTCTCCCACCAGTGCCTACCATTGCTTTCATGGATGCATGGTTTATTTTTCCTTTTCATCTCTTCCGTTTGACCTCTCCATCATCCACAGTGTATTTCTCATGCTTGGTGGTTTGCATGGCTTTTGCCATTCACTAAGTGTTGCAGCTTATGCAAATATGTGTGTTTCAGCTGCCTGCATGCTTTAAAGAAATGTAGACTTATTTTACTTTGTGTTCAAATTTTAAGGACAAATAGGGAAACTGAGCCATTACTAACAATGTACTAGGCAGAGCATTTTTTTAATCAAATCCACTCTGGCCTTCAGTCAGATGTAACATATTAAATGGAATAAGACATCTTATCCATAGACATAACAATCATTAAATAAAATTATATAATGATACATGAATGTCTCTACCCTAAATCAATGCGATAATCAGTAGAAGAAGCACGTTTATTATCTGCATGTAAAAAATATTGAAATGGGTTTGTGTATTTTTATCTCTAACTGCAAATTAAAAACATTAGAAAATTATGATCATTCATATTAGCGTTGGTATACTGATGTTTTAAAAATTATTCATCAATGTAAGTCATTTAAATTCAGACAGACGGGAAAGATGATCTTTTCATCTTTTGTGTTACAGAACATGGTAGAAAATGTGGCTCCCAGTGTATATTCTGTGATTTGTTTCAATACAGTAAATATGTTTTGCCAAAAAGACAGTGCAGCTGCAAAGTTTTTTGAGTACTAAGCATTGTTATTCCATCCAAAGGCTCTCTAGTGTTGCTGTTTGAAGGATATGTTTCCTGGTCTTTTCCCCATCTGCCATTCATGTTCAGTATTGCCCAGATATGTGATCTGATACAGCTTCTGTGCTCCAGCACAGAGCTCCTAGAACAAATCAATAACAGTGGTAGAGCCCTTTCCATTTTTGTACAGAAATTGCACTGGGTTTACTAGTGACTTACCCATCCTGAGCCAAAGTAATTTGGTTTCAACTCAAAATTAATAGTTTCATTCGGAGTCAGTTTACTTTGTGCATTAAATATGATTTAAAAAAATCTTAGAGTAACTTAGCTTTGATCCACTTGGGAATAATAAGATTATCTCTTAATAATATGCAGTGCTGTCAGAAGGCATCTCCCCCTTCTTTAGGTTCACCAGTGTAATGCTCAGCTCTTGGAGGGCTGAAGCAAAAGCAGCATTAAGCTTTGTGTCTCATTGAGTCTAAAAATGACAGTGTAAGGATGGAGTCAAGCTGGGATGAGCTGCTCTAGCAAGAGCATTTGATATTTACTCCATTGAGAACTGCTTTCTGCAGATGGATGGTGCCACACAATAATTTGGCTGTGCATTTGCTTGACCTTGGCCAAGGCTGACATCCCCAGCTCTTCCAGTTTCAGATCACTCCAAGAGTTCTTTCCTAGGTCAAGAAAGAGGAGTTGACTTTTATCTGAGTCCTACACTCTGGAAATCCACATTCATTTGTTTATTATGGTTATCATACTCAGGGTACTTCTGAAATTCATCCTGGCAAAAGTAATGATAAAATCTCTAATTTTCTGACTGTCACAGATATAGTTAAAATCATTGCTAAACTACCATCACATGGATTTACCTACCAGGAGTTCTGGATAGAACTTGAAACAGTAGTTTCAGTCTGGTAATGCATCTTAACCATGTAAGGGAGTCGAGCGAGGGACTCCTTTTGTTCTGCTTTTATGTAACACGTAGTAAAATACATTCTTTTACTCGTCAAGAGTATCTGGAAGCTACAAGAACAGTATATTAGCAGTGATTCCATATGGGTTTTCTGTACTTTTTGTTAATCCTTGTAGAGTCTTGCATCAAGTATGTATAATTCTCAGAAATATATTCTGGGAAATGTTAAATAATGTTACTGATTATCGTATTACATTATATTCGTAGAAGCTGTAGGCAGGAACAGGAAGCTGAACAAAAAGGAAGCCCCTATCCAGTGAAGTTACACTAATATCATTGTGGCTCTGTGCAGAGCCATTCAGCAGCAGTCCGTAGGAAATCCACTTGTTAAAGCCAGCCCATCGAATTCTGAAGCCTGGTATCATCAGAGCAATGGGAAGTCTAATCTCCATGGAAAATTATCAGTTCAGGACTTACTACTGAGTTGTGTATTGAGCTCTGCATTTGGAGAGAAACTTAATGGAGAGAAACATGTAGTACAAAAGAATCATAGTCTGCATAAAAGCCACTTTTGTGGCTTAGATGGGAGATTACTTTGCTCTTTGGAACATGGTTCTTACCCCAGGAACAGCACAGTAACAACTCAGCTGAATGGACCTCTCAGGAGCACAGCATAGTACTGTGTGCAGAAATTTCAAATACATCTGTTCCCAGCATCTCTGAAATCAGCCCATACAATATCTTTACTTATCTTGATGTAGTCAGAATACTCACCTGCCTATCTTTTTGCACCCTGGTCCTTCAAGGTACCACAGCAATTTGATTTCTTGATTCCTTCTGATACTTTATATTATCATTTAGTTACTATCTTCTTTTCTCTTATTTTTCCTCTCTTCCTTTTGCAATCTTCAACTTCACCTCTCAAAATCCTCATTCTACCAGTAGCTGTTCTATAGGTCACTCTTCCACAAATAGCTATGAGTTTGTAGGTACCTGTGACACTTTATGGGTATATTACATATTTGTCCCTTTATGGTTGAAGATAAGAAGCGGAGAGGCCTAACTTTCACAGGTGAAATAAGATCAACTCTTTGCAGGGCTGTTTATAGCAAGATTTGTATTTGGTTGTTTTCCCTTTGTTTGTGCACCAGACTGAGGATGGATAGTGTTTTTCCAGAAGGGGTGAAGAGAACACTGAATCAGATGACTGCCATCTTTGGCTGATTTATGTTTTATCCCTACTGCTGTCTTAAGATTGTGTGTGGGATAACTATGATGAAAGGAGAGAGAGGGAAAGAACTTGTTTTAGCTGCAATTCTACCAAATGTGTTAAGCATTTCTTATTATTGACATTTTACATTAAAGCAAGAAGTTTGCACAGAGGAACAAATGCAGCTCTACTGAGATGCTGCCCAGTTCAAAACTTGCACTGGCAATCATTCATGAGAGATTCTCAAGAAACCTTCAAAACATTTGTGGCTAAAGCATATCTTCCTGAAAAAATTGTTTAGTTGTTCTGTGAAATGTGTGCAGACAATTATAAGCCCTCAAAATATGTCGCACCCTTCACAATGCTATCAGCACTGTCAGGAGAGCAACAGTTCATTAGAATATTTGTCTATCAGCTTTTGATGGTACTTCAGTGGCCTGCTGCCATCATCCATCTTTGAGCAAGTGCCATTCTTAGTGATAAATGTTCCTAATAATCTTAGTCAGCTCCAGGATGGACTGCTATAACTCTTTGTTTGGGCTGTTTTTAGGAAGTTGAGAGAAAACAGAAAATTATGGACAAAGCACTGGCTTATCTGGGAGCTTAATGATCTTCAGGAGGGCATATCAAGCTGAATCTTCATCCTCTTCTTCCTTCTGCCCCTTTTCTATTGCACCAGAATTTGGAGTGGGCTCCGCATATCAAAGGCTTTATTTGCGGGACTTCTTCCTATCATTCACCTGGCTCAGTAGGAACTGTATAGAGTCCAACGAGAAATTCATAATGATTATAGGTGACCTGTTCTTGGTAGGCTCTAGAACTGTCATTCTCAAACTGAAGACACAGCACTGAGCAGGGCTGTGCTCCTGAGAGAAGTAGTGTTGTGTCTTCGGAAAGAAATCACAGTTTGCGAAGTGTTGTTTCATTCCAGAGAAATCCTAAAATTGACATTTCAAGCCTCATACTTGCTTGTTCATCATTATATTTCCCAGGGAATCTGAAGGGCCATGAGCAGAGAAATTCAGGCTGCTTTGTGAACAGGGGCATCCTACAGATTTACCTTCGTCTGCACTGCTACAATCTACTCCAGGCTATTAGTTTTCATGTGATCAGCTTATACACAGGCTTCTCACTTCTCCCAGTATTATCAAGCCCACCTGAAGTGGCCATGTGCCCTTCCATTCCTCCAAGTTTTTCCTCCAAACAAGAGAAAACATACTGTGTAGCTTGTGTAGAGCCATGTTCTTGCTGACTGGCATCCCGGTAGTTCAATTTGGGGATGAGCTCTCCTCACTTTATCTGTGATGAGGTCATATAAAAGTTCCTGTCTTCTGCACAACTGATTTTAAAAATCTACTTGTGATAGTTTAGTATCTTTGAGACTTCTGAACAATTGGAATTGGCCATTAGGTTCAAAAGTTATGACGGAGAATTGGCAGATATGTAGATGGCAAGTCTAATTGTGTGGCTACTGTTTTGTTAGGAAAGAAGCCCAGAAATAATCAGCATGTTTCATGGCTGCAGTTCAGTTTTATACTGGGACTGAAATGGAGCAGGTTTGTATTTCTGAGTAGTTCTCATTGCTTTTTCATTTTGTGGATGTATAGCATCCATCTTGATGCTAAAATGACAGAACCTTTAAAATTATAATAATTAAACTGGATATTTGAAACTAGGAAATATTCCTAGGTAGGTTTATAATAAGAATAGAGGTATTCCCCAGTTATAATCCTGAACTAGAAGGTTGGTATATTTATGCTGCTAATAGAGGTTAACTGTAAGAAAACCCCTAAATATTAAAAATTAATAATTAATAATAAGTAATAAATAAAACCTGGCTGGTAATGGGCTAATAGGAATGACCTGTCTTATCACCAAAGATCTTTAATTTGAACCCCGCTTGCCAACTTTACTATGTCCTATTTTGCTGAGTCAGCATGCAATAAACAGTGAGGACGCATCACACTCCCACCCCCTTCACTTGCATCCCCAGCACAAGATGCTCATTTTGTCTGGCTCTCCAGCACTCTTATTTCATGAAACTCTTATCATTTGAGCCTGCCCTTTCTGATCAGTCAGCCAGGAGTAAAACTGGCACTGAGAATCTGTTATAAAGGGCAAGGAAATCTATGCGGGCCTCACCTCTACAATTGAGTACATCTTGCCTGAAGCTCTGCACGTAGCAGGGTGTCTCAAAGTGATGAAAGGGCTGCCAGGGTAAAAATAGTCTCTTCCTAACCCAGTCCCATGTTATGTTTTGTGAGTGAGTTCACCTCTGCAAGCCTAAGTAGGTTCTGAGTCTTTCAGGAGATGTTCTCCAGTGATTAGTTCTGCAGGGGAGCAGATGTTAATATCTTTAAATTGGATGCAAATTTACTTCTAGTATTTACATAATGTTATTCAAAAGCATTAGCGACCTTGTTGCCTCATGCAGTAGTGTGCTACACCAGAAATACTTAGAGTTTCCTGCAGTCTTGTACCCCTTAAAGTAAGAATAAACTGATTTGCAGCATGAACTCTCCCTAGAATATAGCAGCAAAAAAAAGGGGTGCTTCCAGTTGTCGTCTTGGTTTCTCCCTGTAGATTGATGAAAGCACATCAGAAGTGCTTCTGGGCCAGTTCAGAAAGGAAAACACTTTGATATTCAAGGGGTTTATGTGAATTAGCAGCTTTGTTTGCTATATTATTTGTTTATCTCTTTTTGTTCTGACAAAGACCAGTTCTTTCCTTTCCTTCCCTCTGGGTCTGTTCCTAATGCAGCAGAAGTAGAAAGCAGAAAACATTGCTGAGATGGTTCTGATACTGTAAGAAGTTATGCTCATCTGCCTTTCTATAACAAGCCCTATGACTTTTGCATGGAGTATGTACAAAAAGGGTGTTTATTTCTGCTTTCAAGACCCTCCAAAACAGTGCCTAGCACTGTGAGAGAAGCTACTCATGAAGTCAACAGCACTCAACTCTCCTTTTGCCTCTTTTCTGTCCCTTTCTGCTCTCTT
>JAWWLV010000005.1:4235717-4255511 GCA_035041135.1 Platyrinchus mystaceus
CTCTTGAGTACCAGTGTCAATACTTTACAGATACCATTTGCAATGTTGGGCTACAGGCACGATGTGCTGCTTGAATTAGCTCAAAATAATATTAGAAAACAAATCTCAGACATTGACACAAAAACTTTGGCTGGGAAGATTGCACACAATTACTGCAACTAATTTCTCATTTAGGCATCTGAAGGGGGAAATCAACTGAAAGGAAGACATAAGAGCACACTTCTCATGCAAAATGTTCTGGTCTGCTGCAAGAGAAATTATCCAAATCAGTGAGAAACGTAGGCCTTTGCCACATCAAGTGTATGTTCAGATAAATGTTGGGTATGAACCAAAGAAGTTTCTAATTGTAAAGGCTGCCTCATGTGCGGTGTAAAGTGCTGATGACCGATGATGAGCTCCTCCTCCTCTTCCAAGGGTGTCAAGTTCAGTGGCACCTTAGGACACTTGTTACTTATGCACATCTGCATATCTCAAGGATATTTGAGGACAGCTCTAACAAGCAGGCTTGACATTTTGAAAAGCTCTTTTTTTCCCTGAAGGCATTTGAAAAACTGACATCTTTTGTTCCAAAGGGATGTTCTCCCTCCCTCTCCTTTTCTTCTCCTCCTTCCTTTTCACTTCACTTTGCAATCACCTCAGGTTCAGCAACTGCCTGAAGAATGGCCTGGTGTGTGTCAGGTTCACACATTAATTAGTACAGATTTTCTCTGAACTGGCTGTGATAGATCATTCTGGCAGCTTCATGTTTGTGGTATGTGAAAATTGGCACAGGTAGACTTAACACACAGTGTGTGAAATGCAGTTATTTACTCTCAGTCATCTCTTCTGATTACCTTCGGTTTTTCAAGGTCACAAAATATATTTGCTTCTTGCTGGGGATAATTTCAGAAACCTTTATTTAATCATTCCAGAGGATTTCTCTCATCCTCTCATAATGCTTGTAGTGTACTCAGGGCTTCATGTAGGTAGGAGATGGGGAAACAGGGTCCCTGCATGGTCCAGAAATGTAGTAATTTCAGGGAATAAGAGACAACTTTTCTTGACATGGAGGAAACAGGTCATATTTTGGATTTGTTGTGTTGCTCCTCATTCAACACAAGCTGTGCAGTGAAGCAGGAGAGGTCACTGGGACAGGACACTGGCCAGGCACCCTGGACACAGAGTACATACAGCCCTATGAATCCACCTTTGGGCTGTTTTTCTCATCCTCAGCATTTGTATAAGCAATGATTAAAATCCTGTGCCATCCCCTGGCAGACATGTCTGTGCTCCACAGTGCCCAGTGATTTGCAGCCTTCAGAGGTTTTTTTGCTCAAAGTCAGCTCCTGCTAATGCTGCTGTAACACAGGTTGATTCTAACTTGGTTAAATTCAACATCGTGGCATGGTATTTGAATATTTATCGAGCTGTGGAGAGTTAATGCAGTATGGCATTAATTAGCCTTTCTGCCTGTCTTGTTCTTTTTTTAGATGTCATTCTTAGTTTAATAAATTACTTTCTGAAAATGAAGTAGAATGAATTCCAGGGTCCATGGGTGATTTGCTTCCCACTGCAGCCAAGAGGAACATAGTATTAAGCACAGGGTGTCAGCTATGAAGCAGTGCTGAAGAACATGGCAGCTTTTCACCCTCCCCATCCAGGAAATTCCCCAGAAAGTATCTGTTAACAAGTTGACACGCTTTCCTCCTGGCTTTAATGATTGTACTAATAGTTCTGCAGACTCCTAATCAAACTGAGCTGGGCTAGTGTTCCTAGTTCTTCATAGGCAACTCATGTTATTATTTTAAATCCCATCACAGCTTCATTAGCTCAGCTTTCTGCGGCAGTTTCTGTTTGCAAGTGGTTTTCTCCCTCAGTTGTGTAAAACCCAGAGGTTTGTTCTGCTGTTGTGCTGCTGGGGTGGTCTTAGCCTGGGTCTTTACCGTTGTACACCGGCTGCACTTCTGGCCTCTAAACTTCCAAACATCCAGTCGGATAAATTACCATTTAGTTTCTTCATCTGTTTATGCCCACCAGTGAAAATCAGTGCATGGCCAGTGCTGAAAGAGGAAACTGATAGTAAGCATTCATTTTCTGAAATAATGTGCCATTTTCTTCACAATTTACCCTGAGTGCCCTGATCACTCAAGGCAGCACAGAAAGCAAACACTTCCTTTGGGTTTTGACTGACAAGATGTTGCTGTTCTCAAGCAGATGTTCTTAAAATGTTCTAAAAATGCTGTCTGGAGACATCTCCACTTATTTTATTTTTGTTATCCCCAGGAAGCAGAACCTCTCTACGCCCAGATTAACAGACCTAAGAAATAGCATTGTTACAGGCTTGTGGTGCTCCAAGACTCAAACGAAACCCAATAACCTGGCAGGCCTTTGGCTTTCATGCTTTTTTCCAATTGATTTTGTCTGACAAGGAGAGAGATTGCCCTCCTGGACTGGCTCTTCGAGTGTTCCTGATGTGTTTTTTTTTGGCAACCAATGGCAGATTCCTATGGCAGCACAAAATAAAAACTCTCCCTGCTTATCATACCACGAGTCCAGCCCCATCCCCACAAGTGGTGGGTATCCAGACTAGGAAATCTTACTCCTCAGTCTTCTTTTAAAGATTTGTTATCTTCTGTGTGCCACATATTGAGTAATAGACATTCCTTTTTCTTTTGAGCAAAAAGCAGGGTCTGTATGTAGCAGTGGCATTATCATTCAACAGCCTTTGGGGCACAAGTCGGCACTTTTTAAGTCACGGTGACATGTTTTTCATCATCATTTACATCAGGCTGATCCTGACCTTTTTTTTCCCTATGTAGACATATTGAAATAGCAACAACAAAAAATACTGGTGGTGTCATTTTTTTTTTTTAATTTTATTTCTTATTCTGTAGTTTTGTATGAGTGACAGATCTAACTGCAAAATGCCTCCTGCAGAAATGATTCCCAACTTGAAACCACAGAATGAAACTCTGTTGTTTATCCATCCTGACTGAAATGTTGCCAAATGGACCTTTAAGTTCTAGCACATCGTGAGGAAGAAATGCTGCTTTCTGTTGGAATACTCATGTTGTGGGTAGAGAAAGGACCTGGAGTCCCACTGAGGAAAGACAAAAGAGTCAGTATTTCCTAGAAAACTCTAAACAAAGTACAGAAAAGGAATATTTTTATTTCTTCAGTATCTTGCTGCTGTAATGCTATGCAGACAAGTGTTTTCTTCTCTGTGTGCCATTTTTGATGAAAAAAAATCATTTGCCAAATAATACTGGTATGCTTCTGGTTTAGGAGTTTGGATGAAGCAGACTTTACAAATGGGACAAGGACGGCATGGATTTTGGAATAACAAACTGATTCTGTGATCAAATTGTTCATCTTTATCACTTTTTGTACATCAGAAAAATCAAATGGGATTTTTATTTTATAACTTGAAAAAAAATCTTACTGTTAAACTCTTTAAATGTTTAAGGGGAAATGGCTTTAAGGAGTTCGAATGAAAATTGCCAGTTTTTTTGTAAATATAAATGTTATGAAAATTCTTTTACTAATGCCATTACACAGTAGAGAAGGTAGCAAGTTGCAGTGCTTGGGAGGGGTGGCAAACCCAATTTGTGGTTCTCACATCACATATGTTTTTTCACATGCTTACAATAATGGGCTGAAGCTCAAGTGCATTTGCCAAAAGCAGTCAGCTTGTCAGCGACTAGTAAAATTAATGGGAACACATGATTTTATGGTCTAGCGTTATCACACGGACATGTTCCACTTACAAGAGCTCACATTTCATAGACATTCCTTTGAACCTCTGCATAGAAGTCATCAAACTGTTTACACGCAGAACAAAAGAATTTAAAACTTCCTTTTTTTACATTTATGAAGCAAAAGTGCAGTGTTTGGGTTCATATGTTTAGCACATGATTTTCATAAAGAATCTATATATTTTTGCCCTACAGAGAATTGTTATACAGGTCAAATGTGTTTTCCTGATGTTCCTATGCAGTTACAGTATATTGAATTTAGTGGTTTAACACTAAAAAGGCAAAAAAAGAAGAAAAAGAAAAAAAGAAAAAAAAAAGAGAAAAAATAGAAAAAGGAAAAAAGGTTAAAGAAATCGAATGATTAATCAGTTTTTAGGGTTATTGTGCAGATTTTGTTTTTAAATTGACACATTAGAATTTACATTTTTTGTCATGATTAAAATAGGCCTGGAGTTATAAATGTTTTACTTTCTTTCATCTCTATTATAAACTAAAAATGGTTTAGAAGACAGAATAACTGGGGTGGCAACTGTTGGTATGTGCAAAAAAATCTCACAACATGATTCCAGTCTTTTATTTTGAATTAGAGAAATTAGAGAAATGTGCGTTACCGAATGTATGTGAATGAAAAATTAGCTGTGAATAGATCTAATGAACCTGCAGAGAAGAGAACTTTTATCCTCATTCACAGTCATTTGATGCTTCTTCCTTAGTCATGTGCAAACAGCTTTGTAGCAAATCTTATTTTCCCACCTGAAGAAAGATCAAGTTTTCTAACTGGAAAAGATATTTAAAATTTGGCAGATTGAGTGTTTCAGGATTAAAAGCAGAGGTAAAATTGTTTCTAAAGGACATTTCTGTAAGAATATTTTCATAATTTGCACAGTGGTGCTATTTTCTTCCTCAGTGGCTTTTTTGGGTTTTGTCCTACACGTGGAACCTCAAAGACAGTTTTAGTTCATCATACACATTTGAGGTTTAGTATTGTCAGTGCATTTCCAGCTATGGGGTAAAATGTTGAAAGAAGAGATTTATGTCTCAGAGGATCCATTGACATCATATTTGTAGGAAGCGGATCTTTAACGAATAGGTGCCGAGGGAATGAGGCTGGAATTTTAGTGTCTCCTGAGAGACAGCTGGACCATCACCGCAGACCTTTGTCTTACCTTTACCAACTCTCATAAATAAAAACCAATTCCGAATTGTCTTGTCATATGATCGTCCTTGTCATGGTTGAGATGCTGAGTCGAGAGGGCTGGAGGGCCTCTTCACTGTACCAGTATTGTAGATAACTGAAATATCCAGCTTGTGCAATTGTTTAATCCCTCATCCTTCACTAGCACTAAATTCGTCACTTTAAATTTAAAACCAGGGAATCCCACCAGCCATCCTGTAATCATCCCCCGTAGGTTCTTGATCTTTACCTGTCATGAAAAGATATTTTGATAGATCGTAGTCATCCAAGTGTCTGATGAAACCTTTCATCTAATAACGTACTGGGCACCTTCTTTGCAAAGATGTTTACTCCGTGGTTTTCATTCATTTTTATTTCTGCATTCTGACACTTATTTTTTTAATAAAGATGAGAAAGATAAAATGACTGTTTCAGTACATTTCTAAACCTACTTTAACTTTACCTCAGATAATGACCATTTGTTAACATATACGGACACATTATTTTTAACTTAATGTATAACGCATTCAACAGCAACGAAAGAAACCAACAAATTTTTAGAAATTTTCCATTAATTTCTGTAACACACCATGTAATACTGTTATGAATAAAAACATTAAAAAAAGATGTCATTTCAGTAAGTTTGTTTCATAGCTTTTGCTCTTCTGGGATAATTCTGCCATTCTTACAGTGCGGTGTTGGTGTTTGGCATGGCCAGTATTTTTGACAGTCGAAGTATCTGGGAAAGGAGAAAATCCTCAATTTGGGGAATAACTGATCTTAAACACTAAGTGTTGCCTATCTTGCAGATACTTAATTTGCTGATTTTAATTGCTGCCTCCACATTTTTGCCTCTTTTTGTGTGTTTTCGGATGAGCATCCCAAACTGGTAGGTATTTTTATCACCTTGCAAAATTACACGTTGCTGGGACAGGCCTCACTGTTTGATGCTCCCAAAGCTGGTGTACCTTTGTGGCATGAGAAGCTGAAATTAATTTTGCTCACCTTTTTTCATTTGAGTAAGATGTGAAATTAAAAATGTGTGCATTTAAACATGACAGTTTTGAAAGCAGAAACCCCCACAAAATTTCCAGAAATATGCACAGAATTGAGAGCAAAGCCTTGATCCAGTACCACATGGTAATGATATCACCTTCTGTATCAGTGGGACCTTTCTACTGCTTGGGGCAATGTGTAGGGTTTGCTGGAGTGAAACTCTCAGTACCACATGCAAAATAATAAAGTTTGATATTCAGAGGTACGAAGTACTGGATCTCTCAGTTGAGAAGGAATAGTACCATTCTTTGCCAAGAGGGTAATGCAATAAAATTTAAGGAGAAATACATGTTTGTATAGAGGAAGAGAGAGAGGTGTGAATGTGTGCACATGTACTTTACTGTATTTCTACTTTTGATGTCTCATCCCTTTCTCATCCACCAGAAATGCCCAGTAGGTCATGCTGAAACATTGATTGCCTTTGTCAATGTTGAAATTGTTGAAATACTTGGATCCCACCTAAGAATAAAGGTCATTCTGTTGTGATGAAAGCACACCAGCATTAATGTAATTTTGATTTGTATGTGGCTAACTGTGTTCAGATGTCCTTGGAAGGAAGGACATGATCTCTGGTTCTCAATGAGCTACGAAACATCAACTTAAAATAAGACACAGCTAAGCATGTATTTAAATGAAAATGCATTTTTACAATACAGGACAAACCTACTCTTACTGATATTTTTCTGGTACTCTCACTGTGAAGTTGGTTGAAAAATCAGGAAAGTTGGCTCATGTTGCACAGCTGCTGTGTAAACTCAGTTTAAAAATTCAGAATGAGCAGTTTTGAGATCTAATCTGGCAATGGTGAAGAATCTTGAAGTAGAAAGGACCTGACTGTGTGTTGGCATTGTTCAGAAGGGGAAAAAAGTCTGATTCTTTCTGTGCTGTATTTATGTACTATATTACATTAATATTGCTGTAACTTAAGCACACTAAGAGTCTGTAGATTGTATGTGAGAGTATCCAACTCAGACGTGCCTAGTTCAAGAAATGGTCCCAATTTAACTAATGCTAATTAAGGCCATGATCTCCTGCAGTAATGAGAATTTATTTAGCAAACAGTTTGCAGAATCAGCCTGTGGTTTTACAGAAGTGAGAACGCTGACAGATCTCTCTTTTCCCTGTCAGTGACTTCTGGGAAAGCAGTTGATTGTATAGACTGGGAATATTCAATTTTAACTCCCTTACGTTGGATTAAAGGCAATGTTTTATGTGCTTTAATCACTAGTCAGTGACAGTTCTGCAGCAGGGAAGTTAACCTCTTTCTGGCTGTTTGTAGGTTGTGATATGTTTTTCATGCAACGTTTCCTCTTTTCTTTGCTTTCTAAAGAACTCCTGTCAAGTTCATAGTTTTTACTTTTTTGGTAAATGCTCCTCTCAGTCGAAAGAGTGTCATGTCAAAGAAATGAAAGGGGATATCTGTTGGCAGTTTTCTGCAGAGGATCGAGTCCATTCTCTACAATTACCTCTCTAAGCCAGCATGGAATGCATACAGTGGTGAATGAACAAAGTGCAAGTCCACATAACCACCAGAAATGGAGGCACTGCTCCTGGCTGCTTGTTCTGCTCCTGTTATGTGCCATCAGTGGGACTCACCCCCTGTTCCTGGTTGTACTCTGATGTTACTACTGCAAAAGTCATGATTTGTAAGAGTGTTTCTGTCGACTCTCTTATGATGAGGTCTTCCATGAGTTGGTCTTCTCATACTGATTTGCTTTTTAGGATCAGCCCAATTAAAAACCTTTATTTTGTTGTTTTTAAATACCTGAGGTAAAGCTGGCATGGGGAAAAATAAAGGGTTGGGTTTTTTCTTGCTGTCTGAAAGTGTGGGGAAACTGAATTACACATTTCAGCATGACAGTGAGGAATATGGGGAGATACCCTGATAGGATTTCCTGAGTACCTGTGACATTGCCTGTCTCTTTCTAAAATTATTCTACCGGAGGCAGGAAATAACAGGTCTATTAGTGAAACAGCTCTCTGGCTATTAGTTTTTAGAGCTTTAAATAGTCTTATCTCAATGGACATGTTTGCCCTGTGGCTCATCTATCACCCTAAAATGTTTTATCAGCACCTGAAAAATCTCAATGAGAAGAATAGCCTCAGATGTTGCCCATTCAAGGGGCTTTCAAATACAGAATGTATTTTTTTAAAAAAGGTCTTTTAAGATCTGATACTATTTGCTGGCTTTTCAGCCCTATTTCATTTCTCCTGTAGCACCACTTCTATAAATACTCCTCACCAGCAAAGAAAGGAAATCACAATAGATTAAAAGAGAATCAGGTTAACAGGCAGCAATCATTGTCCATTCAACCTCAGACATTTGTGAAAATAAAGGATTAGGAAGAATTATTACCAGGTACTAGCTGTGAAAAAGCCTTTTCTGGCATCTTTGTCTTCTTTAACAGTTATTAGAGGTCTAAGAACAGCTCTCAGTTGCAGAAGCCAGCTGTATTTGAAATGAGCAGAAGTTACAGTGCTATGATATGTTGCATTTTTTGTAATTTTTTTAATATTTGACATATTCAGATTATGAGTGTCTTAGTTTTTTCTTTTAAAAATGCTGTTTCTGGTTTGAACATGAGTTTATGTGTGTGTTATCTTGAGGTCTAATGGAGAGGAGATGGAGACAAGGGATGGGGGCATGGTGGGATTATCTTTCTTTGTGTACTTACTTCCCTATCTTACCTTCTTCACAGGACCTTGGAGCTCACACAGTAGGTGAACCTATGCCAGATTTGGCCTGACTTACTATGAGGCATAATTTTTAGTGAATCAAGAGCCAGAAGAGGGGAATTCAGCTCCCCAAAGTGAGTTTTTTATGTCCAGGGTCTTTCAGAGACCAGCCTGAGCACCAGAAAATAACTATTATTGAGAAAAAGTGTGATGCAATGGAGTCAGTTGTAGTAAGCATTTGAAAACATTCTTTAGTTATAAATTTTACCATGTATTTGCCATCTTATGTTCTTCACCATTAAAGTTGGTGAGAAGCCTCCTCTTATCTTTGAATGAGCCAGTTGTGTTCTTCTGCAGAAGGAAATGTGTTCTGAATTCCAAAGCAGGGAATAAAAAAGTTGTCTCAGAGAAGGAAAAAAGGAAACTCTGAGAAGTGCACTAATGGTACTGTAAACAGCTGCCTGCTGGCTCCAATCTGACTTTTCCCAGGGAGGGTCTCTCACCTCTGATGTGTTTCACAGTTTTTCTTTGAACAGGAAACTGCCACTTTAAAAAAACGTCATGTTTGGTGAAACTGTGTAGGTTTTTTTTTTACAGGAAGCAAGGAGTCACAAGCTTGAGCTGGGGTTATGAACTCTGCAAAGGATGTGTTGCACTTGCAAGCTTGGTGTTCATAGTGGGCATAAGCAAGGCTTCATTTTCAACTGTGATGAAAGCGACGTTCAGTGACTTACAGTGTTGTTAGCATTAAGTGCTTTGGGACTTACAAACAGCTCAGCAGACAGACACAGCTATTACAGTTAGCCACGGAGAAGGAGCAAGGCTGGGGGAAGATGACACTGTTACAGGGCAACATTCCTGCTGATCCATGGACCCAAGGAAGCAGAAAATGAGCTGTGGTTGTCGTAAATTTTATGTGTTAGACCTACCTCTAATTCATCCAGATTGTAAACTACGCGTAGAACTCGATTGTGCTTTTCAGTTCTCTCTGAAAAGTATGTTAATGTGCAGAAAATTCTTTCTTGAGGGTCCCTGCTGCTGTTTTAAGCTTACTTCCTTCTGCTAGTGCCCCACTTCCTTTTGCATGTTCACCACTAAGATGTGCATGATGAGAGGCAGCAAAACAAAGACAAGCAGCAGACAGAAGCAGGTTGCCTTGAGAATTCCACATGCCGGGATCACTGTCATGGTTTGCAGTTAAATCTAGAGGGTGCTCTGTATTTATAATCTTAGTAGTCTTTTGCTGGTGTTGAAATATTGGATATGTACTGTATTTCCCGGCCAGGAAAGGTCCCATGGGTGGAAAGGTCTTTTCTGTTAGTTTTTTGGGGTTTTTTTTTTGTCATGGACAAATGATTAACAACTGAATCAATTGTGCAATTGTGTCAAAGGTTGACCAAGCTGTATAACACAGGCACATCTTGGGTTCAGGCTGGGGCAGTCATTTGAAACAAAAAAATGAGTCAAAAGAGGCAAACAGAAAGCTTTGCACAGCCTAAGTCATCTTCCCTAACAGTTTGTCCTCCATGTCTAGAGGGCTGTTAATCACTGACTGTGTGTGCAGTAACTTTGGGTGAAAAAATGGTCTGCCTGAAATACAATCTTTTATTTGGAGCAGATTCCTACAAGGATTCGGTTAATGTGCTTCTCTGTGTTAAATTGTTATCATCAAGCTGCCAAACCAGAAAGATGTCACAGCCAGTTGCTTATTTTGCAGAGACATGGCTCCACAGGCAGAATAATGTCATTTGTAAGGTAACTGCAACACATTAAGGTGTAGCACTTGGCGAGGTAACAGCACTGAGGTTGTCAGATTTGTTTTGTATTAGTGAATATGATTCATTTTATATATAGAATCCATCATTCCCATAATGAGCAAATTAAAATGTATTTATTCTTTGTATCATCAAAGCACTCTGAGATTTATCCCACATTGAGAGACTGTGCTGCTAAAAGCCATAGTTGCACACAGAGTGAGGCTGTGTCTCTTCAAAGAACCTCTGTTTGTCCACCAAGAGGAAGAGTGGGAAAACACAGTGATATTCTGCATTTTGTACAGGGAAACACTGATTCAGAGAATTTTCCTCTATCTAAGATGCTCATTGTAGGTTAAGGGTAATTAGGAAAATGAAAGGAAAGACTGTTGTGTCCCAAGAATCAAAAAGAAGGGAGAAGTGGCAGGATATGAAAGCTGCCTCAACAAGTAACTTAAAAGACATTCTACAAGGTTTTGAAGGTCCTGATCTGCCTTTGAAAGCCCAACTGAACTGATAGGAATCAGCCCGTGGTAAGTTCTCAGCCTGGTGGGATCGTTTAAGAGAGAGAATGACTCAATGTAATACCTAGGAAACACCAAGTCATTTAATTTAATACCTTTCAGGCTTCCATGGGCTCAACAGGTACATGGAGCAGGGAGTCTCTGTGGAATGGCCCAGCCAGGGGGTGGGGCTCTTGTCTTCCCCAGCACTGTGAGCCCAAGCACTGGTGAGGGACAGCGAAGGGCACTCTCAGGATGAAGGCTTTCCCTGAGGCATGAGAATGAGTGCTTATGCCTCATGTCTGGCCTTCCTCTGGAAGACAGACATGAAAAGCAGCAATAAATAAATGATTTTGCACTCTATTCCTAGAAAGCTGACTTGAGTTTACTTATCACTTCCTTCTTGCCAAGACTCAAATATGTTTCATTCGTTGAAATATTCATTTTCCCCATCCCTTGAAAGGAGCATTACAAATGAAAGTGTAAATTGCTTCCAGACAGATCTTTGCTTCCTCCCTGCTTGCCTCCGGAAAGCCGTGTGCTAACAACTGCAACGTTTACCTTGTGAACCTGCCAGGTGCTGGGTCATCTGCTGTTTACAGGGTAGGAAAAAAACCTCAGTAATTTATCTTCTACTACTTGAACCATTTTCAAACCCCCACTAGCAGATGGAATGGGAGCAGTGGTGGTTTCAAGTCACCGATGGTACCTGGGAGTGATGAGCACAACACACACCATGTTCACCCCGTACCCCGTCAAACTGTTGCTGCTTTGTGCTGTACTCGGCATCCGAACTGCTCATTGCTTTGGGTGAGTGTTTCTGAAGCCACATCCATGGGATGATAAGATAAACAATCAAAATCAGCACAACCCCTCTGCTTTCATGTTGTGTGGTCTGTAATTGCTGTCTTGAGCGATTTCTGTATTTCTAATGAATAGCGAAAGACATTGTTTTGAAGTTAACACAGTGCAATGTGTCTGGCTTCAGAAAAGTAATGCTCTTGATAAATTTGAGATGACAAATTGCCACAGTCATGTTGTAACAGGGAATT
Organism: Platyrinchus mystaceus; assembly: GCA_035041135.1. NCBI lineage: Eukaryota > Metazoa > Chordata > Aves > Passeriformes > Tyrannidae > Platyrinchus > Platyrinchus mystaceus. The sequence goes on from JAWWLV010000005.1 coordinate 4,247,667, forward strand.
GTTTGCAACTTGCAGCCTTCTCCCATGCTAGCTGCCCAACAGAGTGCTGGGGAGTCGGGTTTGTTTTCTTTGAGTTTTTAAATGGTGAGAATGTGGCTGATAGCTGTTCCTTTCTCTGGTATTTTAATATATTTTGCTCCTTCAGAGAACTGTGACTGTAGTCTTTCCAATCTGGCTATACTTTTGCACTGTTCTCTGAACTTTGGGCACTGATTTCATGCCTCAGCAAGCTGATGAGGTTTTGTAATTCCTTTATTCCGTGTGATTTGTAATACGCTGTAACGGGAGCCCCATGCCAGGCACTAAATCATACTTAAAGTTTCAGCTGCTGCCGTTTCTTGTCTTGGTGGAAGAATTGGGAACACTGCTGTGGTAGTTTCCTTGTCAAAGTGGGTATGAAAAGAAACTAATTGTCAACATTTTACTAAAGCTCCCCACTCAGATTAGGTGATACAAGGAAGCATTTGTCTTGGATGAGGATTTAATCAGAAATACTGAATCCACCAAAGGAGTAAGCAGCATTTTAGCTCTGGCATTGTGAAAACCTTGGAGACAGTTGTCACATGAGGGGGGAGATAGTGGCTGGGATGAAGTAAAGACTCACACTTGGGATTCAGGTTCATTATGGGGTTGAAAAGGATTAATGGGTTAATGACTCTCTATTGTGAACTGAGAACAGAGTCTAAGACTAATGGCTTCGGCCAGCTTGGGAAAAAAATAGGCTGCTTGGTAAAGAGAGACACTTCAGCCTGGTTTTCAAAAATGCTGAGTGCACACCAGCCCTTATCTTTGGGACTGGTGTTTGTCACAGAGGTACCTGACCTCGGAGCTGTTCATTGTGTATGGCAGTGAGGTACCAAACTGCTACCCATGCACCAGGCAGCAGGGAGCAAGCAGCAAGTGAAGATTTTACTTCTGGCCACTGGCCAGGTTATTTGATAGGGCTTGCACAGCTTGAGGTGAAGCCCAGGTTGCTGGGTCGTGGATTGAGTTTCCTATGCTGGCTAGACCAAATATGTGTCCTGCAGTCACCCCTTCTGAATGCTCTGCAGGTTTATTGTCATGTTGGGAGTGTAGAGGACTGGGTCTGCTCTTGGGCATTGAAGAGGAAATCGGGTTTCGTACAGAATCAATGTCAGTACAGAATGAGAACTGAAATCTAGATTTGACTGCAAAACTTGGTGAGGTCTAACGAGTGTTAGTTCTCCTTGATGTGTAGTTTTGCACAGGTATAGGTCAAGTTGCTCCTTATGTATCAGTAGTTTCACACCTTGAAGCTCTTATGTTATTGAGCACAGTGGTGAAGAGTCCCTTAACCTCAGTGGCACCAGCAGCAGGCACGTCCGATCCGTGAGTGACCTGCCACAGCCCCGCGACTGCGCGCTCTCCGCCTGGTCCTCGTGGAGCAAGTGTGATCCCTGCCAGAAGAAAAGGGTGAGTGTTTGTGGTCTAGGCATGAAGCCTGAGAAACGGGGAGGCAGGACCTCCTCTGAGCCTTGTCTTTATCATCTGTGGGGTTGGACATGCAGGAGGCTGCTGAGGAAAGTCCTGTCCTGGTGAGACTGTGGGCTTTTGCTTTCGGGTGGCTTTTGGCTCTTCAGCTCACCACCCCCAGTAATTCCAGTACTTTCCAGGGTGGCTCTCTGTCCTGAAAAGGTGTAAGCCCAGGCTTGGTAAAAACACAGATGGGAAGCTGGGGCTTTGCAGGGACTTTCTTTCCAATACAGTCCTCTTCTTCCAGCGTTAGTGCAAGGCACCATCTACACTAATGGTTCCCTGTGGGACCTGGAGACACTTGGTTCATCTCAGGATTAAGATGCGTTTTCTTGTCTGCCAGCCAGCATTTTCCACCCAAGAAGCCCCATCAGATGAAAGTAAGGATCCCAATAGTGTGAAGAGCAAAATCCCCCTTGCTAGAGAGATCTCTGCTAATGAGTTGGAGAAGCTGTTCCCAGGCTTAAGCAGAAATAACCAGTGATGGGAGTTGGGAAGAGTGAAGCTTCATATCAAAGAGTTAATCTTAGAAGCTGGGGAAAAAAGGAGGGCTAACATATTGGACGGAGTAATTGACTGCTTCACAGCAGTGTTGTGGGCGGAAAAAAATCCCTAATGATACAGAGGGGCAAGTAAATACACTGACAGAAAATAACAAGGGATGTCGTTACCAGCGCTAATTGAAAGAGGGGAGATGGAACTGAATCCTTCCTTACGCTTGCAAAGTCCTGTGCTACCCTGTCAGGCTCATTTAAACAAACTGTCAAAGAAAAGCAAACTTTCCTTCATCCCTTCCAATCCTCAATCGTTCCTTAGTAAAATTAAAACTGTCGCAGATCAGAAACCTTTGAAACTAGGCACATTCCTAACATCACACTTCTTTGCTGACACTTTTTTATTTTAATATGACAGTACCCTTAGATCAGTTCTCCACAACACAAAGATTGTTTTTTAACTAGAGAAGCGTAAAATTCACAATTTCTGTACACTTGAGTCAATATTTTTTATTTCATCACAGTACAGATTTGCCCGCCTGGAACAACCCTCTCAGTTCAATGGAGATCCCTGTGATCACTCTGATAGAGAAACCGAAGACTGTGTTACGAATAGTCCTTGCAGGAATAAAGTTAGATGTGATGGGTTTGTGTGTGCAGTCACAGGTAAGGACTTGAGGAGTGGGAAGTGAGAAATGGAGGTGCTCAGGTGACATCTCTGACACCACTGTGCTGAACTTTCTGCTTTTACAAGGGTTTGCTGGGCCAGAGGAATGTCAGGAGTTGACCCAGCTCTGTCCATGCTTGTGTTTGCATCAGTGGTTTTGAGTGAGTCCATTAGCCAACATCTGTCAGTCTAAAGCATGTCTTTACATCTTCAAATAGGAAATTAAAACCCAGTTATATCAGTAAAATCTGTAGCACAAGTGACAGCAACAGGAGAACATGCACTGGAGCATCCTTGACATCCTTTCTAGGTTGAGCAATGAATTTTAAGATTGTGAGAGTTTTTGAGTGAAACTGAGCAGTTAGAGTTTGGTGATCTGTGCAGATAGAGAAGACTTTTTTTCCAGCTATATTTGAACCATTTATTACAAGAATCTTATATTTTGTTTCTAGACTCTGAGTCAGAGAGTATGATCATAGGTTATTTTATGAGGGACTTACACCTTGCATCCTAGGGAGATGCATTGCACGGAGGCTACTCTGCAATGGGGACGACGACTGTGGGGACCAGTCAGATGAAAAAAACTGCAAAAAGGTGTTTAAAAAGTGTGACCAGAAGATGGAACAATACTGGGGAATAGAGAATCTGGCAAAAGGGTAAGTCAGCAACTTTCATTAGATGTTTTCTTACTTAAGGCTAAGAATGATCTTATGTGGCTTCAGATATAAACACTGACCAGAGAAAAGCTGTAGCAGTTGCTGTATCCAGAAGTGAGTTAGGATCCAACAACCTTTGGGAACCTCATCCAAAGTCTTGTGGATATCATCCTTTTGGAGTAAATCTAGAGGGTGCTCACCAAGGTGATTAGAGGGATGGAGCACCTCTCCTATGAGAAAAGGCTGAGAGTATTGGGATTGTTCTTCCTGGAAAAGAGAAGGCTCTGGGGTGACCTAACTGCAGCCTTCCAGTATCTGAAAGTGCTATAAGAAAGATGGAGAGAGACTATTTACAAGGGCATGGAGTGACAGGACAAGGGGGAATGGCTTCAAACTGAGAGAGAGTAGGTTAAGATTAGAGATTAGGAAGAAATTCTTCCTGGGGAGGGTGGGGAGGCCCTGGCACAGGCTGCCCAGAGAAGCTGTGGCTGCCCCATCCCTGAGTGTTCAAGACCAGGTTGGATAGGGCTTGGAGCAACCTGGTCCAGTGAAAGGTGTCCCTGCCCATGGCAGAGGAGTTGGACTAGATGGCCTTAAAGGTCTCTCTCAACTCAAGCCATTCCATGATTCCATGAAATCAGTATCTTGGATTGCCTAAAATCTGAACCTTACTATGAGTTTGTATCTTTGCACCATATATTGATTTGGAGGAGCGGAGGAGTGTTCCAGATTTTTTTGATTTCTTCCACAACAGTAAGAGATGATGGAATGTATGTGCTTTGCATGACTGGGGTAGGGTTAACCTGCATGTTAGCAAACTCCATCTTTGTGGGGATTAAAATCTAAGTCTGAATTGATCCAGCTTTTACAAGCTAAGACTGTGACAACTTTCTGTAAGATCAGACTGTGTGAAAAGAGTCTTTTCTCATTCTGCAGGGGAAAAAATGCTTTTTTACATTAAAAAAAAAAAAAAAAGGAAAAGAAAAATCCTATTGCGAGGAAAAAATTATAATTTCCTCGTTATTCTCTGGAGATATGGCTGCTGCACATGTCATTGCTAATGCTTTGTACTTCTGAGTTTAATCAAAATTAAAAATAATGTTGGACAATTATAGGAACACGCTTCTCATCTCTTTGAAGCTACAATTGCTCAGTAATTTGCTTTTAGTGGACTTCCCATCTTTTCAGATTGTTCTAAAATTAGAGTTAATTTTTTACAGCCTCAGAGTCATTATCATGCAAGCCTCTCTACCCAAAATAAGGAGAGGCAGATCCAACAGAGTCCTGGAACGCTAATAGGGACACACATGGACTATTAGCAATTTATCCTCTTTTTTTTTTTTTGGTGAAGTTTTATCTAATTACACCTCTTACCATTTGAGTTTGTGGAGGTGAGTGTCACGTCCTCAGCTGTGTGCCACGAGGGTGGTGTGTGTCCTGACAGTGAGCAATGCAAGGGTTCTTACTGCAATGCATCCCACTGACAGCAATAGGAAGAACAAGTTATGGAGTTTAATCTCCTCATCTAAAACAGTTGCAGTGTTACATCTTTTCTTAAAGCAGATTTCTCTCCATCACCCAGTGAAATCAAAGAAAAACTTCCCTTGATTTCAAGGATTAGTTGAACAATTCCTTGACTACCTTTATTCTTGTACCCTGACACTTTTTTCTCTCATCTTCTGACCTCTGGTTGATACTTAACAAACCTGGCAAAGATTGTGACTGATAAACCAGAACAAAGAAATGTGAATTAAAAATTGGTCTGGATTGATGAATTGGGTTGGCAAACCTGTCTTTACATTTCCTACTGGTTGCAGTGAGTGCTTGGCGGTGCTCAGCATGGGCAGCCTGGTGGGGTGAGGGTTTGGCTGCTGAGGGTTTGTTCTGCTTGTCCCTGAGAGTTCCAGGAAAGACTAGAAAAGCTGCCAGTGCTGGTGGCAGTAACACTGGTGTCATTCATAGCTCGGTGCTGAAAATTGCCCTTCATATTTATCAAGTGTCAAAATTTGACTCTGCCTTTTGCTTCCTTGTTAGTCAGTTAGGTTCTTCTGCAGCAGCTGGGTTGCTTGGACTGTGAAAGAGGCAAAACTTTCTTTTGGGGTTTCAAAATAAAGAAGTGTGAAACAAAAAGTCCTCAGCCAAACAAAGCAATCTTTTGCCTTTCTCAGCCAGGGCATTTAGTGTTTACCTCTAAATTGATGATATTGTAAAATTTTGCTGCTATGCTTCATCTACAGATTAAATATCTTCACAAACAACTTGGAAGGATTAGTTCTTGATCACAGGTACTATGCTGGGGGATGTTCTCCCCATTATATCATGGACACAAGATTCAGAAAGCCATACAATGTAGAAAGCTATACACCAGAGGTACGTCTCAGATTTATCTGCAAATAAACGTACATACATATATTCCAATAGATTCAGGACACAAAACCAATAAAGCTTCATTACCAGATCATTCTGTAAAAAATTACCAAAAATTCTTGACACCCAATAGTATCAGAGTAAATTTAACCCTGTTGTAGAACATGGTTATACCCCACATACTCCATGATGTTGAACACCCTCCCTTATAATATCCATGTGCACTGGAATAGGTGACAATGTTCCCTTGGACCTTATTGCAAAAACTGAGCCTTACCTTCACAGTGCCAAGAGGCCCCAAAAGGTACCCAGTGGGCATGGGGAGGTTAGTTTTAGACAGAATTGTAGAGTGCCTTAAGAGCCAGGCTGGGAAAGCTGCCCTTGTGCAACAGCTGAGGGTTGAGCAGCACACCATGTGCTTTGTGTGAAAGGTTGTTTCTGTGGTGCATCAAAGCTATATTTCAAATATTATATATTTGACCTTAATGCTTTTGATGACATAGCATGATATTTTTGAGTGTTGCCCACTAGGAAACCTTTTCTTTTTAGAATTCTTACTTTAATTGATGCCCGTGTTTAGGACTTCAGCTTCTTTGCATAAGATTGACATATTAAGTGAAAGCCTGAGGACCTTGCAGTATGGAGCAAGTAGTAGCTTTCCTGCTGCTGTAAATCAAGCATTCTTGAAGTACCTGTGTTAATAATAATAGTGCTTTGCAATTATACAAGGCTTTTCATCTTCAAAGTGCAAGCATTAATTCACAAGTATATTTGTATCTGCATTCCTTCCCCATGCTTCAGGTATACAATCACTATGCAGGAAATGAGACATGTTGTTTTTCCTTTCTGTTTAGACCAAAGGCAAATATGAATTTACAATGACTGAATATGACTCCTACTCAAATTATGAAAGCAGTGTCCTGAAGGCAAAGGCTTCACAGTCAAGCTTCAGCTTTGGTATAGAAATACCAGGAGTGTTTGAGCTCGGTTTCAGTTCAAACGACAAGAGGTTCACGAAGTTCATTCAGAGGATGAAAAGATTTTCTTCAACTGTAAGTACTGTTCCACTTAATTCTCTTCTAGCATGTTATTTGTAAGTGTGTGTATGCCAGTTTAATGCTCATCATCAGGTCAGCAGCCATGACTGGGATAAATGAAATCTTTCCCCCAACCAGATTTTGCCGTTTGGTCAAGTCTTGTCTACATCCACAATGCCTTCATTTGTGTTTACAGCATCCAGGAGCTTTTCCATTCACCTCTCAGCCAGGAACTGGACTGCCAAACCTCTGGAATCAGCCACAAATGATTGAGAGGACTCAATGAGCCTCCTGGGTCCCTTCCATCTGTGGATATTCTATGATTCTGAGTGTGGTCTGTCCAGTGTCCTGCTGGGCATCCACATTTGGATGTTTGTAGTCATGCCATTTAACAAAGTGAAACTAAGCAGCCTGTTCAAATGGTCTCCTCTCCTTACAGTCACCTTGCTACTTGGAGATGTTCAGGTGACAGTCCCCATGTGGCCATGGGTGCTGGGTCATGAGAGGTTCTTACTTCTGATGCCAAAGCAGTCTGGGGGTGCAGCCAACACAGTGGCTCCTCCAAGGGAATCTGCAGAGGTAGAATTGGGGTGTAACTATCAAACCCCAGAGCCCAGAGTTCTCCCTGAACTACTAGTGAATGACAGTGACTGAGATATCTGGGGTGAAAGGAGGGCAGATAGGATCTCTGCACTTCCCGGAATTCCTGCACCTGTACACACAGTCCGGGCATTGGTCACTGGGTGGCTGTTGTCTGTGTGGTCCCTGCAGATCACATGTGAAGGGCCATCTCTGTTTCTAGGTGGGTTCAGCAAAGCAGGAGCTGTCACGTTGGTAAATGATAATGCAAACAGCGAGGCCAAGCTCTTCCACTGTAGGGCAGCCTTGACAATAACATAGAATGAAAAGTGCTGGCAGTGGTTTTAATTATAGACTAACCCATGCCATTTTGCTTTGGCTGATGTGATCTGTCTGCCACGTGTATCATTCACCAGGGCAGGACACACCCCCCACAAAATAGAGAAGGCACCATCACTTCCAGTCTCGTCTTCACAGGTTTGGTCACAGCTGTGAGCTGAGGCTGGCTTTAAGCTGACTGGAGATCTGTAACTCCTGGGACTGCTTTATGA
>JAWWLV010000005.1:4255941-4303606 GCA_035041135.1 Platyrinchus mystaceus
CTGAGATATCTGGGGTGAAAGGAGGGCAGATAGGATCTCTGCACTTCCCGGAATTCCTGCACCTGTACACACAGTCCAGGCATTGGTCAGTGGGTGGCTGTTGTCTGTGTGGTCCCTGCAGATCACACATGAAGGGCCATCTCTGTTTCTAGGTGGGTTCAGCAAAGCAGGAGCTGTCACGTTGGTAAATGATAATGCAAACAGCAAGGCCAAGCTGTTCCACTGTAGGACAGCCTTGACAATAACATAGAATGAAAAATGCTAGCAGTGGGTTTAATTATAGACTAACCCATGCCATTTTGCTTGGGCTGATGTGATCTGTCTGCCACGTGTATCATTCACCAGAGCAGGACACACCCCTCACAAAATAGAGAAGACACCATCACTTCCAGTCTTGTCTTCGCAGGTTTGGTCACAGCTGTGAGCTGAGGCTGGCTTTAAGCTGACTGGAGATCTGTAACTCCTGGGACTGCTTTATGAGATTGAGTCTGAGGTAGCATGCACCATCATTTGCTTTCTTTGTTTTATCTGTTGTTGCCTAAACAAGCATAGCTCTTATCAGTGGTTTAATAGTATCACGGATCTATGTCTCCCTTCAGTATAAAGTACACTCAGGAATGGCAGAGTATTCCTTGTTGATATTAAACTTGCATTTGTTTCCTGCAAAGTGTCATTTCCCACAACAAAAGCAGAGGTTTATTAGAAGCATTTGCAATGGGTATCCATAAAGAAACTGAACACTAAGTCTTGATTTTATTATATAAGCTGCAGAGTTCCATATTAAACCTTCCATGATGTGCTCATCCTGCTGGCTCAAACAACTGGACACTAAATCCTTTGAACATGTTGAAAGACATCTTCTGTTCCTGACTTTTATTCCAGAAAGCAGAGAGATAATGTACACATATGTACACATTATCAATGTACACATATCTACACAGAGACGTACAAATACGTGTGCGTGTATGTGGGAGTGTTTGTGTTGTCTTCTTTCCTTTGAGTTTTGGTAACAGCATATTCTGTGAAATATGAATATGGATTAGGCAGAGAATTACCATTTCACATATAAATCATGATTTCAGAACTTTTCAGGAGAGAGTTTGGGACAGACAAAGGCCAGTCAGTGTTACTAGGGGTGGAGCAGGCTCATGGGATGCTGCAGTGTCCTTGCATCCTGTGTATGCCAGAGCAGAGCCTGGACCCTGCCTTTTCCTGTGTCCCAAGAGTGGCCTGACTTTCAGAAACTTTACCACTAAAAATTTTGCTTTTGCTAAGTTAAAAGATTTCCAATTGCAAACTGTAAAATTGATAAATCCTGACCAGCGCTAATAGCTTAAGAGCAAATAGCCACACACTATCACAAGAATGACATCCCTCACTTCTTCTGGGTTCTCTTGTGTTTCTGCACTTCATGTAGTCCAGCAAATTCATCCATGCCCGTTCTGAGCTGGCTGTTGCTATTTATAAGCTGAAGTCCCGAGCCCTGATGCTGCATTACGAGTTCCTGCAGAGGCTCCGCCAGCTCCCAACAGAGTACAGCTACGGGGAGTACAGGGAGCTCTACAGGGACTATGGGACCCACTACATCACTGAGGCCACTGTCGGTGGCACCTACGAATATACTTTAGTCATGAACAGCGACGAGCTCCAGAAGGCAGGTACGTGCATCTGATGGTTGCAAAGGAGCTTTGGGACCAGCTTTTTGGTGGGAAAACCCCTCTACAGGCACACAGTGATTGCTGACAGTTCACAAAGAAGGCCCCTGTGGCAAGTATTTTAGATGACACATTTTGGAGGCTGACAAGAGGTTGAGGTGAATGAGAATCATGGATCTTAACACTTTTGTTAGCTTTGAAAACCTCCACCTAAGTTCTTTTTCCATTGCCTTTCAAGTGGCAGTTTTGAAACACCTTTAGCCTTGAGAGCTTTTCTGGTGTGTAGGAAACAGTAAATAATTTGCTGGTTGACTCTTGTGCCTGACATTGCTCTTGCTCTTTGACTCTAACTTCCTTTGTTGCAAGAAATGATAATTGTTGTGTAGGACAGAGCGAGCTGTGTGACATTAATCAATAGCTGCACTCTCAGTTATTTATTCATTGGCATGGGAGTGAGGACCTGCCTCCACTATCTGTTTTCAAAGGCATTAAGTGGACTCTGCTGTAGGTGATGCTCAATCTGTTTGCTCTTCTGCTGTCTAGGAAGTTCCTTATCCTGTAGTCAGAGGGACAGAATTTAGATTAAGGTTTCACATATTCAAATTTTGATACTGTTTCCCAATTTCAGCTATTGGTGTGGACCCATCACAAGCCACATTTGCTTGAACTAATGCGTATTATTGTTTGTATCAAAACGCTCCACCCATCAATGTCTTCTGACCTAGATAAGAATCCTGCAGCAGTAGCAACATCTTCACACTGTCCCCAGTGCTGAGCTGGGCTCTAAGTTCTCACTAGGGTTTTTTAGGTCCAATTTCTGTGTATATGAATTTAAAACATCAAACAGTTGTATTAAAACACTACAATTTCTTGGTGTGTATTTAAGGTTATTCTCTGAGTGATGTCCAAAAATGTGCCCAGGCTGGCTTTAACATTGGTGCAAATATTGAAGAGGTCTATGTGAGACTTGGAGTAAATGCAGCTGCCTGTAAATCCGTTTTTAAAGAGATTGGAGGTAAGCATTAAACACTTCTGCCATTTCATTTCTAGCCTTTATCATAGTGAAAAGATTTTTTGATCTTGCCTGCCAGAATATTTCCCAGCTCCCTCCCAGCCACTTTTGAGTTTGCTGTCTAACCCCAGGCAGGCTTAACAGAACGGGAGATGTCTCAAAGCTTGGTTTTTTTCCAGGATTTTCTTTACTGTGTTTAGCATCCCCAGGAAAAGCAGGGACAGATCAACCATTACCCACCTGGCTGTCGCTGTGTTACCCATCTCCCACCTCTCAGCACAGCAGCCCAGCGTGCCCCTTTTTGCACCCAAAAAAAGCTCTGATGGGGAAAAAAGGGAAGTAATGGTGTAGTGGGAGCCTCAGGGAATGTGGGGACCTGGGGGTGTGCAGTGGGAGGAGGGTGCACCTGAAAATACATGGAGGAGAACAAGGAATACTCCTGGTGGTGAGGAGCTGTAGATGGACCTGTGAGCTTATAACCATAGGGTGGAAATTTAGGGGAGAGACATAGAGTGCAGGAGAGGAGCATGGGGTATTCTTGCAAGGGAGCAGGAGGGACACAGGACACACTTTGTAGGAAACCAGGTGTGAAGCACTTGTGGCCTTTTTCCTTTGCCCTCTGAGTGGGATGGGTCCTGTGCAGGGGTGTTTTGCTGTTAGCTTGTATCTCAACTGCAGTCCACAAAGACATAACCGGACAGAGCTGGCCACTTTGTTTTTGCAGACAGTACCTCCAAAAAACAGTATGTGGAAGATTTCATTGTCCTGGTTCGTGGCGGAGCAAGTGAACACATCACCACGTTGGCCTACAAAGACCTGCCGACAGTTGGGCTCATGCAGGAGTGGGGAGATGCTGTACAGTACAACCCTGAAATCATAAAGCTAAAGGTACTTATCCATCACTTCATTCAACCTTACTTAGCTGACCACCTTGGAGAACTCTGTGTTTAAATAAGAAAAAATCCCAGAGGAATAATAGACCTTACTGTGCAGCATAGTTTCTCTAAGACTGGGAATTCAGAAAATCAAAGGTGTGATGCTTTTAAAAGAGTGTGGTTGGAAGTACACAAAGAACTTTAACCCTTGTGATGTGGCTGTACAGATGTGATCCTTTGCTGATGCTAAGCAAGATACAAGACGATCCACCTTCTGTTTTATCAGTGTATAACTTAACAAAATACATCTCTAACAGCATAGATTTTATAAGGTCTTCTATTTTTCTTGAATTTTCCCATCTTCTGTGAGAACCAGTGACAATTTAGCAACAATACTTTCCAGTTTAGAAGGTCAAGTAGTTCATCATACACGCCTGGATGTTTGTGCAGCTCAGCTAAATCTTAAAAAGTGGAGTTAGGTTTTGAAGAGTCAAGGATTTTGATCCTGAAGAGTTTTAGAAGTGTAAAAAGCAAGAAGTATGTAGCAATTCTGCCTCATCATTTTAAATGTCCAAATAAGTGGATAGTGCAAGAGGACATTCTTTTAAACAGGAGTTTGAACTGGTAGTGGTGGAAGTTGATTTTATTATTGTATCATTGTAGGCAAAAATATTTCTAAAAGTTGTTTGTTTCTCGAGAAAGAGGTGAATTTTACAAATATGAAGCGAGCAAAAAAATGAGTAATTTGGAAATACAGCCAGTGCCTGTGTGGCACTTTTTGCAGCAGAGGTGTCTTACCCAAGCCCTCAGTGTGCTTGTGGATTGGCCTTCCAGAAATGTACTGGGAGGTCTCAGGGCAGAAGACAAGAGAAATGCAACCCTTTGCACTAGATTCTACGTACAGAAAAATCTCCCACAAGAAATTACCACGTTCTTTGTCTTGCCTGGCATCAGTGACCAGGCTGCCCAGTGAAAAACCTCAGGCGGACGTAATTTAGATTTGGTATCTTCATTTCCATACCAATATCCCTGTGGGGCTTGAAGATCAAAAGTGCCAGTGAAGTGTGACTAAATGTCAGCCCAAGAATGCTTAGTTAGGGAAAACTAAAGCAAATCAGTTCATAAATCATCTGCTGAAGGGGACTTGGCACGTCACTCTTAGTGTATTTCCTCATTTGTATGATCTGAATTCAAAAAACGAAGTATGGATCACGGATAATTGATGAATAGTGTACGTACAGCAGCAGGAAATTAGTATTTTTTTGTTGAAACATTCTTTAGTTCTAGTAGTTCGAGCCTGTGATGGCAGGAGGGTGATCTTTCATGCCTACTTTTTTGATGTGGCCTGTATGGCAGCATCTCTGTAGCGAGGATGGGAATTTGGGATGGATCCTCCGGTGATACATGGCAATATCATCCCAATAGAAATACTGAGACCCCACTTTAACTTTCTCTTGTTCCCAGGAGAAAAATAATCAGTGAGCCAAAGTCTCCTTGGTCCCCTATTGCATGTTCACCATGTTGTACATCCTCTTGTCTTCTCCCACCGACCCCATCTGCAGATGAAGATCAAATCCTCTCCCTTCTAGAAGGCAGTGGAAACTCTTATCTTGGCTCCATAAAGATAGAAATCAGCCTTGAAATGCAGAAGTGGTGAAGGTGAAGGTGCTAATGTAAATGCCTGTGACTGATGCCTCTGGCTGTGTTGGGGGGCTGTAGAGGGAATGGAGGAGATTTTTGCGGATAGGTGTTCGGGGGTGTTTATTAAATCAGAGTAAGAGATCACTCAGAAAATGTAAGTTTGAGCAAATCTCATCTAAAAATGTCTTTATCAGGAAAATGGATGAGAAAGGGTTTAATGAAACTCCTGTGAAACTTTGCTTGTTTGTTAACTAACAGTTCGGCTGTTGTATTTTTTACATATTTCCAAATGCTTTGGTGTTGGAAACCAAGGGGAGCATCCTTCTGAGTATTCCTGACATCGTGGCTTTGTTGTTCACAAAGTTTAAGTAAATAGTAATGGGAAACCTGGAGCCTGTACCACACAGCCTTCATTTCCCTCTCCAGCTGTGCCACCACCGAGCTTTGTGATGTTCACAGCATCTTGAACTTGGAAATTAATGCAGTTTCTTGCCTCCCTTTAGGCAGAGCCGCTGTATCAGCTGGTGACTCCGAATGACTTTGCCAGTGCAATCACAATAAAAGAGAATCTGCAACGGGCTCTGGATGAGTTTCAGCTGGAGACCAGTTCCTGTCGCTGTGCTCCGTGCCGGGGCAATGGCACCCCCTTTCTGCGAGGTACAAGGATTTTGAACCTCTTTTCTACCCTCTAAAGAGAAATTAGTTGGGAATTTGTAAGGAGCGAGGAAGCTTGGCTCTTTGGTTTCCCCTGTCATTTCTTTATCGGGTAATTACTTTATTTTTTTTAAAGTTGGTCTGTTTGTAGAGTCCCAGTGAGTAAAGACCATAAAGTCAGGGGATGTGTCTTTTTACTGGGAGTGACCATTTTTATCACTTTTATGGAAGAATTTGTTACTTCTCAATTATGCATTTAAAGAAAGCCTTTGACATCTCTAAGTCTCCTCCCTTGCTTTTGAGATTGCTTCCATCCTCCTGGAGAAGTGACTACTGTCTCAGCATTAATTAGTGTTTGTAAAAGTGTTTTGAAGATGAAAAGCGCCGTATAAGTGCCAAGCACAGTGATCACCACCACCTCCCCCTGTTTCTGATAGAAGCTGTCCTCCTTTGTAAGCAGGCTGTGATTTAAAAATGAAGGGGAAAAATAATCAAATTGAATGAAAACTGCTCTACCTAAACAGACATAGATGATGTGATGAGAGCTTCTAACAAAGGGACCATTTTGTCAAGTGCCTAATTCCAATCTGCATCTGCAAAATTCCTGATGAGAATCATTATCATCAAATTGTATCTAATGCAGAAATGATCACTTCAGGTACCACCTAGTTGATTGTAGCACTTCAAGGATTTGTCTCATGATGACCCTTGTTTAAATAACTTTTTAGGAGCTGTCGGGTTAGTGTTTCATTTAGGATCTTCTCAACAAGAGGTTTTAAATGGCCATTTATTTTCCTAAGTGGGAGTTCTCCTCTGGGCTCCTGACAAGGGATGCACGCCACAATCCTGGGCAGCCAGAGCAGGGATTTTTGGGCTTTTCCTCTGCCACAAAGCCAAGCTGGGATACTCCTGTCCCAGGTACTCATTTCTGATGCTGCACTTTGCTCCCTCTCAGCTTTACCAAGAGCTCTCTCTAGAGACCCCACCTGCAGTGCTGTGTCCAGCTCAGGGACCCCCAACATAAGAAGGACATGGAGCTGCTGGAGGGAGTCCAGAGGAGGCCATAAAGATGCTTTGAGAGCTGGAACCCCTCTGCTATGGAGACAGACTGGGAGAGCTGGGGTTGTTCAGCCTGGAGAAGGGAAGGCTCCAGAGAGACCTTAGAGCACCTTTTCAGCACCTAAAGGGGCTCCAAGAGAGCAGGAGAGGGACTTTGGACAAGGGCCTGGAGTGACAGGACAAGGGGAAATGGCTTTAAATTGAAAGAGGGCAGGGTTAGATTTGACATCTGGAAGAAATTTTTCCCAGTGAGGGTTGTGAGGCCCTGGCATAGGTTGCCCAGAGAAGCTGTGGCTGCCCCACCCCTGGAAGTGTTCAAGGCCAGGTTGGATGGGGCTTGGAGCAACCTGGGATAGTGGAAGTGTCCCTCCTTTTCATGGGGGATTTGGAACGAGATGATCTTTAAGGTCCCTTCTGACCCAAACCATTCTGCGATTCTGTGATCTCTTTTGGAGAGGAATGGGAGGACTGTGTAAATCCCTGGTGTGAGGAATTACTGCTCCAGTGTGTTGGAGGTTTAGGTGCAGTGCAGTGGCAGGAACAAATGGCTGGGGAGGCAAGAGGGATGGCAGGGTAGCAACAGCTCCCTTCTTTATTGCTATTTTATCCTTTCAACATTGGAGAAAAATGATGGCATTTCACCCACTGTCCCTTCCTCACAGAATATGAAGTGCTGAAAAGAAATGGGTGTCTGCAGGGAAATGTGACTTGTAGTCTCTAATTGCCACCATCTCTGCTTACTTTCAGGAACAGAATGTGAATGCTTATGTCCCCTTGGCTACAGCGGCATCGCCTGTGAGATCAGCAAGAGGAAAGGTGAGAGGGACCCCGGCCTGAGGAGACAGTCCCAGCTGTATTAGGAGTATAGCTGATGGATGGGGAGCAATGCCCAGCACTGGCTGTCCGCAGTCTGCCCAGCCCAGTGCACCAGAGCTTAGTTGATGTCCTGCAAGGGTGACGGGTTTGTTTTCCCCACCCTCTTCTGAATTTCTTTGCACTCTTGAGGAGGAGGGTTTATTTTTGCTGTTCAAGGCTGCATGTACGTGCTTTGCAACTATATCAAAAATATGAACTTCTGCCTAATTGACAATCCATGACAAGCCTCAGGTCTCCTCCAACAGCTCTGTTTCCTAAGTTTTTCCCTTTGATAAAGCCAGCATGTTGCAAACTGTTCTCCCCCAGATATGCTACCATGCATTTTAATCTTAAAATCTTATTATGTTGTTTTGAAGCATTTACTAATGCTTCTTGGTCACTTTATATTGCTGCTGTCTCCTGACTGATGTTTTTAACTCCTTCTAGTTTAGGATGATCTGTGAATTTAATCATTTTGTTTACTTCTTCCAGCTCATTAATTTAGATGCTAAATAATACCAGATCCCAGGCACCCAGAGCTCTGGCACCAGTTTGATGCAGTGCATTTATCACTGCTTTGTTTACAGTCTTATCCAGTACTCATTCTGTATGGCTGTGTCCTAACTAAGCTAGACTGAAATGCATTTTAAGTCAAGCTTTCACCAAGCAGGGGGTCAATTTTATAGGTGTTTATAGAGAAGTCCCTGGAGCCTTAAACTGTGGAGTAATACCTTATTTCAGTCTGCTTATCTCACATGTAGTCACATTCAACCCTCCCAAAGACTCACATCCATCCACTTGTCAACATGGAACTTCCTTTCTCACTCCCCTTTCCTCCTGTTATCTGTTTTCTCCATAATTCTCAGGATTTTGAATTTATGTCACTCACATGCTCAGGGTCCAGAAGAATCAGTGTAATAGGAAAAGCAATGGAGAGAAAACTGAATAGTCAAGCTGTTGTTCACACTGCCCCTCCCACCTCAAAATGTGGCTGAGACATTTTACTTGGTGTGTTTCTTATCTCAGCTTGGACTAAGTCAGAGAGAGAAACATCCTACAAGCAAATATAAATCTAATTGACCTTTTTTTTCCTCTTTTGTGTCTCTTAAAGTGTAGTTTGAACAAACACCAGAAATGTTGAACAAAGAATTAACATCTTTAAAGCAATCACTCATTGTTAATGACTCCAGTATATTGTTAGTGATGTAGACAGGGGCAGAGCTGTTTGTATTCAAATATGATTCATGGAAGCTGACAGCTCTTCCCATGGAAAGAGCTGTTTTATTTTGACAATCCTTTCCGGCTTTGGGGTTTTTTTCCAGATGCTGCTATTAGTGGAAACTGGGGGTGCTGGGCCAGCTGGTCTCCATGCTCCGGAGGTCAAAGAACAAGAAGACGACAGTGCAACAACCCTGCCCCACAGAATGGTGGTTCATCGTGCTCAGGGCCAGATTTGGAGACAGTTAATTGCTAGAGCGAATTATTAGGAACTCACACAAAACTGATGGGCAATTGGCAAAGTGGTTGGGAAGATGTCACCTGACTGGCTTTCTGAGTTGACCTCACTGTGCTCATGGGTCTCATCCAAGTGTACTGAAGTCAAAAACATTTCAAAACACTCGGAGCTGGGAGTGTGTTATGAATCACACCTTTGGACATGCCTTGCAATTGTCCCATGGGATTGAATGTGCTTACTGACCTTAATATTTTGCCTTTTCCCTGTCTTTGTTGCAATGGGCTAACTGAGACAAGCTTTATCTCCTGCTGTATTTGGTAGCTGCATGATTTAAAATTGTACTGTCTTGTTTTTGAAGGTTCCTTTGAGATAAGAAAAGGCTGTTTGATCTGAGGTGCAGCAGAATGTGCACTAATACACAGCTTCTGTGAAGACAGCTGTGTCATGTGGAGCAAAATACAGCATATTAAAGTCCAAATCTCAATGAGCACAACAGTATCTAATGTGACATTTAAAGCCTCTGTGCCTCACTACCCTAGTTTCCCAATTTATTGTATTTAACTTAAATTATCTGTTGTGAGAAATCATCTTTAAGGAGTGGAAAGCAAGTGGTGACCCCAAAGCCTTGTGAGACTATATAGTAGTTTTTCTCCTACCACAGTAGGAGATGAGCCTCCTCCTATGCCTTTCTGAGGTAGAGCAGGTACACCGAGAGTATCAGATGCACCCTGATATGCTCAGATACATCGGTGCTGTGGTTCCTTGGGAAGGAGAGGGAAGAACAGCGGGGTGCAGCTGGGATGGATGGGGAACTGGAAAGCAGCCGCTGCTGCTTCTGCTGCTTGGGAATATTGGAGAACAGGAGAGTTGGCTACACTTGATGGAGAGGCTGTACCTTGACTAGGGATGTCACTTCAGGATGCCAGCCCCCTCTGCTGGAGCAGGATGAGCAGCCAGCATAATCATACAGTCACAGAATGGTTTGGGTTGGAAGGGACCTTAAAGATCATTCTCATTCCAGCGTTCCAATGGCCCTGCCATGGGCAGGGACACCTTCCACTAGACCAGGTTGCTCCAAGCCCCATCCAACGTGGCTTTGAACACTTCCAGAGACAGGGCAGCTGCAACTTCTCTGGGATAAATGGAACTTTTTGGAACAATTGTTTGCACATTCCCCGAGGTGTTCTGCCTGTAGTAGCTGCCTCTGCCCCAGGCAGGCTCTGTTTAATCAGTTTGATCCCACCAAAGTCTGTATTTCAGTAGCCGCAGTGCTAGTCCACTGATGGACTAGCCGATGTAGGACATCTGACTTGAAGAGAGTTTGCTAATAAAAAGAGCCAAAGTGAATGGTTTGCCCTTTCTTACTGTCCCTGGAGCTGTGCATCACAATGAAGAGTAACTTAGAATATTGTGCACCATTTCATGACCAACCTGAGCTTGGATTGTTTCAGAGACTTGCCTCCTAACAGCTTTGTTGGTGGTTAATGATTTTTGCAGAGACATTTCACTGGGCCTGCTATAAAATAACCAGCCATAGCTTTGCTCCAAAAAGCAATTCCACCAGTGCAAAGTTCTTCTTAAGTATTATGAGTCTTCTAACATCTGCAAGGTCAAACACTCTTCTGAGGGTTTTTAGCAATGCTGGTGATGGTGGGTTGGTATTGCCAGTTTCTCCCCTTTCAGACTGATGTTGTCTAAATGTAATTCCTGTAAGAACAGCTCAGGCTCTCTGACATCTGAACAATGGAACATGCATTTAGTTGTAGCCCTCATGCCGCCTCCACACTTATCGACAAGGTTTCTGTGACAGCTTTAAGAAAGGCAGAGCACATTGCATATGTAAAAGAAGAGTGCTCTGTACTCATAATGGGCTTCATAATTTAGCTGCCAACCCAAAACATTTCCCTTTTCCACTGTGCAACTGTGATATCTTTTGTGTGATAGAAATTTGCCAGATTATTTTGGGTCATGGTCAAGGAGGTTACTGCTTGTGTGAAGGATGACATTCTTCCAAGTTTTTGAAGGGACACTGCAGAAGCTCTGCAGCTGAAGACCCTGAGCATGGTTCATGGGTGCCTGTGAGGATAGTTACTGCAGTGTCATTGCCTGCCCTTCTTGAGAATTATCGATGTAATCTGACAGAGGAAGTTTCTCAAATGAGTTGAGTGGGTTTTGTAAATTTAATCACCTTCCCTGATCATCAAGCTGATCAAACACAAAGTGGTGGTGTCTCCTATCCATGGCTGTGGCAAGTAGAGCCGAGTGTAGCAACCGGAATTGAAACTGTTCTTCCCAAATCAGAAAAGCCCAGAGGTTTTGAAGTGGCAGTGCCTGGGTTTGTATATCTGGGGGGTTTTTTGGAGAAAGACAGGAGAGATTTGACAGTTGTCAAGATCAGCAAGGTAGTCTAACTGAAGTATGAGTCCAACAGTGGTTGAATATGCAGCCTGCGGGCTTAGAAGCCTCCCATAAAGGACATAACTTTATCTTGTCCTTGTGATTTTGTGCTTTGATTCAACTAACTAATGATTTATTATAACCTGGAGGGTAATAAAAAATACTGTGCTGAAGCTTTTATCGTTTCATTTTGGTTCGCATTAAATTTTGGTACTATCTTTTACTGGTGTTTCTAACTTCCACTTTCTGTGTAAGTTTAGATTAATAACCCACGTGTGGGAATTCGGGAAGGCAGGCTGTGTGTGTGTTCAGTGCTAGTGGTGCTGCTCTAGCCCATTTCTCTGGTTAAGATACTCGTCTCAGTGGGCTCTACTACATCCCATATTATATTTTCACAAGCACTTTCCTTGAGAAAAAAAAGAGGATGAACATGAAGAAGCTGTATTTTTTTTGCATCTCCCTGCCTGAAGGCGTTGCTGCTGCGATGTGGCTGGATCCAGGCAACATGGCTTTGGAAACTCCCAAAAGGATATTTCAGGTAAGTTGTAGTTGTCACATCCAGCTTTCCCAGGACAAAACCAACTTGACTCTTGTTACTCTAAACGTCTCCATCAGGTGTGGGTAAACTATACTGCTTTCCAGCCTAGATTTCCTTGCTCACTGTTGTGTCATATCATGTACACATTTTGTGTTTACCTGTGAGGCTGGAATGTGGTCCACACTGCAACTGGGGACTAGCAAACCCTTTGGTAGCCATAGTATTGCTAAATCACTTTACCATGCTCTTGTTTCTTGTGGATATAGTTGTTTCTCCCCAGGTTCTCTCCCAGATTGAGAGATTTAGTGGAAAGCAACTCAGAAAGTCCATGCAGAGGTGTTAACAGTCCCCAGAATTTCTTAGTTTCATTCTGATGGCTAAAGAGCCAAGTGAGCACCCAACACAACTGCTTGATTTCAGGTCAAATTATGCCTGCAAATTAATCTTCCTTTTATATTTAAAACCACCCTGCTTCTGTAAATCAACAAAACTAGAGATGAGTACAGTAATTATTACCATTAAGAACATATATTTTTACCTTTTTTTAATGCAGCACCATGAATCCCACTGTGTTGGGCATGATAGAGCAGCACCACAAGTACCAGTCCCTTCCCAAACTTGCCAGAATCTGGAATATCTTTTGTTTCAGGTTTTTGGCATAGGATTAAATGTTTTGTATCTTCCTGTGCCTGTGCATTCCACTGTATAAAAAGAAAAGCAATAATTTTTGAGCTGCTTCTGCTGAGCAATTTTTGCCTGCTCTAAAATCACAGGCTCAGAGGGACGCAGGCATTGGGGCAGTCGATGTGACATTGACCCCAAGGTAGAAAACAGCTCTGTCTCAAGCACTGCCCTTATCTCCTCTTCTGTTAGCTGGTTATCTGGAGCCTGCACCTTGCAACCTCAGGTGTATTGTCATCAATCATTTGCTATTTTCTTTTGCGTGCTGGTTCCTCTCTGCCCTTCCTTTGTTAATAACCCAGTTTGCCTATATCCATAAAAATATCTGATTGTGATACCATTTATCCAAAGCGCCATACATCCATCATGTACTTATGAGCGAGATAAACAAGGTCTCCTGGGAAATATGCTGCGAGAAATATATAGGATAAATAACTATATCAAATGTGTGTCAGTGTGCAAAAGGGGAAAATCCATTCATTAAAATCCGGGTGGAACTGCAGTGTTTTATTGTACCCTCTAAGCTTTTAGTTTAACTAAGAAACATACATTTCTGCTGCTTATCTCATCTTGCACAACTCTCATGCTGCCCACTTCAGCAGGAGATATATTAGCTTCTTTGACTGCCATTGTAAATGTGTAATTGCTCATAATCTTTTTTTTTTTTTTTTCCCAGACCTTACAGGCAGCTTCTGCCTTTCTTTTAACTTCAGCTTTCCTGCTCCTGAATTTCAGCATGCCGATATTTGAACCCTGGGAGTAGTGGGGGGCTGGAGTGGGAGGAGAGGGACACTACCCACCTGCCTTTGGTGTTTAAAGGAAGCACTGGGGTTTGTATTTCAGTGCCTTGGGTTGTGAGGTGAGTCATGAGAATGAACAACTGCAGGTAAAACATAGCTTTTTCTGCTCTTATTTGTATGTGTTTCATAGTGGCATTTTATATGCAGTTTCTTTAATCACTTGGATTTATTCTTTTCTGAGGTTCTCCAGCCTGTGATCTATCCTTCTAGAAACAACTATAAAAGCTGAGGATGCAAGTTCCCTTCCTTCAGGCCCCATCCCTCCCCACCCTCCAAGGCATCAGGCCTTTTCTGTTCATTGATTTCTTCCCTCTGGTCACAAAAGAAGCATACTTGGCTTTCTGACTAAGGTGACTTTATATTCATTTGTTTGCAGGCCTTTTCCTGAGTCCTAAGAAGTCAGTGTAAATGCAAGAACTACCTAAGAGCCAAACTGGTCCTTGGTGTAAGAGCCCTGTGTCATGTTTCTACATAAATTAATGGTTTTAAACTAGAAAAGGAGCAATTCAGACTTAGATATAAGGAACAAAGAACTATTTTACAATGAGGGTGGTGAAACACTGGCACAGGTTGCCCAGAGAGGTGGTAGATGCCCCATCCCTGGAAACATCCAAGGCCAGCTCTGAGCAACCTGGTCTAGTTGAAGGTATCCCTGCTTATGGCAAAAGAGTTGGAGTAGATGACCTTTAAAGGCCTCCCTTCCAACCCAAACTATTCTGTGATTCTAAGCATTCAGTATAAAAGTAAGAATCACCTCTAAGCCAAACTGGTCCTTGTTGTAAGAGACCTATCTTATGTTTCCACCTAACCTGGCAGCCCAATGCCAAACAGCATTGATCAAACCACTGATGGGAAAACCTGTTGAGATCTTATGTTCCTATTGCTTTGAGATGTCTAAATCACACTGGTCTGTGGGTGCTTCATGCTGCTGCATTTTCCTAACATAGAAGACATCACAATCAGGCCCTTGGGAGCAAATTCCTCTCTGGGTAAATATCACCTTCACCTGGAAAAGCAAAGTTGGCTAAAAGGCCACAGTTTTGCTATTCAGCATAGGGATTTTTCACAGAACAAGTACATCTGAGGATTCAAGACAACGTGGTTTGTTGTTTTCAGACTATAGTTTCATTTACAAGCAAAAGAGAAGTGGTGGAAAATTGTCCTTTGGCAAACATGCCCACAAAAGAAAATATGGGGCCAGATCTTCAGGTACCATAAATCAGCTGTGGTGAAGGAACAACACTGATTTACATCAGCTGAGCGTCAGCCTATAAATCCCCACTGACACGCTGTTGAAAAACAAGCATTTCCAACCACCAGAGTTATACCTGAGCAATTTCTTTCACTAAACCATGATTCCTTTCTACTCCCTCTTTCCATTCATATGTATATAGAAGGGCTGCTTTGTGCTTTGAGGTTTTGGTGCTCTTGTTGTTCATAATGTCTGATTCCTTCTCAGGGCTTTTTTTCCCTTTCTTTCCTTGTAATGAAAAGCTCAGTAAAATGAAGTATCATCACCCATCCCAGTTTTCTGTGGCAGTTCATTAAGAAGAGGGAGCTGCAGGCTCTCGCTGTGGTCTCTGGGCACAGTTCAATACTGTGTGCATTCTTGTGCTGAGATTTACGTCTCACATTCAAAAAAGCTCCTTAAATCAAGCAGCCCGTTAGCATCTTCTCAGGCTCTGGGTGCCTGGGAGATAAAATGCCTGCGTGCTAATAGTCAATTCATCACCGATCTTACAGAGGAATAGCCTTTGCTTATGCGTGAACATCCTCTGCAGAATGGTTGTGTTTGAGCCTCTCCATTTATTACTTTATTTATTTATTTATTTTAAATTCTTCGTCAGTTTGGGTTTACATTTTGCAGAGACGCTTTGGCATCTTCAGGCTTAAGCCTTCTCCACACAGAGCAGCATATGGCTTTGCTGCAAATGCAGCCCTGGCCAATATGCTGGACTTAAAAATCTGACAGTGCCAGCTTACGAAAGTTCCATGGTACATATGTCAATACCAGCTGCATAAAACTGCAAGGATCATGAGCTTCTTTTTGTGTTTTGCAAAGGCAAATACATAAACTTTCTGAGAGTCAAGCTTACTTATGTAAACACTTGCGGTAAATTTATTTCATGAGATGTTGGAACCCCACAGTCATCTAGCAGCAAAGCCACCTGTGTGAATTTTCCACCATCCCCTGTACTGCAGCTGTGCTGCTGTGCACTGGGTGGGGCTCCCATCACAGCTGGTGAGGCAAAACATGTGTTCAGTCCACCAAAGCAGTTGGTGAGGTTTTGTACAGTGAATCCAGCACATCTCCATACATATAGAAATGCAATACCAGCCAAGTATTTCTCCTCGGGGTAATTCCATTGCATGCCTTGAGTATTTATAGCCCAGCACAGACTCCAAACCGCTCTGCCCTGGGTACCTGTGGGCCTTCAGCAGGCTCTGCTCTGCAGGGGCCTCCCAGTGCAGGGCTGCCCACCATTCTGTGGGGCCGGGTTGTTGCACTGCCGGCTGCGCTGCGACGTGCCCGCCTGGCACGGGGACCAGCCTGACCAGCAGCTCCAGCGCCCATCCGACACGCCATCTGCAAACACATTGAAAAGAAAGGGAAAAACAAACAAGAAAAAAGAAGTATTTAGTTCTGAAGTGCCACCTACAGCCGCCCAGCTTGGGTGGGAGGAGGGGAGGGAGATGGAGTGTAATGCCAGCAGCACTTTGGGATTTCAGCTCTGGCTGTAACCCTTCCAGTTATGGACTCTCTGCTCCATCCCAGCCGTACCCAGCACACGGATGGCTGTTGAGATAAAGGCCCTTTGAAGTCAGAGGAGATGAATCACCTCAAACACCAACAGCTGTTTCTTTTTCTTCTCTCGTTTGAAAGGCTGTGCCCTGGCTCTCCTTTCCCAAAGGGCACCTGATGGCTCTCTCTGCACTAACTTTTTTCACCTCTCACCAAGGCAGAGGGACAAAAGTCCCCTAATGTCATGGAGGTGTTGTGAAAAGTTTGCCTATCCTTTTGGAGATGGATCATTTCAAGGCTTTTCCATCACACTACAGACTGAGTTGTCAGGAGCGGTCGATACTATGGATTATGGCGGCGCTCCTGAATGATGGGAATGCTTGATGGCTGTCATTTACTGTCGTTTTTTATTTACTCATCTGGCCTTCATGCCTGGCTTGGGCACTTTATTAATCCAGACAGCACAAATGAATGTGTGTGCTCTTACTTAGCGCTGGGTGGAAAGCTGGGTTTTCCATCTGCTGCAATGTTGTGCTTTAAAAAAACTGACTATGGTCTTAAATGAGTTCTGGAACTAAAAATTTGAAACTAAAAGTTGCGCAAGAGTAAGAAGTGCGTCTGTCCCCACCATTGCTAAAATCAGGGAGCACAAGACTGGCCTATGCTCTGCTCTGCTGCTTTGGGGGCAGGTCCTGAGCCTTCCATGCAAATTCCTTGGATTTGGAGGCAACTCAGAGAACCTGAGTTTTTTTAAGAAACCCACTTTGCAGTCACTGAAGCAAAGCTTTTAAATTCAGCTTCATAAACCATCTACCCAGCTCTGCTCGAACTCCTTAGCTCATCACAGCTTTGATTTTCCAATGTGAGACCCCAGTGATGAGCACATGGTTGAAGGCCTGGAGCTCTGCTGGATGGAACTGCTCTGAAGATGGATTTTCTGCCAGCTTCATGTGCTGAGATGTGGAATTTTTTCATCATCCTAAATCAAGACAGAAATAACCAGAAAGAACTGCAACTTTTTTTGGAGATGAAAGAGCATGTTCCAAGTTTGGCTTTTGTTGCCACCTATGTAATTTTTTAGGGTAGTATATAAAGTGACAAAGAAAACATAAATAGAAGCCTATCACTTTGGAAAAACACTTTTTTTTTACCCCAAAATAGATACTTCCCTCTGGTTAAAATGCATCTCAGGGAGTGGAAGAGGGGGAAATCTGGTTATGTGGCAATTTTCTACTAAAATAGCATTTTTGGTGGAATGTTGTTTGAGCACCACTTCCCAGTTGTTTCACCTGACCCTTTTCCCCTCCCTTCCCTCCCTGCCTTTTGAGGTTTGTGCTCTCACCCTTGTAGCAGACATCCTTAGTGGGATGCCACAAGCCCTCTAGAGGATCACCAGCCTGAGAATGTGACATGGCAGTCAGCAAGGACAAGGTGATGGTCTTGTTTACAGTAATGAGCTGTGTCTGTAGAGCAACACAGGCAGAGCTCACCCCTTGATGGGCAGTGGGGGCAGCTGGGCTTTACCAGGGTGATGCCACCCCAGCTCAGCTCTTTGCAACAATTTGGTAAATCTCCAGCTATTAAACACACCCTAATTTCCACCACTTTATTTATAGTAATCATAAAATCACAGAATAGTTTGGGTTAGAAGGGACCTTAAAGATCATTTCATTCCAGCCCCCCTGCCACGGTCAGGGACACCTTCAACTAGACCAGGTTGCTCAAAGGCCCATCCAACACTTCCAGGGATGGGCCAGCCACAGCTTCTCTGGGCAACCTGTGCCAGGGCCTCACCACCCTCACAGTAAAGAATGTCTTCCTTATATCTAATCTAAACCTGCCCTCTGTCAGTTTGAAGCCATTCCCCCCAACTTGTTCTGAGCTGCTAATTTCAGTCTCTTGTGGGACTGCTCAGGATAGCCCAGCAATGGAAGTGATTCAGAAGTGAAGGCTGGATTGATGCAGGGATGCAAAGAGACGTTGGTTCATAGAATCACAGAGTATGCTGAGTTGGAAGGGACCCACAAGGATCATCAAGTCCCGCTCTTAACCTCACACAGGACCATCCCCCAGAGTTACACTATGTGCCTGAGATTATCATCCAAATGCTTTTTGAAGTCAAGCTTGATGCTGTGACCACTGGCTCTGGGAAGCCATTTCCAGTGACCAACCACCCTTTGGATGAATAACCTTTTCTAACATCCAATCCGTGGAGAGGAAAACCCTGTTCCTTGGCTGCTTTTCACCCTCCCCTGTTTCAGGTGCACAGTGGGGTCTTACTTCGGCGCTCAGTCTTTTCGCAGGCAGGGCCGCTGTAGTCCTGGTGGCACTGGCAGGAGCAGGTGTCCCCCACCAAAATGGGCTCTCCATTGTTCTGGCACGGCCCGCAGCGGCAGGGATTGAACTCCAACAAATATTCATCCAGAGCCCGTTTCAGGTTTTGCCGCTTGGTTTCCATGTCACCAAGGTTGCTTCTGTGGAGAATTTCGTGGATGGGCTGCAGCTGCATAGGATAGAGATGGATGGCATGGAAACAATTTCAGCTGGGCATCACTGAGATGCTGTGACATTGCTGGATAAACTCAGGACTCGGGAAAAACTCATTTGTCTTCCTCGACAGCTGCATGTACATCATGCAAATGTGTTGCTGCGACTGATGGGCCCCAGTGAGAAACCACCGTTCCAAAACCTTCCTCATCTTAGAAGTTTGTGTGGGATTGGCTTCTCTGGACATGCTTTGGAGTTTTAGTAGGGATTCAAATGATAAATTAAAACACCCCAGTAAGCCCATTTTTTGACTGATTTCTTAGTGCTGTCACAATCTCTGAGATTCTTGCATGCTTTCTGCCTTTTTGAAGAAAATGTTTTGGACAGAGGGACTCCTCAAAATTTATTGCCAGCCTACCACTTACAGTGGCCAGATTGTGAAATATCTAGTAGATGCTGAGAATGAAGAATATTGCCTATGTATTTTTTGCCCTTTGATGTAGTGAAATATGCTGTCATGATGTAGTGAAACAGTACTGTAATCTACATCTTAAAGAATATAACTTGCTCATTATTTCCAGTAGCAAAATCCAGTTCTTGTATACCAGCAAAAACCAGTTCAGTTTGGGCAGCTGTAATTATAATTTGCCCAACTGACTAGTAATATTCAAATGATTATTAAAGCTGAAAGCTCATGACTGTCTTAGGACACTTATTTATATTTGTCCATCTGTGCATCTGTGCAAACACTGCCTGTCTAGGCCAGGAATTGGTGGAAACCATTCCTAGAGAAGAGCTGGGCATCATCTCATTGCACAAGGCACAGTGAGAGTGATTTGTGCAGAGGATCAGGATCAGCTGGGCTTTGGGAAGAGCTCTTAGGTAAATTTGCACAAGGCTGTTTACCAAACTGAGGGAGCTGCAGATAAGAGCTGCTGAAGTGGACACAAGCTCTTATCTGCCGCTCTGGTTGCAGAGTGACTGCTCAGCTCTGGAGCAGCCAAGAGAGAGGTCAGCGCATGGTTTACTGGAAAACTGCAATAAATTTTGCCCAGGATTGATGGGAACTTGTGCAGAAAGGTGAATAACCTGCAGCTGGAACTGAAAGTGCTTTTACGCTATCAGAGCTTTCTGCTATCAGGGTGCTGCCCAGGAAGGCTTGCACAGTCCTTCTTGCCCTGCCAATAACACAGATAATTCCCAGATCCATTTTCCCTTCTCCCACTCTCTGTCAGAGCTTTCAAATGAAGACAAGAGGGATAGAAGCAGCTGCATGTCCCTGCCACGATGGAGGTCCTTCCCCCACACCCCACAGCTGCTCTCCTGGAGCAGACCAGTGATCTTGGCATCTTGGGATACATGTGGCACTGCTGACCACAGCTGAGGAGTTGTGGCTACCTCCTCATGCCTCTGCCATCTCTGACCCATGAGTATTTGTAGGGTTGCTGCTCCCTCTCCCTTTCCATCTGCTCTGCTTTTGCCCATCTCCCCATCTCAGAAACCATATTAGATGCTTCAGTGATCTTTCCGTTTTATGGGGCATCCAGTGAAACTAAAGGAAGAGTAGAGCTTTGATGATTTTTGTGGCCACAGACCCTCTTTTTGGAGTGTGGAGAAAGACAGGACCCTGAGAAAACAGCCAGGAGCCCCCTACTCTAAAGACTCCTGAGGGGGGTCTGTCTATGCAGAGCCTTTGCTGGGGAGTGTTCAAGACACCTTCCCCAGGCCCCTGCAAGTTGTCTGCTTTTATAGAGGAGAGTGGACAGCATCAGGGAGAATAACAGGGATGAATGCAACCACAGTTCATTGTGAAGCTGTTTAGGAACACATCAAAAACTTAACTCGGCACTAATCCAGCATTAAGCTCCTTGTCCGTCTCCCTGTGGATGCAGTCCGTGGGAGATGTACTCCCCATTGTGAAATGAATAAGAGGTTACCAGATCAGTGGCCCATTACATTTAATCTTGTTCTGTGATGGGATCACAATAAAAATACGAAATGATCTGCTCGACTACACTTTCATTCCTTATAGCGGCAGAGTTTCTTCAACTGCAGAAAGGCCTTACCTCAAAATCAATAACAGCAGGATTATATTTTAATGACCTTCCCCAGTGACGATATATATTGCCTTCCCAACTGTTTAAGAGCCCTCCACTGTAACTGGTATCTCCCCCTCTAATCCGATGAATAATATCTTCCACAACTGCACCGTGGCTCTTAGCATCTGAAAAGTTGAATTACACACATATTATTTAGTTACTGTTTCCACACATGCAGTAGAAGCTGCTTAATTAAGGTGAAATCAATTGTGCAGGGGGCTATCAGTGAGCTGCCTCCTGGAATCGATGGGAGCTTGGTGTTCCTACTTGTGGGGTGAGCCCTGCCACCTTATCATGAGGTGGTCGGTGGCAAGTTGAGCATCCCAAATGCTTTAAGCTGCTAAGACCTGAAGAGCCTGTGCACCTCCAGCCTTGGTTTCTAGTTAGGACATGGGCAATAGATCACACTGTCTACATCTCATTAAGTAATGTGCACATCTGGGATTTCCTACCCCCTTTGAGTAGTAGTCAATTTTGAATTTTTTACTAGTTGCCATGTTGCTTTTGCCATGCATGCCCAGTCTGTCATTGCTGTAGGGACTGCAGCCTTCCAGCCACCCCACTGCCTCTACACGTGCTTCTAATCCAGGTATTGTTACATTCATTCCTGCTCTTTAAAGAGCAACCAGTACTCCTGGAGACCTGGACCCAAAGTTGCTGTGGTCCCACCACGCCTGGGAGATTGCACCAAAGCTCACTTCTTCATTCCTTGTGTGACTCTACTTGAATCTCCATGCCCAAGTGACCAGAAGAAGTGACACGAGATGCCTTAACAGACACCTGCCATGATATCATACCGGTTTTCAGAAATCCTTTCTTTTGGCAATCAGAGTATGACATAGATGCGTCCAGATCCAGTTTTTGCTCGTAGGCTGTAAGGCCAAGTGACAGGCCAATACACTTCTCGATCTCCCCACCTCTGACAGCTGCAAAACAGAAAGGAAACAGGTAAATTCAATGACTCATGCTGAGTGTAAGGATGTTCATTTTCCTACTTGTTTTCTTTCTTCTATTATTGAAGAAAATATTCAGTTATTTTCATGGTCTGTATTTCAAAGTCAAGAGCTATTCTGGGCAGAGCACAGTGAAAAAGACAGTATTTTTTATAAAAATTGTTTCTTAGAAAATATTAGGAGTAAATATCTTAACACAAGGCTTTGGGCATGTATGTCCTTGTTTGATCTATATATTTTAAACCAAACCATTATTTTTTTACAGGCTAACTCGTAATTAGGGTAAAGCTGGGAACAGCAGCTGAAATCAGTAGATCTTCACTAATTTTCCTAAACTCTGACACACCTGTTAGGGGCTTAAGTAGCATCTTAGGTAGTAACTTGCAGAAGGTCTGTGTGCTTAGAGTTGCTAGAGCCTTTCTGCTGCTACCAGCACTGCCACATACATCAAGAAAGTATGTAACTGGAGACCCATGAAGTGGCTGCAGAGGGGAGAAGGGAACTAATGAGATGGTTTCACCAAGGTAAGCAATGCGCATATTTCATACAGCCTGGTTTTATGTAAGCACTTCAGTGTACTGCAAATATAAGGATGTCCTCTTCACTAGTTAAATAGTCCATTGATTTCTATAAGTACAAGTATTGTAAGCAATAGGTAACTTATATTGCTCTTTTTGTCAAAGGACCTTAAAGTGTTTTACAAAGCAGCCTGGTGATCAATACTGTGGTATTAAAAGGGAAGCACAGAAGTCAGTGGGGTTTGTGCATTGTGGCTTAATAATCTGAAGATGGAATCTCCATTTGAGTCCCAACCTGGAGCATTGTCTGCTGAACTGCCTCACCCCAGCACTGGGGAGCAGTGTCTTGTCTCACTTGTGTTTAAAATACTGGTAAAACACCCATAGCTCTGGTTTTGTAGAATCGTGGAATGGTTTGAGGTGGAAGGGACCTTTAAAGGTCAACATCCCCTGCACTGAGCAGGGACACGTTCAACTACAGCAGGTTGCTCAGACCCTCATCCAACTTGACCTTGGGTGTTTTCAGGGAGGGGGCATGCACAGAGTAAATTAGAAAGAGTCTTAATATATTCTGATTAATTAAAAATGCAGCAGTAAATCTTACCACTTGAGCACGTTTAACTATCACACCACCTCTCTGGGCAACTTATGCCAGTGCCTCACCACCCTCATTGTAAAAAAATTTCTTCTTTAGTCTAAATTGACCTTCTCTTAGTTTAAAACCATCATCCCTTGTCTGATCACCACAAGCCCTGATAAAAAGTTTGTCCTCATCTTTCTTATAGGCCCCTTTTAAGTGCTGGAAGGCCACAGTTAGGACACCTGAAGCCTTCTCTTCCCCAGACTGAATGACATAAATTCTCTCAGCCTTTCCTCATTGGAGAGGTGCTCCATCCCTCTAGTCATCTTTGTTGGCTTCCTCTGGACTTGCTCCAACAGTTCCATGTCTTTCCTATGCTGGGAACTCCAGAGCTGGGCACAGCACTTGAGGGGCAGAATCCACTCCCTCAACCTGCTGTCCACCCTGCTTTTGATGCAGCCTGAGGCACCACTGGCTTTCTAGTCTGTGGGCACACATTGCTGGCTCACATCCAGCTTCCAGCCTCTTGTCCATGAGCACCCCTGAGTCCTTCTCAGCAGGGCTGCTCTCAATCAGTTCATCCCCCAGCCTGTGTTGATACCAGTACCCTGCACTTGGCGTTGTTAAACTGATGAGATTCCTGTGGGGCCACTTCTCAAGTGTTGTTGTTCAGGTCCTTCTGGATGATATCCTGTCCTTCGGGCATGTCAACCACAGCATTCGGCTTGGTGTCACTTGCAAACTTGGTCCCTTCTGCACACCCTGCAGGAGAGGCTCACTGGAGCCATGTGGGGCACAGATCTGCTCCTTGGCTTGCTGGGTCCCAACTGGCAGAGGTGCTCAGCATCCTGAGAAAGGAGCTACAAGTCCCAGATTCAAACTGGTGAGAGCTAAAGCATTCTCAAGACTTCGGTGGGAATTGCATCCCATTGCAAAACTGGGCCCTTGAGAAAGATTAAATGTGTAGCACTCAATTACTTGTACTAAACTGTTCAACAGTCGTAAACACAGTGGGTAAAGTTCATTCACCCAAAGCAGTGTGAGTGATTGCTTATACTGGTGTTGGAGTGCCATAAAATTAAACTTGAGGAACACCCTGATTAATTGATTTGCCATGGCTCCCATTGAGTAATTATGTTCAGAGAGGGTCTGTCAATACAATTTGCTATTGGTTGCAGCAAGATCGGGTCTTGATAAATGAAAAGTGGTTATCATTGCAATAGGGTGGTCATAGTAAATATTGGCACTTGAGGGGGGAGTCCTGATAGGTTTTTTTATATGATATAATTTGCGATAGTTAAATGTGCTCAAGTGATAAGATTTACTGCTGCATTTTGAATTAATCAGAATATATGAAGACTCTTTCTAATTTACTCTGTGCATAATGTTTCTCCCATAAATGTTCTTGTAATGTGTGAACACATTATACTGTTTTCTGCTAAATAATAGAACCATAACAATCTATTTTAAAAACAAGTAATGAAAAATATTGATGGCAGAGCAACAAGGGACCTCCTTCTGACATATGTATTTATTTCACTCATGACCACATCCATATAAGCCCTTGTAGTCTAGAAATGGGTCTGGCAGCAAAACTGCATTCCTGAGCTCTGCAGTGAGTTGTGGTCTGTTCCCGAGTATCTAAACAGAGAAGGGGATTTAATTTTCAAAATTTGGGTTGCTGAGCTAAATGCTCAGTGACCACCTAAGCTGTCTCTCATTTAAGAAGGACTCAGCTAAGGGGTCTTTTTCCTGGGCGTGTGTTTTAGTTGCTGGTCTATGTAAAAAGGAATATTCTCTCTTGCAGAGCATTTAACACACAGCCTCATGGGCTAGGTGGGCTCTCAGGGTGCAGTGGTTGTTCTAAAGCAGGTGCCATGTTGCTCAGCCCTGTGGGGACTCAGTGATACATCTCCAGGCATCTGCAGAGCTTCACACTCATCTTATGAAGCTCTAATTTTAAGATTTGAGCACTTATATCCTGATCCTGACCATTCCTCAGGGAAGGAGCATAATCCTCTTACAAACACAGCCTTCAAGCATGGCTGTAATCAACATTAGAAAAATCAGGGATTTTTTACTAACTGCTTTTAGGCTGTGGCATATCAGACACTTGCAGGTGGGTCCTTCTGGGTCAGCATCGTGTGACATAGAGCTCTGCTGACTTGGTAAATGTGGACTCTCTAGCACAGCCTGGATTAGATGAAAATTACACAGCGGTGCTGCATTAGAATGAAAATGACATCCCTAGTGGGGCACATTTTTGTCTTTTGCTGAACTTCAACATCGTTCTTTCCAAAGATAGAGCATCTCGTAGCAGTAAATCTCCCCCTTATATACACAGCAAGCACAAGATAAAGCAAAATAATAGCCTTCCTCTACATGCTTCTGATTCATTCTTCCTTTGAAATTGGCAGTCTACTTCCTTAAGACTTGCTTGCCAAGACCTTGTTCACTTCTGTGTCACTCACTCTTCGAAGTGAAGAAGTGATTTGAAGAAGCATCACATTTCCAAACATTAGAGGTTTGGGAACTTGATGAAATTCTCTGAATTGGTGATTTCTTGTAGAAAAATTGGCATGGTTAACACTCAATATGGAGTGCATAGTTATCCTGGTGCTGCTGGTACCAAACCGTTTCAGACTAGAGGCAGAATTTGGGGCAGAACTATGGAAATTACTGGAATTAATGGAATTACAGCAATTTGCACCAACTGCAGCAATTTGCACATGTTGTCCAAGATCAAAATTTCCTTCTGCATAAATGTCCAGCCTGGAGTTACCAAGGCAGTTACCTAGAGTACCCTCTGCCGAGTGGAGTGATGGTCCTTAGGGGAAGTGGGATCTATTGCATTGTTGACACCTTTACAAAAGTTGACAGTTTGGTTAGTGTACTAAAATATCGTATTATTATTCTGCATTTTAGGTTTTTGATGAGGAAAAATGTTATGCTTTGGCTCACCAGTAATGGCTATTCATGCACTCTAGATATCTGTAGTGGGTATTTTATCTAACTGAGATTTAGAGGTGTGGCTCTCCAGCCTCATACACTCTAATTTGTTGAGAACTGGAGCTAACAGAGGTCTGTTAGTCTTCAGATATGACACTGAACAGTAAAGTGGCAGAGGTATTGCCAAGTAAAGTGTGCTATTTCCATTTACAGAAAATTGCAGCCTTCACTATGAACAGACTAAAAAGTGAGTGGGCCAGCTTCCTCTACTCTGGCTGAGTTTGCAAACCTTAAGCATTCATGAGAATGGCCAGAACAAAGACTATAAGAAATAGGAGAAGATTAGCAAGTGACACTGAAAAAATCGGAGAAGATAATGCTTGGGTTCCTTCTTAAACTACCAAAACCTCACCCAGATACTTCTGAAATTACACTGGGAAGCACATTTTGTCACACTCAAGCTAATCCCCTGCCATGTGGTCAGTAGTGCATCTATCCTGTGAATGTGTGGATACCCCTGCATCGCCCCCCCTGTGCATCTTTGGCCTCATGATGAGTATGTGTCTATCATGTGCTGGGATGGACCAGACAGCTCAGCAAAGAGGTGCTGATGAGCACCCACTCTCACAAGGTCCAGGGAGGAGATGGCTGTGGAGATCCACTCCACAGTCACCAGGTTGGAAAGAGCTGGTTTAGAGTAAAAAGTTGTAAACAGAGAATAGCTTCTCATTTTCTAACCTTTTCTTCGCATTTCCTCCTTATTAATGACGAGGATGTACTCAAAGATGCCTCCCATAGTGCCAGATGTCATGAAGTGGGTGCCATAGTCATTGATGAATTTGGCGTACATGCCATAGTTGTAGGTGTCTGGAAGCTCCTGCAGGGAGAGCAGTAGATCTTCATCCAAAACAATGTTGTCCCTTCTCATCCTGAAACGGGCTGTCTGCACCTTTGTCACAGCTCTAACAAATGAAAGGTCCTGCAGGTAAAGAAAAGAGAAGCTACAGTCAACATTCATTTAAAAAAAATAAATTTTTAGTCTTTAGGCTTGCAGAAGAAAGCCTGAGTCTCTGACTGTCAGTGTATATCGAAGGCATGAAAACAAGCCCTGGTTTAAATTAAAGAAATGATAATTCATTTTTTAGAGTCTCTTTCTTATGTGCTGTGGAGTTGGAGGGCAAAGCTGTGGTGTTGGATGCTGTGAGGTTTTTTTACTAATGTGTGAATACAA
Source organism: Platyrinchus mystaceus (assembly GCA_035041135.1). Classification (NCBI taxonomy): domain Eukaryota; kingdom Metazoa; phylum Chordata; class Aves; order Passeriformes; family Tyrannidae; genus Platyrinchus; species Platyrinchus mystaceus. The sequence continues at coordinate 4,283,125 of JAWWLV010000005.1, forward strand.
TCAGAGTAAGGCTTAACTTGGTTTTCCTCCATTCTCTGTTTCTGCTATTTCTTTTTCTGGTTTCCTTTCCATAGTGTTTATTCCCTTTTGCTTTTTTCATAATCTCAATCAGTGATGCAGAACAAGGGTCAAGGCAAGCCCAGCCCAGCCATGAGGAAATACCCTGGCCAGGAAGATGCTGACAGGGAAGGATTTCCTGGATATACCAACAGATCCACAACTCCATCTCTAGATTAGCCATTGCCTCAGACAAGGCTCCAGTGCAACCAGAACAGCCCTTTAAATGATTCCTCCAATAACTGATCATCATTTAGCTGCAAACATTGTGTGAATCTGGACAAGGGCACAGTAAATACTATAACGGTGCTCATTTCAAACAGCTTTTAAGGGCATTTAAACTCAGAACACCATCAAAGTAATTCTTCTTTATTGTTTTCTGTCAGCAGACACAGGAGAAGTGGAGATGGGGCACGGTAAATGTGGGAAATACCAGCACTCATGTTATTAGATTGGAAAGAGGTCATCACAGCTAGTCCATGATGTAAGCTGCTGTGAGAAGTACACCCTATTACCAGGTACTATTTTTTCAGCATGGTATTTTAACCTCCCATAAAAAGTAGCATATTTCCCCATCATAAGGCAACTTGTATTAATTTGAACAAGATATATTTGCTACTGGAGACCATTCCCTGAGGGCTATTGTTTGGATCAGCATCTTGATATTTCCTCTTCCCTCATTGTCACTTTTAAGCATTTTTTTATTTATGTGCTTAATGTAGCCATGAAACAGGATGGGGTGAGATGACGTGTTGTGGCACTTCGTAATTCAATTTTATTCCCACTCCCTGTTTGCTAAAACGTACGAAGAAGAGCAAACAGGATTACTAACGATCATACATTTGCAATTACATGAACAAATTAAGGTACAATTACTGTGTTAAAAAATGCAGTTGAGAGAATAAACTGACATAAGTTACAGCCAGACCATGTGATACACAGATGATAGGACTGGAGCATATGTATCACTGATTTGTTTGGGATTTTTTACCTTTGCAGCGTAGTCCGTGAAATTCTTCAGGGATCCTCTGCCACCTGATAAAGCAAGGCCCAGGTTTACCAGTGTATTAGTATTTGCAGGCCCAATTCCAATGGTAAAGCCTACTGATTGGGATTTATCAGTTTTTAGGGCATCAAGCAGATCCTTTGAATCATCATAAAACTCAAAAGCGAATCCAGAATCAGCATGAGCCTAAAATGAAGGGAGCAGACATTAATTTTTTCAGGTATTTCTCTTCCTTTTTATTTCTTCAAGGAGCTGATAGTGCCTCTGCTTGAAGCCCATGATGCTCCTGACAGCACTGGCATTGACTTCAGTGAATGTGGAATAAGGAATTAAGTCACATGCCATTTCATTTGGAAATATGTGAGAAATGTGGATAAAGCCAAGCATTTTGCTTCATCCATCTCCAAGCAGGGGAGAGGTTTGTGTTTAGCTACTCAAAGCCAGAACTGGTAATGTTACCTATTAAGATAGCTTGACACTTCCCATTATAAAACCCTCCTTCCAGTTCCTTACAGCTCTGCCAAATCCTAATGATTTGGACTGATTTTTTTTTTTCTCTCCAGCCTGCTTCTGGATGAATTTATTTAGGAAAAAAATTCAACAGCCATTTACGGTGGAAAGACCAGAAAACAAACATTGTTTTGCCTCTGTTTTAGAGAAGTGACCTTTTCCTTGACAGCTTTACTTTGCTGGTGTGTGGAATTGAGCAGCCTTGCTGAATCTGGGCTGTGCTATTTGCCAGCTCTGTAAAAAGTCAGTCCCAGTGTTCAAACTGGGGACTAAGGGGCACAGGGGACTCTGCCTGCTGGGAGGACATGAAAGCTACTTGCATTGAGTCTGTGGACGTAATATTACCTAGGAATAATATGTTTTCATTCATTCATGTCAAAAAGCATGATGGATGTTTAACAGTGTGACCAAGGCACCCATTTTTGATGTGGGAGACCCAGGTTGAACCCCTGCTCTACTAAGATCAGTCTCCAACATCAGATGTGACCTCACGGACTATAGGTATTGCAATACATGGTGATAGGTTTCAGGATCCCTGTCTCACTCAGAATTTGGATTTATGTCTCTTGTAGCCATGCCATAGATTTAAAATGCTTTCAAAGATTGAACCAGCAGCATCGTTACAGTTTTACACATGGCCAACTTCATCCCTAGAGAGGCAAGAGGCTTGTGCAAGCTCTACAGCTCATTAATAGCAGAATTTAGAGAAAACCCATTTCTCTTGGCTCTGACTAGGCCAGAGTAAGCAGTGGCAATGCCTGGGTAATAAAGCAAGTAAGTTCCTTGATGTGCCATAAAACAGCATTTATATCATCGATTGCCTGTTTTCTCGGGGACGGCTGGGGAAAGGTAACCTGAAAGACAACCTATAATGAATGATAAAATGTATCTGATATCTGTAGGAAGTTTGGCTTTTTGCTGGGAAATCACTGCTAAACTTGACCACTCAAAGCACTTACTAAGAATTGGTATATGTGAAAGTTGTAAGGTTTGCGGAAATACTTCTCGTCGTCTCCATAGTACAGACGTTCGCAGGCAGCATCGTATTTCAGCTCCCGCCACTCTCCATTGTAGACATACTCACATTGGCCTCCAAAAAACTCAGGATCATATACAATCTGTCTCTCTTCCTGTGTTAGGATATTGTATCTTGGAAAGAAGTAGCATTCAGAAAGTTATCCGTAGCTCCTGTTTTATTTCCCCAACAGTCTCTGTCACTGATTCTCCTGATGCTACAGGTTATCTAGCCTCAAATTTCCTGAGGAATTTGAATAGAACTTAAAATTGGCTTGGGTTTGCTATTTTGTTGCTCTCTCCTTCCCAAAGCTAACAGGCATTACAGATAAACAACCATTTTATTTCCAAGACATTAGTTTGGACTCATATGCTAGAAATGGAAGAAATCAGTTAAATTGTTCAGCCCCTCCCAGCACGTACAGTTATGAAAGTCCCAAAGTCCTGGAATTCCTCCAGGTTCCCCTTGAGCCTAATGTATCTCACTGTCACAAAGTGCTTCCTGGCATTTCATATAATTATTTTCTATCTTAATTTCATCTCCTTCGTTTTAATAATGGTCCCATTTCTCAGGGCAGTTAACACCCTCCCTAGACATGCCGTCAGCTTGTGCTTTGCCAAGTCTCTCACTTATTATTTCCTTATTCCTCCTTCTTCCCTCTCTCCAGCCCTCACATCTGCTGCCCTCTGAAATCCCTCCTATTACTTAGCACTCCCTGTAATTCCATGGCCTGAAATGAAAGTGTTATTCAAACTAGACAGCAACATTTCTCTTCACAATAGGAAATCACCTTTAAGACTAAGATAGTAAACCCCATTGGTTTTGTATGTTCTACAGGAGAAACACATCAGAGAGCAGAATTAAATATGTATTAATTTTCACAGAGAAACATGTCTTGAAAAACTTTTGATGGACTCTCCCAGGCCCTGGGCCAGAGAGACATTTATCTCATGGACTCCAGAGAGCATTGGATCGAGCTGATGGGAAGGTTATCTAATGGCTGACATCAATCTCATACTTTAGTCCATGTTCATAGAATCCTAGAATGGATTCTATGTGTTGGAAGGGACCTTAAAAATGGTGTCATTCCAACCCCCCTTCCATGGGCCGGGACATGTTTTCCAAGTGAAACTGAGCACTATCTTGGTTAAAACACAAGATTTATAACAAGATTTTCACAATGCACAGTTTGCCTTTCAAGTTGTACTGGATTTCTCTTTTGTGCATATTTCCCAATCAAAATTTGAAATAGGGAAACATTTTTTCTCAGATAGGAGTAATTACTCTGCATATACTCATGTGGAGCTCAGTCTTCCTGCCTTGAATCTGTGCACCAAAGTCCTAAATCCTGAAGGTAAATCTCCTTAAGGATGAATGCCACCAGGATGTTGCATTTCCAAAGTCTGCTGTTTGCTTTAATATATTACTTTTATCAACTGGAGAAAGCTGTGAGATAACTGGGATATATTTTTACAGGAGTAAAAAGAGGGCATCACTAGTACAGTGTGGCTGGGGAGGCCAAGGTCAGACAGTAAATCCGAGAGAGGATTTGAAATAAAAGCTGGGATGAACCCTTCTGCCTCCGTCATTGCTACCCATGGTTGCATGGGACAGCACCTCTCTTTTGAGTTTTGTACAGCACACTATCAGTTCGTGGATCACTGCTATTACTAAGGAGGAGCAATATAAGGATCCTGTTTTCATTGTGAGAGTAGCAGCTATTGATTAATTACTCACCCTTGGACTGCTTTTATAGACCCTGGGATTGGGAACAGATCTTTACAAGGGCTTTCAATATCTTCATCCTCACAGTTCTCCTCATCCGACCCGTCTCTGCAGTCTCTATCTCCGTTGCACACAAGATGACGTTTAATACAGCGACCTAAAGTGCACAGATGTAGGTGATGGCTTATCTGCCCTTCTGAAATGCTTGCTGGCAGCTTGCACTGATTGGGCTCTTTTGCACCCGTATTTCAGGGTCACAAGAAGTCATGCTGGGTGTTAAACACAGTGCTCTTCCAGTGGGAACTTGCTTTTCCAAGCTTGTTGCAGAAGTTTTCCCTTTACACCCCAAGTTAGCACAGCTCTGAGTTCAAGCTGGCCACTCCAGTGGGGTGGGAATCAAGGTGAGGTCACCTCGCTGTCTTGAGTTTATTATCTAAAATTATGCTCTTGGAAAGTTGCTATAGGAATAGCTTTTCCACTTGGCTTGAGGAAGTCAACTCCATCTTAATAAAGTGCAATTTTGCCTCTTCCCATTGCAGGAGGTGTTTGGGGAGTTTATTGCAACAGAGTGCAGGAATGGATGTTTGTAGGAAAGGCAACTTGGAAGAGCTTTTGCCTCTGGGAGTGAGGAGAAAGCCTTGACATGACAATCATGGCAGAAGGGATCTGGCACTGCTGCACTTGTCCCAGTGGAGGGACAATGACCTGCTCCAGCTGCTGAGCTGGTAGCAGAGCTAATGTGTGGTTCTAAATTTTAATAGAATTGTCATTAAATGCTCAAGATGGAAGTTTGAGCCATTTGTGTAGAAACAAAAATCTGTCAAGGCTAGTCAAACTTTCAGAGAACAGCCGTATTATATCGCAATCCTCAGAGCTGAGGATGGCTAAAAATAAATAAATCACCCCAACAGATTGCTAGTTGGATTGATGATTGAACTATGTCTCTAGCGGGGGAGAAAGCGGTGTGTTATGGGAGCATTGTGCCCATGGAGGGGAGCGTGAGTGTGTAGCACAGCAGTTGGAGCAGAGTATTTCTACTCTCTTTGTTCCACTGAAAAATTAACATTTTCCACGTCACACAGCCTTCTATCTAAATCTGAGTGTAACATGGATGCACTTCTGTAAAAGTGTGTGTGGGGTGAACAAAGAGGATAAATTTCCTGCTTCCTCTTGCACTTGTTCACCATCCTGCTGCCTCATTGGCAAGGGATTGATATCACCCTGGGGCTGCCCAACCAGGAACAAAACCTCTTTGGCAGGGGTTAGTGCCCGGTTCACTCACCTGTTTCCTTGCACTGGAAGTCCTTCCCACAGCTGGGGAGTTCAGTACACGTGGTCTCAGCACGACAAGCTTGCTCATCCCAGAGGTACCCTGCACATCTCCTCCCTGCAAACCTTGCCGGCCGCACCAGCCTCCGGTACCGGTACTACACCACACAACAGAGACACCCACTTGTATCACACACACATCACCTCCATGGGCTATAAAGCAACCAAAACTGTCATTTTTATCTATATTACTTTTTTTTTTTTTTTAATATGGCCCAAAGACTTTGTATGTGGTAAATGGAGAGGGAGAGTCGGAAGAGAGGTGGGACCTCAGATTTGCCTGAAGTTGATAGGTGGGAATTTAGAGGAGGCTGGAAGGAATGTTTTTGAAATATCTCTTCTCTGTTTCATACCTTGGAAATAATATGGCATTTTTCCAGTTACACATGCTTTGTCCTGGAATGTAACACGTTGTGTTAGATGGACACAGACACTAATTACAACACTGATCCTGCAACATTTCTGATGGATTATTAATGAGAATTGCTGCTCTTTAAACTAGGAAGGGTAAAAAAATAGAAAGGGAGAAGAGCCAAATAATTTACTGATTATAACCACAGGAATGAAAAAAGCAGGGATAATATAAACTCAGTAGAAAACAAAATTATATCAGATGTTTTAAAATAAATTCTAAAATTATGGTGACATATGTGAAATGATGTAAAAATTGAGAACAGGAGCAGATGAATGAAGGCTGCTTCTAATTTCTTTTCATTGGAATATTTGCATTAAGAATCAGGGGATACTTAATTAAATCTGAGATAGAAAGGGAAGAAAGTCTTGGGCAAGTATTCTGGCCTGATTCTTCTACCATTTGCCTTGATTTTCCTTTTCCTGTTCTGCTGCCTCAAATTTATTCCCCAGTTTACACCAGGGTAAGTAAGAACCTCTCAAGTAGAGGAGCATCTCCATCATATTTGAATGGGTTTACTGGATGCTTTGGAATGATGAATATGTATAATATGTATAATTAATGTGTGTACATCCTCATCACAGACACATCTGAAGATAAATGAATACATTACAGTGGATCCTTACTTTTTTCTCTTGGCAAGGAAAGCAATCAGTCCATCCTGACCACTGGCTCAGCTGACAGTCGACAGGAGCTAGAGAATTAACATCTCTGCTGCTTCTTCTAAGAAGGAAGAGAGAGCGCAGTCTGAGGTCTTTGAAGTTGTGTTTTAAGGAGGGATGGAGTCTAGAAGAGGGAAAATGGTCTCTGTGTGTGTTTTTCCATCAGGAACCTATGTTGTAGGAAGTGGGAAACATCCTTTAGCAGAGGTGACTGTATTACAACCTGAGATGTCCCATCCACGTATTCACCATCAGCATTGATCAGGGGCCACAGGCGCAGTGCTTGAGGATTTTGTCTTGGATTTCCTGCTTTCCCAAGAGATCCTAGCCCTTTCCAATAGGTGGATTTAAAATTATAATTAAATATATGTACATAATATATACATATAAGAGCAAACACACAGAGTAAACAGAAGGGATGTCATGAAGAGACAGGTGTTAAAAAAAGATTTTTTTTTTAGCTTTCTCTTCAGAAGCACATCACAATCTCCAGGAGTAGGGATGTTTATCACCTTGGGCATGTTTTGAAATCTACTGATTTCACTTTTTTTACACCAACGTGAACTCATGGTCAGTAGTTTTCCTGCTAAATATGAAATCAGGGTCTATTTCCCATGGGCTTTGTGGAGTGGTGGGAATTGCTACGCCAACAGCACTGAGAAAACAATATACAAAGGATTTTGACGAAAAATTTGTTTGTTGACTATTTCTAAAACAAAATACATAAATTCTGAGAAGAAGAAAATAACTAAAGGAAGAGTACAAAGGCAGAAAATGGCAAAGGTACTGTACCTTTTTCGCCCTTGGATCATACTTTGCACATACACTGAATATCACTATACAACAGCAAGAAAATACTTCTCTTTCCTCCCAGCCCAATCATTACAATCTCTGTTTCTGTCCTAACTCCTACAACCTTTATTTGTATGATGCATTTCTTTGCCTTGAGGAGCAATCTGTGGCATGCTAATACAACTCTGTGTTTGCCATAGTTTTCAAAGCATTTTAAGGACTTATTCCAAGTCAAAACATCATTATTAGTAGTATTATTTTGGTGACTAACTAATGAGCAGTCTGTTTTACTTACAAGACTGCAGTCCAAAGAGAAATATTGATAATTAGCAGAGGTATGGAGCACATTTGGGATTCATCAGAGGCTGTAGAAGAGAGACTTACTATATGAAAGCCACAACATCTCAGAAAGGGAGTCTGTGGATGCAGATCATTGTGCGAGATAAAAACCCACTGTGTCTCCAGGAAATCAACAGGAACCTGCATACAAACAGAGCTCGAGGACACATATGTATTGATGCCTTCTTGCTCTGACAGGAGGATTTGTGGGCTGTATCCTTCAGCATTTCTCAAAGTACTTAATTGGCTCACCTTCGATTGGATTTTACATTTACCTCTTCATTATTCTGCCTTGTTTGATAAGTTCATCAAACATCAAAAATCTCTTCTTTGTTCATTTTCAAAAGGGATTATCACAATAAGCCTTCATAATTAAGTGTATCACTACCACAGTTTTTTTCCTTTCCGCCTTCTCCTTGTCTCCATGTTCCAATTATCACTGATACCTTTTTTTGATCCTTCTAAATCATATTTGCCTTTACAACAAGCCTGAAATTAATAGCTGTAGAAAAAAAATCCAACCCTTTTCCTATCATGACACTATAGCTTTAGAAAAAAAGTAACTTGTTTATTCCTTTCCTTCAAAGCCCAAGTGACATTCAAATAGGTTAATAATATTGTTCACAGAAAAAAATTGAGGTGTGAGGATCTGGCTTGGATTGAAAATTGGGTTATTCACATGCACTTGTTAACTTCACATTGTCAAAGGTAAAATAATTATAATGAAAACGAATATGAAAAATATTAACTCATAAATCATCCTGTAAAGAGAATTCATTTGAAGTGCCCAAACCCAGTACGGTAATTTCAGTAAGGAAGTTTAGGAAGGCTTAATAGTCATCAGTAAAAGAAAAACCATTGTGCAAACAGTTCCTTCAAGAAGGAATTATGATCCTGAGCTTGGGCTTTGGACAACGGCCAATTTTTTTTTTTCCTGGTAGCTGTTTACAGAGAGCATGGTGTGCACATGCCTCAAGTCGGGACAAAATCGATGGGCTGACTGACATGCTGGTAATTTCTATATGTAAAGTTGGAGAGGGAACAGACTTACCTCTGGGTTGGCAATGCCTCGGGCTCCTTGTACGCCGTTGCGGTGGCCTGGCGTGCCATTAAAACCAGGGAGCATACAGACAGGATCAAAAGAGAGAGCTGACACTGACTCCACCACATTGTTTTCCTGTATGTAAATGTTTGCTATAGATCAGCTGCAAACAAAAGCTTTAAGTTTCAGGACTGCTGGGAGAAGCACAGAGCTCACCAGCCTCCAAACCACTGAGGTAAATCATTGACAACAGCACAGATCGAATCACAAAGAATCAGGACACATCCCAGAGGCCTTTGTCCTTTTGGAAAGAAATTCCCAGTTTTCTGGCAAGGAAATATATTAAACTGTGCAACTGTTTCCACATTAAAGTCAATCAAATCCTATTGCAGCATTGTGTTTCTTGCCCAGCCTGTGCCCTCCTTTTAATTTGAAGGAGGAGGAAACTCATTTCCCACAGTGACTTCACTGTAATTTTGTTGTGTCTGGTTGCTGACCAGGGAAAAGCTTCCCAGTACAGCAAATTGAAGATTAGCACAAAATTGTGTTATGAGGAACATGTACCTTCCAGATATGTCAGGGAAATGTCAGTTCAGCTTCCTCCCATTGCCAGCCCCATAAGACAGTTTCCCGTCTTTAAATCTGATGTGAGTTATAACCTGGCTTTTGCATGGCCCTTTGCATGGTCACTGAAATGGGAGAATCTAATTCTTTGTTTTCCAAAGTGATTTGGGGTGAGGAAGATGTCCCACACACCTGAAATTGTTGTGCCCATATACTGTGCAAACCCATCTCTTCGTGGTGGCTCTAATGCTCTTAGCTGGGTGGCATCTTAGCACAGAAGTAATGGATGTGCACAAGTGTAAGAAAGCAAGAACACCACAGGTTATTTATTTTTAAGATAATAGTCACAAGATGACCATATTTAGTTCTGTTGTGTTAGAAGAAACTAAAAATGGCCATTGGAAAGACACTTGGTCATAGCCCAGGTTGCCCCATAGGTGTTTCCTCAAGCTTGCACACAGCCTCCAAAATTCCCCTAAGGACCCCTGAGCAGGTATAAAAATACACAAGAAATCTGTAACTTCATTAGGTATCAGTTAAAAAAAGAGTAAGAGGTCTGTAGAGATTTGTGTGTTCAAACAAGGGCCTGTATCTCCCTGCTTTTTCTTCTGCATAAGTGGGCTGAGAAGCTTCATGCATAAATGAAGCGTTCCCAGCAGACAGCTGGAAGTTTGAACCTCAATAAATTCAAGAGAAAGTGTAATTATTGCAAGAAAGTCTGGTCTTGGGCTTTTACAGCTATTAAGCAGACAGTGAATTGTCCTTTGTCCACAAAAGACTGGGAAAGAAGTGTTACTTTGTGTATTTCCCAAATTAATTACAAAGCTCATTCAATAGCTGGTATTGTAAATTATCAAAATAAAAGGACCTCTTACAGGGTTATTTTAATGTAATTAAAGTTCAGAATGACCCTGGGGCTTGTCTTTGCTAAACACGAAGAAATGTAGCACATGGGTAAACTCTGTAGTGAAATGAAATGAAAACTGCCCTTTTGTGACCTTCGGGAGTATGTTAATGTAATCCCTTACCTACTAATGCACTTCAGATGGGTTCAGAAAGTCCTTCTTCTTTCTTTGCCTATGCAAGAAGAACTTGAATAAGGGGTTTAATATTTTTTTAATATACTATTAAACTTAAATTGCCTTTGCCTGGGAGAAAAGTAGGGAATTGTAACTGGCCTAAGGCAATCCCCCTCATCACCTCCCTTTACACATCACAGCCTCTCTGCATGTCGATTTTAAGACAGAATGACTTAAAAAAGATTTTAACAATGCCTACAGAGGTCTGGTGGGGATGGACCCCACTGTCCCCATGGTGGGACTCTCCCTGGCTATCTTCCAAATCCATCTTCAATCCAAACCAGGGCTGTCCTGTGATATAAATGGTTGTTTTGCACAGCCAAGTGCCTCCTCAGCATCTAAGCAAGACTGTCACGGCATTATATCTTTTCTGATAGCAGCATCAGAAACACACCATATATATCTAATGAAAGTTATTTGTGGCACATCTCTCAGGTAAAAGGCTGGGCTGGTTTGTGCAATCAGGCACAACACCAATTTTGCACTGATAGGTCAGGTCGTCTGGGGGAGAGGCGTGAGAGAGAGATATAAGCAGCAAGCAAAGCACTCCACGTTAGAGGTGAAATTAAAGAACCTTTCTCAAAGGTGTCATGTTCCCAAAGTGATATATATATATAAAAGCTATGGTTCCATCTATAAATTATGAATTGAACGTGTCTAAAATGTGTGTGGGATCCTTGACTCTAAACCTGAATTAACTCTCAGAACCTCTGGCTTGCAGTGCTGGCCGTGCTGATGATGGTGATGCAGTCACCTTCAGGAGGCTCTTCAGGAGCACGGAAATAGGGGCTGTGAGCAGGCTGGGATGAGCAGCAAGCTCACATCATCACCTTGTGACTATTCCCATCACAAACCTGTTTTCCCCAACACTGAAGAAATCTTTCACTCTAATTAGAAGGCACACAACTCATTTACAACTCTTACATATCTAAAAATCAGGGGCCAATTAACTCAGTAAACAATCTTGGTCACCCACTTGTCCTCACTGATAGCAAAACAGGATTTTGTTCCACTTCAAATGTGTTTGGCCCAGAAAGGGGAATTAATTTCTGCCTGCAGAATGCATTGATCTATTGCATAGCACCTGAGCAGCCCGTGGGTAACGTGGCTGTCTGCACAAGCCTAGCTCCAGGGTGAAGCTGTAATATATATAATATAATGTTGTTGTCATTCAGCAATTTGCATTTGTTCCTTCTTCATATGTAGATTTTTATTTTTAGTATATTAATATAGTTTTTGCTGCAGGGAATACAGTTATGTAAAAGATTCATTCTTTTTTTATGCCAATGTTCTATTTTTTTTTGTAGTATATTATTCATGCAATGCTATAAATCTGAATTTTGTTCCTGCCTTGAAGACTGTGACCATCTAAAGGGACAGTCCTGTTCTTTTTTATTCAATTCAATACATCCTACCCACAAAGTTGTATCCAAGCTTCTTGCTGTTGAGCATTAGGTGACTGGCACCTGCCATGTGCTGTTTGTTCTATCATAGTTCACCAAGGAAAAGCACAGAGCAGACAGCCTTTATTCAGGGGTGGTGTTTTGTTATCGTTTTTTTTTTTAATGTAGAGATTGTTGCAATGTACAGGGGCTATAGATATGTAGCTATGGCAAGATCAAGAAGCTATGCCTAGAAATTGGAGCTCTGCCCTTGGAAAGTGTGCTGTTTCACACATGCTTTTGCAGCACACATGGCCTTTCTCAGCTCATCCTCTCCACAGGCACTGGAGAACTTTCCCTGCACAGCAGCTTGGTAAAATAACTTCTGTTTTGCCAAGGAAGCAAAGCTGGCTACCAAGGTCTTCATCTCTGAACTTAAAAATCAAAATCCCAGCACAGATATCTTCAAGAGGATTTAGATTTGGAAGATGGTTTTATATCATACAGCAAATAGAAGACCTGAGTAGAAGTATGAAGAAGGATAAGACAGATATGAGGTGTTTGCTACAGTTTGCCCTGCAGAGCAGATGCTGCATGCTAGATGATGTTTTTGTATCACCCTGGTCTTCATCCTCTGTGTCAGAGGGGTGACAGCCTCTGACCAGTATGCTTTTCCTCTGTGCACCAGTTCTGCATCTCATTTCCTGGTGTACATCTGTTTTTCATCCCCACCTAAATTCTCCAGCTACTGAGTGCTCACAGTGAGATGGTGCATTTTAAGGACCAACAACACTGCGTGTGTCTCAGTTACACAGAGAGGCTGTGGAGAGGCATGGAAAAGGTCCATCTAAGGACCAGAAGATGACCACAGCCGTAGTGCTGGACATGCCAGCCTCATTTGGTGTCACTGAACACTGACCTGGTCTGATAACATATCTTCTACCAGAGTAAACCCTTAGCTTTAAACACACAAGTGATTATATGGGCTATATTGCCAGAAAAACAGTGTGCATTTAAGTGTGGGATCAGGGCCATACTGCAGAGACAGACATGTAGCTTGGACAGATAAAATACCTGAAACATTGCAAGGCTTTAAATTAATTTTCTTGACTGCTACAGTGCTTCAGTGGGGCTGATCTTAAAAATTCTGATGGAGCTGTGTGGTACCTACAGTGGCTCCTCCTAAACAACACTTGTCCTGGCCAGTCAATGAAAGTGTTGGATTTTGAATGCAGGGATTAATAATACTGCATTTTCTTACATTTCTCATTCCTGCCAGCAATGCAAGAGAGAGCAAGATGCTTGATGGTGGAACAAGTGATCCTCTCTCCCCCTCTGCTGGAAAATCATGATATGACCTCCTGGCACAAAAAGGATGAGATTCAAGTCATCCTCATCCCTGCCCATGGCAGGGAGTTGGAACTAGATGATCTTTAGCGTCCCTTCCAACCCAAACCCTTCTAGGATTCTATCAGATGTGCAGGGAACCAGATTGAGGTGAGTGTCCTGGCCCTCTTGGGGACAAAGTAAGGCATAAAATCTGAGCCAAAATCCCTCCCTCAAACATGGCTGTGCCCTGCTATCCTCTTTTCCCCATTTGTCTGGTTTTGAGTTGTTTTTTTTCAGAGATATGGACCTTACTGCCTTTCCCCAGTGTTATCCCACATGTGGTGCCAGTAGCTGTGACAAAGGAAAACAACTTGTCAGATCACACCCAATCTATAATAGCATGACACTGGGCCAATGTTATCACCAATTATATCACGGGCAACACCTGAATCTAGTTGTCTTCCAGAGAAGGCTGGATTGCATAAAAATTTGCCTCATCTTCACCAGTCACACTGCCCTAACTTTCTAAAAGTCTTAAAGACTAGAAATAAATCATATTCCCAAGATCTGCTGTTGTTACTTCTCTTTGGTAACACTTCTCTGAATTAAAGAAAACCCCAGCCACCACCAACAACAAAAACCAAAACCAGCCAAACAAACCAACCCAAACAAACAAAGAAAAAAACCACCAAAATTCCAAATCTATATAATAGACCTGTATTATATTACAAGTCCCATCAGTCACTAAGTAGCTGAAAAGAATAATTCAGGGAAAATAAGTGCTAGATGCTGTGCTTGCAGCCCTTGGACTGATGCAACTACATAATATACTATTAGCACCACTGCGGGAAAAAGCCATCCAAATAATGAAATTTTAAATTTTTAAACAGGCTGAAATTGTTTGTTCTGGGGAGGTTGTGCATGTGTAGGGAGTGTTTGAGGCTGCTACTCTCAGTAGTGGTGTTTGGTTTTATTCACATCAGGGCAGTGCCTGGGAATTCCTGTTCTGCGTCAGTGCCTCTGAGACTCAAACCCAGAGCAAACCCCATGCTCCTGCTCCAAACTGCTGCCTGTGGAATAACGATGGTGGACAAGGTGCTCATTGTGTTTTACTGGGGTGTCACTATTCCTGGCAATTTGCAGCTTGGTGCGGACCAATGGAAGGCACCAGCACTATTGGAAGAGGTGGGGTAGGAGGGTAAGGGCTAGTGAAGGGATTACTTGCATTTTCTCCAGCATTTCAGGGAGCGTGTAATGTGTTTTGTTGTCTCTTGACATCTCTGTTTAGTTTCTCGAAGGAAATTGTGCCTTGTGGAGCATTAAAAGGTGACTTATGTAGAGCAGCACCAGCTCTTTGTCATCAGGCTTTCCCCAAAAGCTTTCCTGGCTTTCCAGAGCCAAGAAAAAAGTTGGCTTCCAACTCTGCAGTGTGTGATCTGTACAACAACACCGTGGCTACAACGTGCTCCCCATGCAGTTATTGCAGCCCAGTGCGATTTATGGCTGGGGCTGCTGTCAAGGGGAGGTGAAGCTAGTGGAGTCCCACCAGGGCTAGCACTCACAAAAATGCATGTTTTCAAGAAACTTTTGGCATTTTTTTAATGTTTTTAGAGTGCATATAGGGGTATCTGCCCCGTCCTTTTCCACAGGACCCTGGCTCTGAAGTCACAACCTCCTGATTCTCCAACAGTGCTTTAATTCATGGTCTGTGTTCATACCACTCATAAATCCTCCCCAGCTACCTGTACACAAAGCTGGCATTGATTTCCATCATGCCGCGACTCCAGCCCTGGCTTGGGGGAATTCCCTGCCAACTCTTAGCTCGGCAGGACCCCCCCTTTCTTCTCCAAGACCACCATGCAGCAGCAGGACTTTTCATGTGGTGAGGAATGAGACTCGTGCTTCAAGTCATGTCTCTGACAAATAAGCATTTCCCTGCTTCCCCCTTCCCCCCCCTCCCCAATTTCTCTTCCTGTTATTTTTCAGCTCTCCTCAAGTTTGGCTCTGGAAAGCAAGGTCAGGTTAGGCTGTGAAAGCATCGGCCCCACTCCTGAAGGCATTAGGGGTGCTTGGGGCAAGGGTTTGCTCAAGGCCCATGTGCAGAGGGGGATAGGACAAAGGGGAATTGCTTCAGACTGAGAGAGGGTAGGTTTAGATTAGTTATTAGGAAAAGATTCTTCCCTGCAAGGGTGGTGAAGCACTGGAACAGGTTGCTCAGAGAAGCTGTGGCTGCCCCATCCCTAGAAGTGTTCAAGGCCAGGTTGGATGGTGCTTTTAGCAACCTGGTCTAGTGGAAGATGTCCCTGCCCATGGCAGAGGGGCTGGAACTAGATGATTTTTGAGGTTGCTTCATGGTTTCTTTTCCAGGCATCTCTGAGGGAATGACCTATAGGAGAGACGCTATGTCTTGGTATGTGGGATTAGGGTCAGCTAATGAGTACTGCTCAGGGTGCCAATGGCTTCCTGCTCACCCAAGCCCCATCAACAGCCACATCTGAATCCCAGCACCCAAGCTCTGTGCAGCAGCCATCTCTGCTTGAAGGAAAACATCAAGCACTCCTGCAGAAAGAGATGAAATAATATTTGATCAGTTATGGAGGGCAAAAGGAAGTCCTGGGGCTCTTAGTTCTCTTCTTGCCAAGCTAACCAGCCTTGTTTTTCCTGGGAGACATGCTCTGTAAAAACATGGGCTCAATGTTTGGACAGATCCTTTCAGTGTGTTCTCCGGGGCAGAAATATCCAGTGATAGGAAAAGTCTTGTTTGCCCTAATTTAGCTGGTCTGTCCTTAGGACTTTGAGAAACAGCTCACCAGGGAAAGGGTGCTTCATCAGGGAAAATGTGTGGGCTTCAGCAAGGATGACTGTTTTTGCTGGGCTCTGCTATCCAGAGATGAAGGAAACATTTGGTTCCTCTGGGGAAATGTCTGTTTTAATCACTCTGGCTTCTCTGTGGGGAAGAGCCTGGTGCAGGCCGGGGTGATGCAGAAGGGTGGGTGTCACCCATGGGGAGACCTAAGAAGAGATGGGTAAGGATCACTGCTGGGCATGGTGGGGCTCCTCATCTCTCCTCAGTTTTGCTCGCCCCAAGTGTGAGCAGACACCTGAGAACATGGGGGGTGGGGGGAGGTGGAGGGGGTGTATTGGAACTAGGTGACCTTTAAGGTCCCTTCTTACTCAAACGATTCTAAGATTCTATAAGCCGCCATGTATATGGACATCATATGGACACATACGGTGCTGTAGGGGCACCCATGCCGAGGGCAAGTGCCATTCTTTCCCTCACAAAGCAAACCAAAGTTGATCCTTCCCATTCTGAACCCATCCCAAACCTGCCACAGTGTGGACATTTGTGGTTCAGGGAAGGAACCACGGGTCGGGTCAGGGACTGCTGAGCAGGCTCAGCCCTGCCCAGGTGAGGCTCTCCCCGCCCCGGGGGCAGACCCAGGCTTGGCCTAGGTGTGTTTAGGGCTTGCCCCGCCTCACCTGGCGTGGCTGCAGGACGGGCAGCGGAGCTGATAGCAGCTGTGGGAGACTCCGCTGGAGCCAGGGCAGGGAACATGCTGCCGGGCTGAGCCGCTGGAGCCGGCATGGAGCAGCAAGGGATGGACGTGGTAACTATTGGGGCTCCCCTTTAAACCCCCACCGCAGCAATGGTTTCTGTCTCCTCTGCACCTGACCTGGGTGAAAGATTTGCTGCTTGGTTTTCTGCTGCTCTTCGTAGCTTGGGGCTGTTCTGTCCATGGAATGCCGGGAGCAGTTCGTCCCGGGAGGTGCACGCTCTCGTCGCTGCTCCTGCTCTGCGTGGAGACCACACAGACACTGCTTTTCTGCCCCAAAAGCAGGGGCTGAGGGGCTCCCAGTGCCCCCTTCATTCCCCCTCACTCTGAGATGAGCTGCAGTTGTGCCTCTTAATTTAACAAAAAGTAGAGTTGTTGGTTTTTTGGTGGGTTTTTTTTTGGTTTGTTTTTTTTTTTTTTTTTCCCTGGGAGAAGCCGGCGGGTTAATGAGTCGATGGTATCTGCAGCGTGCTCTCGTCAGCGTGCCCGGGGTGCCTGGGCTTGGCTCCAGCAATCCCACGGCAGGGCAGAGGGCAGTGCTGATTAAACATTTACCCACCAGAGCTCCTTTGGGAATCAAGATAAAGAATTGAGTAAACCAGAAGAATTCCAGGAGGGGAACAGGCTCTTGGTTTCTCTTTGCTATCCCGTGTGCCACGTCCTTAATGGGGTTTCTCTTCCTATGTCGATTCATTTTAGAAAAGCAGCTTCAGAAAACTAAGGAGAATTAATTCTATTTAGTTAATTAATGGAGAATAGCTCCGGAGTGACCTTATTCCAGCCTTTCAGTACCTGAAGGGGCTGCAAGGGAGCTGGAGAGAGACTTTTGTTGAGGACCTGGAATGACAGGACAAGGAAGAATGGCTTCAAACTGACAGAGGGCAGGATAAGATTAGATATTAAGGAGAAATTATTCACTGTGAGGGTGGTGATGCCCTGGCACAGGTTGCCTAGAGAAGTTGCGGATGCTCTATCCCTGGAAGTGTTCAAGGCCAGGTTGGATAGGGCTTGGAGCATTCTGGTCTAGTAGAAGGTGTCCCTGCCCATGGCAGAAGATTGGAACAAGTTGATCTCTAAGGTCCCTTCCAATCCAAACCATTCTGTGATTCCATAATTCAGATTCCTTTTGGTTAGACCTTGATATCAGCACAAACCTCCTGCTGTACCTTCTAAAAGGTACCCTTATCATAGCCTTAAGCTGAGCTTTATTTTTCTTCCTAGACTGATCTTAATGTTAGAAGACCATTTTATTTATAAGCAGAAAATATGGGAAGTTTAGCTGCCCCCTGACTCCATAATGCTCCTGTCCCCTGACTCCTTAATGCTCACAGCTTTCCGGCCAGTGGAAGTTTGTTTCCTTTGTACTCTCTCTCTCTCTCATCTTGCGTGGGCTTTTGCCAAATGTAGTATTATTCACAGTCAATTATTTGGCCAGATGTAGCTGAAATACACTTTGTGAGCATTTGGCAACCCTTTAAATTTATTAGTGTATTCTCCTCACTTTCAACTGGTCTGATTTTCAGGGGACCTGAGCCCTCCCTGCGCTGGTGGGACACCAGGACTGGGATTTCACGTGTCCTGCCTGTGACCTACTCAGCACTGTATTTAAGCTGAGCATCTCCCTGGGCCAGGTTAAGGTGTGTGGGTTGGAGAGTTGCTTGCATGGGTTTGTGGTTTGAAACAGTCCCAGCTCTGATGGAAAATCATCCCTGAAGAGACTGGGAGAACTTACTGCACCTTGGAGGGTCTGGCTAAGCTCAGCCCTGTGAAAGGAAACAGCATTTGTAGGAGCTTTCAGGGAAGGGATGGATTGTCCAGCTGGGTGTGGGTGTGCAGGAGGTGGCCATGGTGTGCAATTTAACCCTATCCTGTGAATATCCCAACAGGCTGCAGTCTGGGGAAACTATATTCCAGTGAGGGGCACTGAGAGTACATTAAGCACAGATAATCTTCCATGTAATTAGGCCAATCATTTGAAGCTGCCATTTCAAGGCAAGAGGAACAACAATTTGGGGGAGGAAAAGGGAAGCTTGTATCCATCCCTCTTTAATTAAATTTAGTGCCAAGCTCGTGACTGTCACAGACAGTGACAGGCCTAACCAAAAACCCCATGTCTCATGAGTCCACCTTGCCTAGGGCACACTGAGACATGTAGGTACTTTTTCTTTCCTCTTCTCTTTGTCTCTGAGGGCACTGATGAGGAACTGTGTGCTACAGTAAAGAAAATACGTGCAAGGAGGTAAACAGCATTGACCTCTTCAACTGTTGGTGCAGCACGTGCAAAATCTTGGTGCAATTGCATTTAGGGCACCTAGCTGCTTTATTTCCTGTCTGGCCTTGCTGGAGGGATCAGGTACATGTGGGACTATTTTTTTTTCCAAAATCTGATTCATCCTCCTTATGCTTCTGAAAGCTCCCATTCCCATCGGCTCGCCCCTAGATTAGCCTGTCTGGGCAGCTCACACAGCATCAAGATGCTGACCACTAACATGAAATATAATTGGAGCAATTCAAACCTCTCCCCCAAGGGTTGGTTCTTTACATCATGCACTACCCTGTGAAAGTAATAAAGTCAGTGAAAGGGGTTATTCAAGAGAAATTGTCAGTGTTTAATAAATCGTGCAATTAAATGCAATAAAACCTCAGTATGCTATTCATCTGTTCTGTCTTAACACTTAAGGCTGGGGCTTTTTTCAGAATAACGAAGTTCTGTCCTAGATAATTTTTTCCAATTTCCTCATTAGACAGGTTCTCGTGAAGCCTTACAGTTCTCTGCACTGAACTAAGCTGCCAGAGCAGAGCACCTAATGTAATCATGGCATATAAAAAGTTATAGAGCAGTTCAAGGACTTAAGTAGCTCATAAATTTTTCTTCATATTTTCTCCCTAGTTCAGTTCAGGGCTGAATTTAAGCCACAACACTGCAGGCAAAAATTTTGGTCCTCTTTCTTCAGCATGGGATGGTGAGACACCAGGGAATGAAGGCCTGAAACAAAATGTTCTTTAAGTGCTCTTTTGAACTGCACTGTCACTGATTAGCTCTCTTCAAAATCATATATTTCCTGGGGTCTGGTGTGGGAGAGTAATTGAGTATTGTATCCAGTATTCATCACCTGCATTGGGAGATGCTTTTGCTGTCATTGTGTGCTACTGGTTGGGTGGTGTGTCCTCTGCTTCCTGGATGGGAATAAAAGTAAGGGAAGAGGCATCCAAAGAGCCTTGGGGACCTGAGTTGAACAAGCACTGGGGAGGAAGAACATTTTGTCCCAGGGGTCATTTAGAGCCTGCCAAGGAGGATGTTTGGTGCTTCTCTTTCCATACTGGAGTTTTCTAAAGAAGGCAGGGGATGGAATGGGGATCTCTGGAGCAGCAGTGACCTCTCCTGTTTTGTGCTTGTGTACTAAAAATAAAGTGGAGCTTTCCTACCCAGCAGGTGCGTATACAGTATAGCAGCACCTCTACCAGGAAGCTAAACATTAAATTTAGTGTTTTCCAGGTCTTCCTGATGGAGATTCTCCATCACTGGGTGACACTGGGGAGAAGCAGGCATTTCCCCTGGTCCTGCTGGTTCTACTTAGTTGTGTTTCCATGCTCTGCTTCTGTGTTTGTCGTGGTTTGAGAGCCCTAAAAATCCAATTCCGAGTTCAGGCCTCCCTCCCCAATTTTAACCCGGTGTGAGATG